>JAPDOI010000695.1:240000-308795 GCA_029168955.1 Aplectana chamaeleonis | reverse complement strand
ATATGATAAGCAGTAATAAGTGAAGCAGTTAATGTTAAACAGTAAGTAATAAACTTGTTAGTCACTTCCCCTGTCCCTTCCCATCGAAAAGTACAGCCTACAACGTGTTTTAGCGATTTGATTTACCAACTGATAATATCACTTGATATGATAAGCAAAGTAAAGTAGTTAGTGTTAAACAATAAGTATCAAACTTGTTAGTCACTTTCCTAGTCCCTTCCCATCGAAAAGTACAGCCTACAACGTGTTTTAGCGATTTGATCTACCAACTGATAATATCACATGATATGATAAGCAGTAATAAGTGAAGCAGTTAATGTTAAACAGTAAGTAACAAACTTGTTAGTCACTTCCCCTGTTCCTTCCCATCGAAAAGTACAGCCCACAACGTGTTTTAGCGACTTGATCTACCAACTGATAATATCACATGATATGATAAGCAGTAATAAGTGAAGCAGTTAATGTTAAACAGTAAGTAACAAACTTGTTAGGAACTTCCCCTGCCCCTTCCCATCGAAAAGTACAGCCTACAACGTGTTTTAGCGATTTGATTTACCAACTGATAATATCACTTGATATGATAAGCAAGGTGAAGTAGTTAGTGTTAAACAGTAAGTAACAAACTTGTTAGTCACTTTCCTAGTCCCTTCCCATCGAAAAGTACAGCCTACAACGTGTTTTAGCGATTTGATCTACCAACTGATAATATCACTTGATATGATAAGCAGTAATAAGTGAAGCAGTTAATGTTAAACAGTAAGTAACAAACTTGTTAGTCACTTCCCCTGTCCCTTCCCATCGAAAAGTACAGCCTACAACGTGTTTTAGCGATTTGATCTACCAACTGATAATATCACATGGTATGGTAAGCAGTAATAAGTGAAGCAGTTGATGTTAAACAGTGAGTAACAAACTTGTTAGTCACTTCCCTCTCCCTTCCCATCGAAAAGTACAGCCTACAACGTGTTTCAGCGATTTGGTCTACCAACTGATAATATCACTTGATATGATAAGCAAAGTGAAGTAGTTAGTGTTAAACAGTAAGTAACAAACTTGTTAGTCACTTCCCCTGTCCCTTCCCATCGAAAAGTACAGCCTACAACGTGTTTTAGCGATTTGATCTACCAACCGATAATATCACATGATATGATAAGCAGTAATAAGTGAAGCAGTTAATGTTAAACAGTAAGTAATAAACTTGTTAGTCACTTCCCCTGTCCCTTCCCATCGAAAAGTACAGCCTACAACGTGTTTTAGCGATTTGATTTACCAACTGATAATATCACTTGATATGATAAGCAAGGTGAAGTAGTTAGTGTTAAACAGTAAGTAACAAACTTGTTAGTCACTTTCCTAGTCCCTTCCCATCGAAAAGTACAGCCTACAACGTGTTTTAGCGATTTGATCTACCAACTGATAATATCACTTGATATGATAAGCAGTAATAAGTGAAGCAGTTAATGTTAAACAGTAAGTAACAAACTTGTTAGTCACTTCCCCTGTCCCTTCCCATCGAAAAGTACAGCCTACAACGTGTTTTAGCGATTTGATCTACCAACTGATAATATCACATGATATGTTAAGCAGTAATAAGTGAAGCAGTTGATGTTAAACAGTGAGTAACAAACTTGTTAGTCACTTCCCTCTCCCTTCCCATCGAAAAGTACAGCCTACAACGTGTTTCAGCGATTTGGTCTACCAACTGATAATATCACTTGATATGATAAGCGAAGTGAAGTAGTTAGTGTTAAACAGTAAGTAACAAACTTGTTAGTAACTTCCCCTGTCCCTTCCCATCGAAAAGTACAGCCTACAACGTGTTTCAGCGATTTGGTCTACCAACTGATAATATCACATGATATGATAAGCAGTAATAAGTGAAGCAGTTAATGTTAAACAGTAAGTAACAAACTTGTTAGTCACTTCCCCTCTCCCTTCCCATTGAAAAGTACAGCCTACAACGTGTTTCAGCGATTTGGTCTACCAACTGATAATATCACATGATATGATAAGCATTAATAAGTGAAGCAGTTAATGTTAAACAGTAAGTAGCAAACTTGTTAGTAACTTCCCCTGTCCCATCGAAAAGTACAGCCTACAACGTGTTTCAGCGATTTGGTCTACCAACTGATAATATCACATGATATGATAAGCAGTAATAAGTGAAGCAGTTAATGTTAAACAGTAAGTAATAAACTTGTTAGTCACTTCCCCTGTCCCTTCCCATCGAAAAGTACAGCCTACAACGTGTTTTAGCGATTTGATTTACCAACTGATAATATCACTTGATATGATAAGCAAGGTGAAGTAGTTAGTGTCAAACAGTAAGTAACAAACTTGTTAGTCACTTCCCCTGACCCTTCCCATCGAAAAGTACAGCCTACAACGTGTTTTAGCAATTTGATCTACCAACTGATAATATCACTTGATATGATAAGCAGTAATAAGTGAAGCAGTTAATGTTAAACAGTAAGTAACAAATTTGTTAGTCACTTTCCTAGTCCCTTCCCATCGAAAAGTACAGCCTACAACGTGTTTTAGCGATTTGATCTACCAACTGATAATATCTCATGATATGGTAAGCAGTAATAAGTGAAGCAGTAGATGGTAAACAGTGAGTAACAAACTTGTTAGTCACTTCCCTCTCCCTTCCCATCGAAAAGTACAGCCTACAACGTGTTTCAGCGATTTGGTCTACCAACTGATAATATCACTCGATATGATAAGCAAAGTGAAGTAGTTAGTGTTAAACAGTAAGTAACAAACTTGTTAGTCACTTCCCCTGACCCTTCCCATCGAAAAGTACAGCCTACAACGTGTTTTAGCGATTTGATCTACCAACCGATAATATCACATGATATGATAAGCAGTAATAAGTGAAGCAGTTAATGTTAAACAGTAAGTAACAAATTTGTTAGTCACTTCCCCTCTCCCTTCCCATTGAAAAGTACAGCATACAACGTGTTTCAGCGATTTGGTCTACCAACTGATAATATCACATGATATGATAAGCAGTAAGAAGTGAAGCAGTTAATGTTAAACAGTAAGTAGCAAACTTGTTAGTAACTTCCCTGTCCCTTCCCATCGAAAAGTACAGCCTACAACGTGTTTCAGCGATTTGATCTACCAACTGATAATATCACATGATATGATAAGCAGTAATAAGTGAAGCAGTTAATGTTAAACAGTAAGTAATAAACTTGTTAGTCACTTCCCCTGTCCCTTCCCATCGAAAAGTACAGCCTACAACGTGTTTTAGCGATTTAATTTACCAACTGATAATATCACTTGATATGATAAGCAAGGTGAAGTAGTTAGTGTTAAACAGTTAGTAACAAACTTGTTAGTCACTTCCCCTGTCCCTTCCCATCGAAAAGTACAGCCTACAACGTGTTTCATCGATTTGGTCTACCAACTGATAATATCACATGATATGATAAGCAGTAATAAGTGAAGCAGTTAATGTTAAACAGTAAGTAATAAACTTGTTAGTCACTTCCCCTGTCCCTTCCCATCGAAAAGTACAGCCTACAACGTGTTTTAGCGATTTGATTTACCAACTGATAATATCACGTGATATGATAAGCAGTAATAAGTGAAGCAGTTAATGTTAAACAGTAAGTAACAAACTTGTTAGTCACTTTCCTAGTCCCTTCCCATCGAAAAGTACAGCCTACAACGTGTTTTAGCGACTTGATCTACCAACTGATAATATTACTTGATATGTTAGGCAGTAATAAGTGAAGTAGTTAATGTTAAACAGTAAGTAACAAACTTGTTAGTCACTTTCCTTGTCCCTTCCCATCGAAAAGTACAGCCTACAACGTGTTTTAGCGATTTGATCTACCAACTGATAATATCACATGATATGATAAGCAGTAATAAGTGAAGCAGTTAATGTTAAACAGTAAGTAACAAACTTGTTAGAACTTCCCTGTCCTTCCCATCGAAAAGTACAGCCTACAACGTGTTTTAGCGATTTGATTTACCAACTGATAATATCACTTGATATGATAAGCAAAGTGAAGTAGTTAGTGTTAAACAGTAAGTAACAAACTTGTTAGTCACTTTCCTAGTCCCTTCCCATCGAAAAGTACAGCCTACAACGTGTTTTAGCGATTTGATCTACCAACTGATAATATCACTTGATATGATAAGCAGTAATAAGTGAAGCAGTTAATGTTAAACAGTAAGTAACAAACTTGTTAGTCACTTCCCCTGTCCCTTCCCATCGAAAAGTACAGCCTACAACGTGTTTTAGCGATTTGATCTACCAACTGATAATATCACATGATATGATAAGCAGTAATAAGTGAAGCAGTTGATGTTAAACAGTAAGTAACAAACTTGTTAGTAACTTCCCCTGTCCCTTCCCATCGAAAAGTACAGCCTACAACGTGTTTCAGCGATTTGGTCTACCAACTGATAATATCACTTGATATGATAAGCAAGGTGAAGTAGTTAGTGTTAAACAGTAAGTAACAAACTTGTTAGTCACTTCCCCTGTCCCTTCCCATCGAAAAGTACAGCCTACAACGTGTTTTAGCGATTTGATCTACCAACTGATAATATCACTTGATATGATAAGCAGTAATAAGTGAAGCAGTTAATGTTAAACAGTAAGTAATAAACTTGTTAGTCACTTCCCTGTCCCTTCCCATCGAAAAGTACAGCCTACAACGTGTTTTAGCGATTTGATTTACTAACTGATAATATCACTTGATATGATAAGCAGTAATAAGTGAAATAGTTAATGTTAAACAGTAAGTAATAAACTTGTTAGTCACTTTCCTTGTCCCTTCCCATCGAAAAGTACAGCCTACAACGTGTTTTAGCGATTTGATCTACCAACTGATAATATCACTTGATATGATAAGCAGTAATAAGTGAAGCAGTTAATGTTAAACAGTAAGTAACAAACTTGTTAGTCACTTCCCCTGTCCCTTCCCATCGAAAAGTACAGCCTACAACGTGTTTTAGCGATTTGATCTACCAACTGATAATATCACTTGATATGTTACAGTAATAAGTGAAGTAGTTGATGTTAAACAGTAAGTAACAAACTTGTTAGTCACTTTCCCTTCCCATCGAAAAGTACAGCCTACAACGTGTTTTAGCGATTTGATCTACCAACTGATAATATCACTTGATATGATAAGCAAAGTGAAGTAGTTAGTGTTAAACAGTTAGCAACAAACTTGTTAGTCACTTCCCCTGTCCCTTCCCATCGAAAAGTACAGCCTACAACGTGTTTTAGCGATTTGATCTACCAACTGATAATATCACATGATATGATAAGCAGTAATAAGTGAAGCAGTTAATGTTAAACAGTAAGTAACAAACTTGTTAGTCACTTCCCCTGTCCCTTCCCATCGAAAAGTACAGCCTACAACGTGTTTCATCGATTTGGTCTACCAACTGATAATATCACATGATATGATAAGCAGTAATAAGTGAAGCAGTTAATGTTAAACAGTAAGTAGCAAACTTGTTAGTAACTTCCCCTGTCCCATCGAAAAGTACAGCCTACAACGTGTTTCATCGATTTGGTCTACCAACTGATAATATCACATGATATGATAAGCAGTAATAAGTGAAGCAGTTAATGTTAAACAGTAAGTAATAAACTTGTTAGTCACTTCCCCTGTCCCTTCCCATCGAAAAGTACAGCCTACAACGTGTTTTAGCGATTTGATTTACCAACTGATAATATCACTTGATATGATAAGCAAGGTGAAGTAGTTAGTGTTAAACAGTAAGTAACAAACTTGTTAGTCACTTTCCTAGTCCCTTCCCATCGAAAAGTACAGCCTACAACGTGTTTTAGCGATTTGATCTACCAACTGATAATATCACTTGATATGATAAGCAGTAATAAGTGAAGCAGTTAATGTTAAACAGTAAGTAACAAACTTGTTAGTCACTTCCCCTGTCCCTTCCCATCGAAAAGTACAGCCTACAACGTGTTTTAGCGATTTGATCTACCAACTGATAATATCACATGATATGTTAAGCAGTAATAAGTGAAGCAGTTGATGTTAAACAGTGAGTAACAAACTTGTTAGTCACTTCCCTCTCCCTTCCCATCGAAAAGTACAGCCTACAACGTGTTTCAGCGATTTGGTCTACCAACTGATAATATCACTTGATATGATAAGCAAAGTGAAGTAGTTAGTGTTAAACAGTAAGTAACAAACTTGTTAGTCACTTCCCCTGACCCTTCCCATCGAAAAGTACAGCCTACAACGTGTTTTAGCGATTTGATCTACCAACCGATAATATCACATGATATGATAAGCAGTAATAAGTGAAGCAGTTAATGTTAAACAGTAAGTAACAAACTTGTTAGTCACTTCCCCTCTCCCTTCCCATTGAAAAGTACAGCCTACAACGTGTTTCAGCGATTTGGTCTACCAACTGATAATATCACATGATATGATAAGCATTAATAAGTGAAGCAGTTAATGTTAAACAGTAAGTAGCAAACTTGTTAGTAACTTCCCCTGTCCCATCGAAAAGTACAGCCTACAACGTGTTTCAGCGATTTGGTCTACCAACTGATAATATCACATGATATGATAAGCAGTAATAAGTGAAGCAGTTAATGTTAAACAGTAAGTAATAAACTTGTTAGTCACTTCCCCTGTCCCTTCCCATCGAAAAGTACAGCCTACAACGTGTTTTAGCGATTTGATTTACCAACTGATAATATCACTTGATATGATAAGCAAGGTGAAGTAGTTAGTGTCAAACAGTAAGTAACAAACTTGTTAGTCACTTTACTAGTCCCTTCCCATCGAAAAGTACAGCCTACAACGTGTTTTAGCGATTTGATCTACCAACTGATAATATCACTTGATATGATAAGCAGTAATAAGTGAAGCAGTTAATGTTAAACAGTAAGTAACAAACTTGTTAGTCTCTTCCCCTGTCCCTTCCCATCGAAAAGTACAGCCTACAACGTGTTTTAGCGATTTGATCTACCAACTGATAATATCTCATGATATGGTAAGCAGTAATAAGTGAAGCAGTAGATGGTAAACAGTGAGTAACAAACTTGTTAGTCACTTCCCTCTCCCTTCCCATCGAAAAGTACAGCCTACAACGTGTTTCAGCGATTTGGTCTACCAACTGATAATATCACTTGATATGATAAGCAAAGTGAAGTAGTTAGTGTTAAACAGTAAGTAACAAACTTGTTAGTCACTTCCCCTGACCCTTCCCATCGAAAAGTACAGCCTACAACGTGTTTTAGCGATTTGATCTACCAACCGATAATATCACATGATATGATAAGCAGTAATAAGTGAAGCAGTTAATGTTAAACAGTAAGTAACAAATTTGTTAGTCACTTCCCCTCTCCCTTCCCATTGAAAAGTACAGCATACAACGTGTTTCAGCGATTTGGTCTACCAACTGATAATATCACATGATATGATAAGCAGTAAGAAGTGAAGCAGTTAATGTTAAACAGTTAGTAACAAACTTGTTAGTCACTTCCCCTGTCCCTTCCCATCGAAAAGTACAGCCTACAACGTGTTTCATCGATTTGGTCTACCAACTGATAATATCACATGATATGATAAGCAGTAATAAGTGAAGCAGTTAATGTTAAACAGTAAGTAATAAACTTGTTAGTCACTTCCCCTGTCCCTTCCCATCGAAAAGTACAGCCTACAACGTGTTTTAGCGATTTGATTTACCAACTGATAATATCACTTGATATGATAAGCAAGGTGAAGTAGTTAGTGTTAAACAGTAAGTAACAAACTTGTTAGTCACTTTCCTAGTCCCTTCCCATCGAAAAGTACAGCCTACAACGTGTTTTAGCGATTTGATCTACCAACTGATAATATCACTTGATATGATAAGCAGTAATAAGTGAAGCAGTCAATGTTAAACAGTAAGTAACAAACTTGTTAGTCACTTCCCCTGTCCCTTCCCATCGAAAAGTACAGCCTACAACGTGTTTTAGCGATTTGATCTACCAACTGATAATATCACATGATATGGTAAGCAGTAATAAGTGAAGTAGTTAATGTTAAACAGTAAGAAGGACGGCCTACAACGTGTTTTAGCGACTTGATCTACCAACTGATAATATCACTTGATATGACAAGCGGTAATAAGTGAAGTAGTTAATGTTAAACAGTAAGTAATAAACTTGTTAGTCACTTTCCTTGTCCCTTCCCATCGAAAAGTACAGCCTACAACGTGTTTTAGCGATTTGATCTGCCAACTGATAATATCATCTGATATGATAAGCAGTAATAAGTGAAGCACTTAATGTTAAACAGTAAGTAATAAACTTGTTAGTCACTTCCCCTGTCCCTTCCCATCGAAAAGTACAGCCTACAACGTGTTTTAGCGATTTGATCTACCAACTGATAATATCACATGATATGGTAAGCAGTAATAAGTGAAGTAGTTAATGTTAAACAGTAAGAAGGACGGCCTACAACGTGTTTTAGCGATTTGATCTACCAACTGATAATATCACTTGATATGATAAGCAGTAATAAGTGAAGCAGTTAATGTTAAACAGTAAGTAACAAACTTGTTAGTCACTTCCCCTGTCCCTTCCCATCGAAAAGTACAGCCTACAACGTGTTTTAGCGATTTGATCTACCAACTGATAATATCACATGATATGGTAAGCAGTAATAAGTGAAGTAGTTAATGTTAAACAGTAAGAAGGACGGCCTACAACGTGTTTTAGCGATTTGATCTGCCAACTGATAATATCATTTGATATGATAAGCAGTAATAAGTGAAGCACTTAATGTTAAACAGTAAGTAATAAACTTGTTAGTCACTTCCCCTGTCCCTTCCCATCGAAAAGTACAGCCTACAAAGTGTTTTAGCGATTTGATCTACCAACTGATAATATCACATGATATGGTAAGCAGTAATAAGTGAAGTAGTTAATGTTAAACAGTAAGAAGGACGGCCTACAACGTGTTTTAGCGATTTGATCTACCAACTGATAATATCACTTGATATGATAAGCAGTAATAAGTGAAGCAGTTAATGTTAAACAGTAAGTAACAAACTTGTTAGTCACTTCCCCTGTCCCTTCCCATCGAAAAGTACAGCCTACAACGTGTTTTAGCGATTTGATCTACCAACTGATAATATCACATGATATGGTAAGCAGTAATAAGTGAAGTAGTTAATGTTAAACAGTAAGAAGGACGGCCTACAACGTGTTTTAGCGATTTGATCTACCAACTGATAATATCACTTGATATGATAAGCAGTAATAAGTGAAGCAGTTAATGTTAAACAGTAAGTAACAAACGTCTTAGTCACTTCCCTGTCCCTTCCCATCGAAAAGTACAGCCTACAACGTGTTTTAGCGATTTGATCTACCAACTGATAATATCACATGATATGGTAAGCAGTAATAAGTGAAGTAGTTAATGTTAAACAGTAAGAAGGACGGCCTACAACGTGTTTTAGCGACTTGATCTACCAACTGATAATATCACATGATATGGTAAGCAGTAATAAGTGAAGCAGTTGATGTTAAACAGTAAGTAACAAACTTGTTAGTCACTTCCCTCTCCCTTCCCATCGAAAAGTACAGCCTACAACGTGTTTTAGCGATTTGATCTACCAACTGATAATATCACATGATATGGTAAGCAGTAATAAGTGAAGTAGTTAATGTTAAACAGTAAGAAGGACGGCCTACAACGTGTTTTAGCGATTTGATCTACCAACTGATAATATCACTTGATATGATAAGCAGTAATAAGTGAAGCAGTTAATGTTAAACAGTAAGTAACAAACTTGTTAGTCACTTCCCCTGTCCCTTCCCATCGAAAAGTACAGCCTACAACGTGTTTTAGCGATTTGATCTACCAACTGATAATATCACATGATATGGTAAGCAGTAATAAGTGAAGTAGTTAATGTTAAACAGTAAGAAGGACGGCCTACAACGTGTTTTAGCGACTTGATCTACCAACTGATAATATCACATGATATGGTAAGCAGTAATAAGTGAAGCAGTTGATGTTAAACAGTAAGTAACAAACTTGTTAGTCACTTCCCTCTCCCTTCCCATCGAAAAGTACAGCCTACAACGTGTTTCAGCGATTTGGTCTACCAACTGATAATATCACTTGATATGATAAGCAAAGTGAAGTAGTTAGTGCTAAACAGTAAGTAACAAACTTGTTAGTCACTTCCCCTCTCCCTTCCCATTGAAAAGTACAGCCTACAACGTGTTTCAGCGATTTGGTCTACCAACTGATAATATCACATGATATGATAAGCAGTAATAAGTGAAGCAGTTAAAGTTAAACAGTAAGAAGTACCGCCTACAACGTGTTTAGGCGACTTGATCTACCAACTGATAATATCACTTGATATGATAAGCAGTAATAAGTGAAGTAGTTAATGTTAAACAGTAAGTAATAAACTTGTTAGTCACTTTCCTTGTCCCTTCCCATCGAAAAGTACAGCCTACAACGTGTTTTAGCGATTTGATCTGCCAACTGATAATATCATTTGATATGATAAGCAGTAATAAGTGAAGCAGTTAATGTTAAACAGTAAGTAATAAACTTGTTAGTAACTTCCCCTGTCCCTTCCCATCGAAAAGTACAGCCTACAACGTGTTTTAGCGATTCGATCTACCAACTGATAATATCACATGATATGGTAAGCAGTAATAAGTGAAGTAGTTAATGTTAAACAGTAAGAAGGACGGCCTACAACGTGTTTTAGCGATTTGATCTACCAACTGATAATATCACTTGATATGATAAGCAAAGTGAAGTAGTTAGTGCTAAACAGTAAGTAACAAACTTGTTAGTCACTTACCATCTCCCTTCCCATTGAAAAGTACAGCCTACAACGTGTTTAAGCGATTTGGCTTACCAACTGATAATATCACATGATATGATAAGCAGTAATAAGTGAAGCAGTTAATGTTAAACAGTAAGAGGTACAGCCTACAACGTGTTTAGGCGACTTGATCTACCAACTGATAATATCACTTGATATGATAAGCAGTAATAAGTGAAGTAGTTAATGTTAAACAGTAAGTAATAAACTTGTTAGTCACTTCCCCTGTCCCTTCCCATCGAAAAGTACAGCCTACAACGTGTTTTAGCGATTTGATCTGCCAACTGATAATATCATTTGATATGATAAGCAGTAATAAGTGAAGCAGTTAATGTTAAACAGTAAGAAGGACGGCCTACAACGTGTTTTAGCGACTTGATCTACCAACTGATAATATCACATGATATGGTAAGCAGTAATAAGTGAAGCAGTTGATGTTAAACAGTAAGTAACAAACTTGTTAGTCACTTCCCTCTCCCTTCCCATCGAAAAGTACAGCCTACAACGTGTTTTAGCGATTTGATCTACCAACTGATAATATCACATGATATGGTAAGCAGTAATAAGTGAAGTAGTTAATGTTAAACAGTAAGAAGGACGGCCTACAACGTGTTTTAGCGATTTGATCTACCAACTGATAATATCACTTGATATGATAAGCAGTAATAAGTGAAGCAGTTAATGTTAAACAGTAAGTAACAAACTTGTTAGTCACTTCCCCTGTCCCTTCCCATCGAAAAGTACAGCCTACAACGTGTTTTAGCGATTTGATCTACCAACTGATAATATCACATGATATGGTAAGCAGTAATAAGTGAAGTAGTTAATGTTAAACAGTAAGAAGGACGGCCTACAACGTGTTTTAGCGACTTGATCTACCAACTGATAATATCACATGATATGGTAAGCAGTAATAAGTGAAGCAGTTGATGTTAAACAGTAAGTAACAAACTTGTTAGTCACTTCCCTCTCCCTTCCCATCGAAAAGTACAGCCTACAACGTGTTTCAGCGATTTGGTCTACCAACTGATAATATCACTTGATATGATAAGCAAAGTGAAGTAGTTAGTGCTAAACAGTAAGTAACAAACTTGTTAGTCACTTCCCCTCTCCCTTCCCATTGAAAAGTACAGCCTACAACGTGTTTCAGCGATTTGGTCTACCAACTGATAATATCACATGATATGATAAGCAGTAATAAGTGAAGCAGTTAATGTTAAACAGTAAGAAGTACAGCCTACAACGTGTTTAGGCGACTTGATCTACCAACTGATAATATCACTTGATATGATAAGCAGTAATAAGTGAAGTAGTTAATGTTAAACAGTAAGTAATAAACTTGTTAGTCACTTTCCTTGTCCCTTCCCATCGAAAAGTACAGCCTACAACGTGTTTTAGCGATTTGATCTGCCAACTGATAATATCATTTGATATGATAAGCAGTAATAAGTGAAGCAGTTAATGTTAAACAGTAAGTAATAAACTTGTTAGTAACTTCCCCTGTCCCTTCCCATCGAAAAGTACAGCCTACAACGTGTTTTAGCGATTCGATCTACCAACTGATAATATCACATGATATGGTAAGCAGTAATAAGTGAAGTAGTTAATGTTAAACAGTAAGAAGGACGGCCTACAACGTGTTTTAGCTATTTGATCTACCAACTGATAATATCACTTGATATGATAAGCAGTAATAAGTGAAGCAGTTAATGTTAAACAGTAAGTAACAAACTTGTTAGTCACTTCCCCTGTCCCTTCCCATCGAAAAGTACAGCCTACAACGTGTTTTAGCGATTTGATCTACCAACTGATAATATCACATGATATGGTAAGCAGTAATAAGTGAAGTAGTTAATGTTAAACAGTAAGAAGGACGGCCTACAACGTGTTTTAGCGATTTGATCTACCAACTGATAATATCACTTGATATGATAAGCAAAGTGAAGTAGTTAGTGCTAAACAGTAAGTAACAAACTTGTTAGTCACTTCCCCTCTCCCTTCCCATTGAAAAGTACAGCCTACAACGTGTTTCAGCGATTTGGTCTACCAACTGATAATATCACATGATATGATAAGCAGTAATAAGTGAAGCAGTTAATGTTAAACAGTAAGAGGTACAGCCTACAACGTGTTTAGGCGACTTGATCTACCAACTGATAATATCACTTGATATGATAAGCAGTAATAAGTGAAGTAGTTAATGTTAAACAGTAAGTAATAAACTTGTTAGTCACTTTCCTTGTCCCTTCCCATCGAAAAGTACAGCCTACAACGTGTTTTAGCGATTTGATCTGCCAACTGATAATATCATTTGATATGATAAGCAGTAATAAGTGAAGCAGTTAATGTTAAACAGTAAGTAATAAACTTGTTAGTCACTTCCCCTGTCCCTTCCCATCGAAAAGTACAGCCTACAACGTGTTTTAGCGATTCGATCTACCAACTGATAATATCACATGATATGGTAAGCAGTAATAAGTGAAGTAGTTAATGTTAAACAGTAAGAAGGACGGCCTACAACGTGTTTTAGCGATTTGATCTACCAACTGATAATATCACTTGATATGATAAGCAGTAATAAGTGAAGCAGTTAATGTTAAACAGTAAGTAACAAACTTGTTAGTCACTTCCCCTGTCCCTTCCCATCGAAAAGTACAGCCTACAACGTGTTTTAGCGATTTGATCTACCAACTGATAATATCACATGATATGGTAAGCAGTAATAAGTGAAGTAGTTAATGTTAAACAGTAAGAAGGACGGTCTACAACGTGTTTTAGTTGATTTGATCTACCAACTGATAATATCACTTGATATGATAAGCAGTAATAAGTGAAGCAGTTAATGTTAAACAGTAAGTAACAAACTTGTTAGTCACTTCCCTGTCCCTTCCCATCGAAAAGTACAGCCTACAACGTGTTTTAGCGATTTGATCTACCAACTGATAATATCACATGATATGGTAAGCAGTAATAAGTGAAGTAGTTAATGTTAAACAGTAAGAAGGACGGCCTACAACGTGTTTTAGCGACTTGATCTACCAACTGATAATATCACATGATATGGTAAGCAGTAATAAGTGAAGCAGTTGATGTTAAACAGTAAGTAATAAACTTGTTAGTCACTTTCCTTGTCCCTTCCCATCGAAAAGTACAGCCTACAACGTGTTTTAGCGATTTGATCTGCCAACTGATAATATCATTTGATATGATAAGCAGTAATAAGTGAAGCACTTAATGTTAAACAGTAAGTAACAAACTTGTTAGTCACTTCCCTCTCCCTTCCCAACGAAAAGTACAGCCTACAACGTGTTTCAGCGATTTGGTCTACCAACTGATAATATCACTTGATATGATAAGCAAAGTGAAGTAGTTAGTGCTAAACAGTAAGTAACAAACTTGTTAGTCACTTCCCCTCTCCCTTCCCATTGAAAAGTACAGCCTACAACGTGTTTCAGCGATTTGGTCTACCAACTGATAATATCACATGATATGATAAGCAGTAATAAGTGAAGCAGTTAATGTTAAACAGTAAGAAGTACAGCCTACAACGTGTTTAGGCGACTTGATCTACCAACTGATAATATCACTTGATATGATAAGCAGTAATAAGTGAAGTAGTTAATGTTAAACAGTAAGTAATAAACTTGTTAGTCACTTTCCTTGTCCCTTCCCATCGAAAAGTACAGCCTACAACGTGTTTTAGCGATTTGATCTGCCAACTGATAATATCATTTGATATGATAAGCAGTAATAAGTGAAGCACTTAATGTTAAACAGTAAGTAATAAACTTGTTAGTCACTTCCCCTGTCCCTTCCCATCGAAAAGTACAGCCTACAACGTGTTTTAGCGATTTGATTTACCAACTGATAATATCACTTGATATGATAAGCAGTAATAAGTGAAGTAGTTAATGTTAAACAGTAAGAAGGACGGCCTACAACGTGTTTTAGCGACTTGATCTACCAACTGATAATATCACTTGATATGATAAGCGGTAATAAGTGAAGTAGTTAATGTTAAACAGTAAGTAATAAACTTGTTAGTCACTTTCCTTGTCCCTTCCCATCGAAAAGTACAGCCTACAACGTGTTTTAGCGATTTGATCTGCCAACTGATAATATCATTTGATATGATAAGCAGTAATAAGTGAAGCAGTTAATGTTAAACAGTAAGTAATAAACTTGTTAGTCACTTCCCCTGTCCCTTCCCATCGAAAAGTACAGCCTACAACGTGTTTTAGCGATTTGATCTACCAACTGATAATATCACATGATATGGTAAGCAGTAATAAGTGAAGTAGTTAATGTTAAACAGTAAGAAGGACGGCCTACAACGTGTTTTAGCGATTTGATCTACCAACTGATAATATCACTAGATATGATAAGCAGTAATAAGTGAAGCAGTTAATGTTAGACAGTAAGTAACAAACTTGTTAGTCACTTCCCCTGTCCCTTCCCATCGAAAAGTACAGCCTACAACGTGTTTTAGCGATTTGATCTACCAACTGATAATATCACATGATATGGTAAGCAGTAATAAGTGAAGTAGTTAATGTTAAACAGTAAGAAGGACGGCCTACAACGTGTTTTAGCGACTTGATCTACCAACTGATAATATCACATGATATGGTAAGCAGTAATAAGTGAAGCAGTTGATGTTAAACAGTAAGTAACAAACTTGTTAGTCACTTCCCTCTCCCTTCCCATCGAAAAGTACAGCCTACAGCGTGTTTCAGCGATTTGGTCTACCAACTGATAATATCACTTGATATGATAAGCAAAGTGAAGTAGTTAGTGCTAAACAGTAAGTAACAAACTTGTTAGTCACTTCCCCTCTCCCTTCCCATTGAAAAGTACAGCCTACAACGTGTTTCAGCGATTTGGTCTACCAACTGATAATATCACATGATATGATAAGCAGTAATAAGTGAAGCAGTTAATGTTAAACAGTAAGAAGTACAGCCTACAACGTGTTTAGGCGACTTGATCTACCAACTGATAATATCACTTGATATGATAAGCAGTAATAAGTGAAGTAGTTAATGTTAAACAAAAAGTAATAAACTTGTTAGTCACTTTCCTTGTCCCTTCCCATCGAAAAGTACAGCCTACAACGTGTTTTAGCGATTTGATCTGCCAACTGATAATATCATTTGATATGATAAGCAGTAATAAGTGAAGCACTTAATGTTAAACAGTAAGTAATAAACTTGTTAGTCACTTCCCCTGTCCCTTCCCATCGAAAAGTACAGCCTACAACGTGTTTTAGCGATTTGATTTACCAACTGATAATATCACTTGATATGATAAGCAGTAATAAGTGAAGTAGTTAATGTTAAACAGTAAGAAGGACGGCCTACAACGTGTTTTAGCGACTTGATCTACCAACTGATAATATCACTTGATATGATAAGCGGTAATAAGTGAAGTAGTTAATGTTAAACCCTTCCCATCGAAAAGTACAGCCTACAAAGTGTTTTAGCGATTTGATCTGCCAACTGATAATATCATTTGATATGATAAGCAGTAATAAGTGAAGCAGTTAATGTTAAACAGTAAGTAATAAACTTGTTAGTCACTTCCCCTGTCCCTTCCCACCGAAAAGTACAGCCTACAACGTGTTTTAGCGATTTGATTTACCAACTGATAATATCACTTGATATGATAAGCAGTAATAAGTGAAGTAGTTAATGTTAAACAGTAAGAAGGACGGCCTACAACGTGTTTTAGCGACTTGATCTACCAACTGATAATATCACTTGATATGATAAGCAGTAATAAGTGAAGTAGTTAATGTCAAACAGTAAGTAATAAACTTGTTAGTCACTTTCCTTGTCCCTTCCCATCGAAAAGTACAGCCTACAACGTGTTTTAGCGATTTGATGTACCAACTGATAATATCACTTGATATGATAAGCAGTAATAAGTGAAGTAGTTAATGTTAAACAGTAAGTACTCATTGTCTACCTACTCACCAGCCTGCTTATCTATCCACATACCAACTTACCTGCCTGTTCAACTGATCGCCCTCGACCATTGGCAGTGACCACTACTAAGGGTGCGTAACGCACGAGGAGGAGCGAAGCAGGAAGCGCGAAGCAGGAAGCAGGAACGAGTAACAGCGCACAACAAGAATTTTTGATAAGGACTCGCCGATCTAACTTTGTTAGTTTTGAACCGATTTGGCTCAAATTTTGTCAGCATGTGCCTCCAGGACCCTCTCACCTATATCCCGATGGAAATCTCTGGAGAATTTGTTTAACAGGTTTTATTAACTACTTTACAGAATTCTAAGTGATCACAAGTCCCGGGCAAAACCGAACCTCTCCATCCGCTTCGCGGCTGGAGCGATATGGTCTAACCATTTCTAATCCAATCTGTTATGGGGTACATTTTGGGGTGGCAAACACCAGGCCCTAGTATTTAGAAATCAAGATAGCAGTGTCTCACTGAATTCAGGAATAACGCCTGTTTTTGTACAAATATCGTTACAAAAACCCATTTTCTTGAGTTTATCTCAGCAACAGAAAACAACCTCCTCGATGGCAGTCGATGCGAGCATCATTTGGATGAAAAACAATGTATTGCGTTGAAATAACTCAGGAAAAAAGAAAAACAAATCAAAGAAGGAAAACACAAAAAATCTATGGCAGAGATTAGAGAAATGAAGACTTCCCAACAGCCGAAGGCCTCGAGTCTACGCGAAGTGTCGATTGGAACGTAAGGCAGCGTCCATACGTAGCGAGAGCGGGCGCTCCCGCTGTTGTGCGCCTCTCGACTCTCCTCAACGCTGCCTGCAAATTAACACAGGCAAACACCCCTGCCTCGTGTTGATTCGATTGAAAACGTTTGATCGGGTGATCAGTCGCTGAAATCGTCGCAACGGCTGATGATTTCCCACGGTTTTCAACGTCCGTGGTGGGATTATGAAAAACAAGGGGAGTGGTTCTGATACAGGTTTAATGCCACCTGTTTTAGTGATGACGCTTGAAACTTGCTGCTTGTTTCGTGGTGCTGGCGTAAGCGCGCGAGAGCGAGCGGGCGAGGGCGCGCGAGAAGGAGCGCCTGTGAGCGGCTAGCGAATCGTGTGCCCACGATGACCATCGATTTTGCGTAATCGCACGCTCTCGCCACGTATGGACGGAGCCTAAAGCAAAACAATTCGAGGTCACGCGTAGATCGGAAAATTTCTAAAGAAACCAATTACCGCCTCGGAAGACGGGATTCCTTCGACTATGGAGTCGCAGTGCAGTGAACGACGACACGATACAGGTCTCCACTCGGGTCTCACCCTTTTTCTAAAGTGTCGTGCGCACTCCCACCGTGGTGCCTCACATTTTCCCCAGCATCCTGCGCACTCCCACCGGGGCCCCGCAAACATTCTACATAGCCGTCAGCACTTCCGCTGGATTTCTCTTTTTTCAAGTTCACTTACCGCTTCAGAAACACTACATTAAACGCAGTGGTCGCGATGAAAAACTTTATCTAAAAAACTTCAAAAATCAGCTTAGATAGAAAACAGCTGAAAAACTATGAAGGTAGCGCGGTGAAAAACGTGCTAGAATTAGAGTTTCTAGGGCCCAAAGATGCTAGTTCGTGTACACGTGCACAGCGCAACAAAAAAAGATCGCAGCCTCATGCCGAGCAGCCAAGAAATCATCGACAATAAGAGGAAGAAATAAATTCAAATTCACGTGATGAAAAGAGTTGACCAATGAAAGCAAGCACTTCAGTCAATGTTTTTGACTAAACGAGTCCGAAGGATAATGTTCATTGATTGAAATTCAATTCCAAGCCAGCTGATGTTCTTGATATCAGAGACCATCGCTGCCGATGATGTTGAGTGGGCTCGTCCACCATCAAAAGACAAGAAAGTTCAGGCTTCAAATTAGGGCCAAAACAACGGGTTTTTCGCGATTTTTTCTCATAGTTCCTACTACTCTAAACCCAGAAAAGGGTTCAAAGACGGAAAGAAGACAAGCATATTCTATCGCGACCACTGCCTTTAAGTCGCTGAGAACAAATGTGTGTATGTGAATAAAGCTCACCAGTATCACAAAACCCAACTTTCCGAGCAAAATGTTGGCATAAATGAGGTGTGCTGTGTCTTACGCTTGGCGCACTACAAGCTGAGTCCAACACAATTTTTCCGGCGCTTGGCGCACTCCGAGTTGGGTCCCACACACTTTTCCCGGCGATTGGCGCACTCAAATTGGATCCAATAGATTTTCCCCGGTCATTCATTCAGAGCAAGTTTGTGCATGTGAATAAGGCTCATCACTATCACAAAACCGCACTACTTCTCAAGTAAAATGATGGCATAAATGAGGTGGGCTGCGTTTGCTAACTCGTGTTTACAAACTCGAGTTAGCTAACATAACCCCACCGATCGTTCATGCACACCGCCCCTGGGATGAGCTCAAGGACTGAGCAGGACATCAATCTACCCCGAACAGTTCACCAATCCATGGAAAAGTGTGACATTACTTTCTCCGCAGATTTTCTTCTTTCAAATCTGTGTCAGGCTGTGAAGGGTTATGCATTGCATTGCAAAAGTTCCCTGCGTGAGCTTCATTGAGAACATACAGTGTAACTGATTTCCGTGAAAACATACAGTAGCGCGCAAGTTTTTCTTTCATTTTGTGACGTTTTTTGGTCATACAACTTTGAGAAATGTTGCCGCGACTCCGCCGCAACTCCTCCGGCTTGGCGCCTGTTGGAGGAGTTGTGGGGAGATGCAGGGCAGAACCGCGGACTATTCTTTCTCAGGCAAATCATCGCTCGGAGCGGGACCGGAGAGCGACTCGAGCGACGCTGTCTCTCCGCTCCGAGCGAAAATTAGCCATCTACTCGGGCCACAGCAGCCGCTCTTCGAGCGACCGCAGTCCCGCTCGGAGCGATCTTCGGTCCCAACTGGCACTGCGGTCCCTGTCCGGGCGATTTTCGACATTACCCCTAGTTTTTCTTTATATCCGCCTCTTCTCGAGAGGTGCTTGAATGTCGCGGTCCAAGGCAGAGAAATCCCGCCTCGTTCCGCAACAAGGGCGTAACCTTCGCCGAGATCTGCGGTGAGGAACCACCCTCCCTGCGGACCGCGGCGAAAACCGCCCCACCCCCCAGCCGTGGGATCCCCTTCCCTCAGCGGTCAAAAATATGCTGGCCTCCGGAGAGGGACTCCAAGTCACCTTCCAGGGCCGGCATCAGACTGCCGAATGAGGACTCGAGTGAGATGAGGCATCTTTTATACCGGCTGTGCATGTGATATGATAAACACATTAGGGCGGGATCATTCGCTTTACCATGTTTTGTCATGTCTGCCACTACACAAACCACTCTTCAGTGGTCCCTCGGATGACGGGTAATGGACTTAAGCTTGGGGAAATCGCACTGGCTGTATTCGGGGGATCGGAAAAAGACAGAAATTCGCCAGGTGATCCGGTATTTCTGCCTGAGTAGTCAAAGAAAGCGAAAAGACAAGGAAAAAAAAACGGAAACCGATTTTGCAAGGGACGCCGTGAAGGCTCGGCTTGGCCTGCAATCACTTCATGACATCCTGCACACTCCTTCGGGGCCCTGCACACTTTTTCACGGCGTCTGACGTATTGCCATTTTGGTCCCGCTCATTTTTTATGGCGTCTGACGTAATCCCGTTTGGGTCCCGTATACTTTGTCCGGCGTCCGGCGCACTGTCAGTGGTTTCCCGCACACTTTATCCGGCGTCCGGCGGACTCTCACTGGGGTCCCATACACTTTATCTGGCGTCCGGCTCACCGCCACTTGGGTCCCGTATACTTTGTTCGGCGTCCGGCGCACCGTCACTGGGGTCCTTCACACTTTATCCTCCGCCCGGCGCACTGCCACCGAGGTCCCACAGTTTATCACTCAGAGAACAACCAATTCTGCGCCTATCTATCTCTGGAGTTGGCACCGCTGTCGCCCCGAGAGCGACCGGACAGCGGCCGAGGGGCGCATTGGCAACGGACAGGGACCGCGGTGCCAGTTCGCCCTCGGCCGCTGTCCGGGCGATGACGTCATGATTGGGAGTAGTCGGTGTCGCTTCGAGCGATGGTTTGTCTGAGTTATTGACCAAATCTCGGTAAGGTCGCGGAAGAGTTGTGAGGAGTCGCGGCAGATTTGCGGAAGCTTGACCCACGGAGAAGTCGCAGGAAAGCCGCGAAAGGGCCTAGGGTCGCTGGTGAGTTGCGGAACAGCCCGGGATCGCAGTGGAGTCGCGGGGCAGTTGCGGAAGAGTCGCGGAGATATTTTTCAGAGAAAGCGCCACATCGCCATATCTCCCTTCAAAATTGACAGAATGAATTTTTGAGGTAATTTTCGTGTTCCTCTCAGTGAGGCAAATGCAATTATACGCAGAGATAGTTTTTTCGACTCGAGTATCCTTGAAAAATGTGTATTTCCATATAGAATTCATGTTGACCACAGATCAAAACATGAAGGATTTCTGCTGTCATGATCGTCTGACCAGTTCATAATGAGGGATTTCGAGATGTAAATATGCAATTTCCAATGCACTTTCAGAGTTGAATCTATTATTTTGTAACACTGTCGTATGGGACTCGATTAAAGCAGTTCAGAAATCACCTCGAAATTGAAATCGGGTCACTTTGAAGCAAGTTATGGCGATGCGGCGTTTTGTGAGTCTAAAAAACGCCGCGAAACGATTTTTCTGCAAAAAAATTGTGCGGTACTGTATGGGGTTAGGGCTGTTAAGCACAACGAGGCACTGCTATGCAATTCAAGTAATCCATGGATCCTAAAGCACGCCCACAATTACGCCGCAAAGCGGCGTGGGTGCGCACCGTGTGATAGAAAAATGTCGATAATACTTACCTCCATCTTTCAAAGGCTTTAAAAGTTATATTCAATATATATCTTAAACAGGCTACGGCGCGAGGTGCGATACAACCCAACATTGGTCCGACCCCCCACCCAAGTCAAGCGATTTACTCGCCCCCCCCCTGGGGAAAAAGCAATGGAGATGACAGTGGGGGGGGGGGTTGGAGGTCCTCACTTCGTAATTTTTTATAGTGAACGAATTTTTAGATCAAGACTACACTGATGCATCGATTGTAGCAATTTATCCTAATAATGCAATAAATAAGTGTTTTCCACGAAAGCAGACAAAAACAGCTCTCCTGCGACAATGAGACCAAATGTTTGTTCAACGACTGAACACTCATTAATGCCCTGAGGGCACATAGGCGCGGTTTCGGGCATGAAAACCACCTTAAGTAATTGGCTGTTGAGATGTAAAAACGCACCCAAAATTTCATGGACGAAGCTCTAAGCCGAACAGCGCTACACAGGGTGGGCGGAGCTTGTTTTCATGCCCTGAGGGCACATTGGTGCGGTTTCGGGCTTGAAAACCACATTTCGTATTCTAGTGTAAAGATGTGAAAACGCACCCAAAATTTCATGGACGAAGCCTTGAGCCGAACAGCGCTACAGAGGGTTTTAGGTGTGATACAATCGATTGTATCACACCTATAAATGGGCCTTCAAAGACCTTTTTTAACCGGTGAAAAGAGTGAAATCAATTATTTGGGTCCGTGCCTAGGTTTTCCTCACGTTGTAGCAAAGCGAAACTCCCTAATTCAAATTTCGTTAAATACTTGTAATTATTTCACAGCTATCGATTTTTTCATGGACCCCACCCTATGTAGTGCTGTTCGGCTAAAAGCTGGCGTGGTAGTAATTGGGTGTGTTAAACGCGAGTTAACAGGAGTTAAATTCGCGTTAAACGCGAGTTTAACCACACCAGATTGTAATGATAACTCTTGTTAGTTAAGAGAGAACTCGCTCTAGTTTCACCCTAACATCCCCCAGTGGTAGGCCTCTTATACACTTCCAATGAAAACGCCTCGAAAAAGCGATAATTGTAACCTTTGTTACGAAAAATAGCCTTTTCAAAACGTTTTCAGGTCTGTTTTTTCCCTAAAAGTCCGCCATGTGGCATCCTCGCGGTAAGTTCGCGTTTAACATACTCTCGCAGACAGCACGGAAATAGTGCTGAACTGCGGAGAGGAACTAACGGTTAACGAAAACTCCTCCCGAGGAGTTTTTGGATGCGGTTAGCAAGATACAGTAGGAACAGTTTTGACCATCTATACTGAGGGCAAGTACGAGTTTAATTAATGCAGAGGGTTAAGGAAGTTTGATAGCACTGTTAGCGATTTTGATCCAGGACGTCACCCTATCTTTAAAACTGAAAGGTGTTCCAAGGGATAGTCTTTTAACGGCTTCCGCCAGAAGAGGCAGGCGATGAGGGATCAAAACAAAGCAAGGATCATTGCTGAAACACGTTGGCCGTCTTCTTTGGTGGCACTAATCAATCCCTCCCAATCAGCTGTTAATTTTTTTTTCGAGCGCCGACACTTCTCCCGCTTTTGTTTATTTTCTTCCGGAATTCATTCGCTTTGCTATTATCAGGTTAGTTTCATTTTCATAATTTATTGCATAGCACTGGGCTATGAGGAGTATGTAATAAATTATTTGTTTGCTCGCGTTTCGAAGGGGTTTCTAACTTTTAGTGCAAAAAAGTGAAAATTTTGCAAGCCACTGATTTTCAAGTGATTTGATGCTTTAGTAAAGATTAATCAGCGTTAGTCGGGGCGTATCGGGCGAGTTTTGTGGGAAAGAAATGCGAACTTGTTTCTGAACCAACTAAATTTGTTCTCCTTTTTCTGCAAGATTCTAATACTCCTCTTTCATTGCCAGATCAGTGCTATCGTGGCCTCTTATTTTTTTTTGAGGGTCCGCGACGCACTTGCTTTGGTGTATTGGTAGAGTCACTCGAAGTGTTTCAAATTCTTACCTTGAAATATGTGTACAAAATCTTTTCCTTAAACGATGCGCTTATGAGTGTGTAACAGTGTTTGTATATATTTTCAGCACTAACTGCGGGCGGTGGATTAGTTTCATTTTGAGAAGACGGCAAACACTTCACAAATTCCACTGCATCAATGTCCGAAACCACACCATTACCCCAATCTCGGACGCCAGACTTGAGTTGCACACTTCCAAAAAAAAACAATAGAATTCTTTTTCAAGAACGAAAATAGACTATCTAGTCTATCATAATTCTTTTAGGTTTTTAACTATCCATTTCAGTTGAATGCAGGACATTCTTTGAATTTATGCATTACTCGACGAGTTGCGGAATGTCTTTTTCGCACCTAGCGTTACCTTTTCAAGAACACCTTGTAAATAATTCATCCAGGAATTCTCAAATTTTCGTTCACTCGAAATTTCCTTCCGATAATTTTTTTGTTTTTCAAAAAAACTTTTGTTTGAAAATATCAAAAAAAGTTAACAAAGTTACTACAAATGCAAACTTTTGTCAGATCACACGCAATTGATTGATTGAGGCTAATGATTAAACTAACATGTCTTTTCGAGAGTGGTCCTGAAAACTCACGGAGCTCACAAAAAATTACGAGAATTAGGATTTACAAGGAAAACTTAAAAAATTGCATTTTAATCGTGTTTCGAACTAGCAAAATATTACGAAGTTCCTTTTGAAAGCTCTTCCTAATGATTAAAATAAATAGCATCGCTTGTATGATCTTTCCGATCCCTCGTCTTTCCACCGTAAACGTCGTTCGTGTTCAAGTGTAGAAAATACTTATGCGGACGAAGGTCACGCATAATGTATGTGTAAGCAGAGGGCAGCTTTCGTTAAACCGGCAACAAACCGTGGCACCTATTTCGCGGTTCGTAGCCGGCCAGGAGGTGGCGGTTAATACGTGTTAATTTGGCGGCTCTACTGCATTTAATTCGCGGTATGTTGGCGGCTTGGAGGTGGCGGTTTATTCGCGGTTAACACACCATTTACTACCACCCCTGCGTCCATGAAATTTTGGTTGCGTTTTCTAATCCGCATAGACAGTTACTAGATGTGCTTTTCATGCCTGAAACTGCACCTATGTGCCCTCAAGGCATAAAAATTCTATGCTTCAGGCAATATCGCATCTTGGACACGAGTCAATTTCGTAGACGAAACCGCAAGAGATATCACAGTGAAGAATGCTTTTTGGAAACAGTCAACCATTTATTTTCTCCCAGCCTTGCAAAAACTTCGACCTTTGGCGGGACGGAACCTGTGAATCCTAAATCGTCTAAAATTGCATCTACCTCGATGACAGCGAATACTCAACACCGCTGCTGCTGACATATCCGGGAGCGCATTGGCAACACGCTTTACCTGGCCACGACTCCCCCATGTCAAAGCCATTAACGATGGCCATGCTACTGTCGTCTATTGTTTTTCAAGCTTTATCATCAGTGAATTGTAAGCTCTTCTTGTGTGTTCCTGCCTTATTTTTGCATCTCCATTTCATATCTTGCCTCGTTTGTTTTTTCGCAGTTGTTTCTCACTACTTCAGTTTCTTTTTTCATCTCCTATCTCATTTTGCTCTCTCAATATGATCTCCAGTTTTATTTTGACCTCTCATTGTGATCCCATTTTGTTGCCGTCATTTTTCATACTAAAGATATGGCTCTCAACCCCCTCATGCCATGACAGAAGTCCATCTTGGTTTTTGGCTGACCAAAGGTTCGACCCCCCATCCCACCGGATGTCGACGGGTCCGACCCCCTTCTGTGATACATCACACCTCACGCCGAACCCTGATCTTAAAACCTGATGGTTTTCTGTGAAATTTTGTGAACGAAGGTTTTTGGGTACGCGGAGTTGAATGGTAACAGTGCCCGTTGATGAAAGTTTGCGTGAACATTCATATCAGAACTTTGAGTGTGTTGCTATAACTTTATAATGTAATTATTTATCGTGGAAGTACAATGGCATTTGATCTATACAATACTACACAAAAAAGTCAAGAAAGTTGGTAGTACCGTGGAAAGGGGTTCGATTGTGCGTACTCGGTCCGTACTTTTTATTCGAATACTCGCGATTTTGGCTGGAAGGATTCGAATACGAATAATCCGAATAATTTGATTATTCGGAGAAGTCAAATTTTCGAATAATTCGTTCATTCGATACTTCGGAAAGTAAAATTTTTGAATAATTCGTTTATTCGAATATTCGAAAGAGTTTATTTTTCGAATTATTCGTTTGTTCGATTATTCGAAAATTTTTATTCGTTTGATGTACTCTACTGGATCTCCTCATTTAAATTGATTCACAACTTCTGAGACGGTGCACCTGACGATTAACTTTGCTTACAACGATTTTTTTATTCGACTTGTGAGGTCGCCGCATTTGTTTCAGCATTAACCGAAAGGGCTTCTTTTGCAACACGCGACGGAGATGCTTATTTAGGAAAGACCGTGCGTCCGCTCATGCTCGTAGCTAGCGATCAACTGTTGGCTTCGAACCACTGATATGGTGCAGTTGCAATCGTCATATCGCAGCGCTCAACAAAATAATGTCATAACAAAAGCAGTTGGCTTGTTACAAATCGATTTTTGCATCAAAGCGAAGCCATTCATTCAGCATTCCGGCTTACTGATTTTACACTTCATAGTTTTGATTTGACATCGTAGCAAACGCCGAAAATAAACTCTCCCTCTTGTTCAGGTCAATGAAAACAAAGAGCCCCTCACTGCTCAAAGTTCACGTTCGATTGAAATTTAAAAAATTTCACCAGGAAGGTTTTCACAAGATCTTTGGGTTTCACTTACAGGAGCATTACTCGTGGTACTGTTAGAAATCTAATGCTAAATTTGGACTAAAGTACAGTCGCAGAAGAAATTGCCATATTCTGGTATTCGACACGCACTGAATGCGGCAATTGTTTGAGTTGTCATTACCTGAATCAACGTGCGCGCCATCTAATTTTTTTTTCGCGAAATCTTGTGTCAGTAAATAAACACTCTTCAGTCAATGAAATTCCAGATTGGAATTACTCATAGCCCTAAATACATACAGGACACTGACAATTGAAACTTGGCGTCATATTATCCGAGCAAACACGCGATTCTGAGCTATGTATGATTCCAGTTTTTCAATCCATCATTGTCCCACCCCTAGAAAAAGACCATGATGGGGGAGGGTACGCCAGTGTTGGTAGTGTTGGTTCACAGGCTGCCGTCACATGATACCGCTACCATTGAAAAGTTGATAATTGCGTAAATTTATAGCTCTAGAAGCTGATTTGAAATATGGAGAAGTTTTAGACGTGGCGATATTCAGAAGTCTTTCCTGCTTTACACATGGCTTTACAAAACTGCTACAGAACACTTACATACATTTTCCACATTTTTTTACTGTTACATAGATTTACATCACCTTACGCCTTTCTCTTCCCGAAGCTGTTAAGCGTCCTTTTCTGAAATCATCTGAGGAATTGAGAAATTTTCGAGCATCGAGGTGCTCGGTCTCACACCTACCTTCCTCGGAACGATGTTCTGCAAAAACTTCCGGTAAGTTAACGGAAACAAAGCATTACGATGTCAGAAATCTATTAGAAACCTGGGGTGGTAGTAAACTTGCCAAACTACGATGTTACCCAACACTGCTAACATCGATGTTAACTAGGAAGTTCTTATATTTGGCTGAAATTGTAAAATCGATGTTCAAGGCCCATATAAGCCACAACAGGAATCTTAAAGATAAACCTTGATGTTATGACCCTTGAAAAATCAATGTTACCCCCCTCGAAACCCTTAATTGCGAACATTAATGTTCGCCAATTAATCGACGCACTCCACGGGTGAACAGTGAGACACTACGCCTGTAGAGGAGTGCGCTAGACGGTCATGGCGGATTAGCGTAAAAAGTCCTCTCGAGGACTTCTTACCCCAACCCACCAACTCCGAGTTCGCCGTCCTTCATCACTGTGACCGCGCATGCGCTTTGCTTTATCGAAATACGCGTCAGTCTCCAAACTGCTGGCGCGCCATCATACCTGTTCAGTCCTCGCGCAATCAATCATTTCCTATTTCTTGGTTTTATTCTTTTTTAAATGTGTTCGTTCCTAATTTCGTCATTTTCTTTCTATCTCACTTTCCTTCCAGCGTGTTTCCATGATTTGTTCTGCAAGAAGGTACTCGGATGTGAAGTTTATAATTTTTTAAATTTCAGATTTGAGTTATGATGGTGGAACATGGGGCATATTGCG
The DNA here is from genome assembly GCA_029168955.1 of Aplectana chamaeleonis. Lineage (NCBI taxonomy): Eukaryota > Metazoa > Nematoda > Chromadorea > Rhabditida > Cosmocercidae > Aplectana > Aplectana chamaeleonis. The sequence goes on along the minus strand of JAPDOI010000695.1, from coordinate 280,839 downwards.
CTCTTGGTATTCGCTCTTTCGTTCTGAATGGTATTCGCCCTACACACTCCGAGCTCACATTATTATCAGCTGCATTTCGTGTTAAACCGTCCTGTGTTCGTTCGGAAAGAAAGGTTAGTTTTTCTTTTGTAAATCTGACACTATTTCTGAGTATTGCTGGCGCTGTTTCCTCTTGTGGGGATGTCACCCGCTCTCTATTCCATTCTCAGGCCGGAGTAGAACGTTATTGTGGGGGGCCACCCCGGGTGTCGCAGTGTTTATGGATTTTATATATTTTAAGTAATTGAGGGTCGGATTTAGGTGGTTGTGGCTAAGTGTTTTGTTTGCTGCTAAATTTTGATTGCATTCAAATTGTGTATTTCACTTTTTTCAGAAAATCAAAAAGAACACTGGCTGGAAACTTCCCAAATTCAGTCTTCTTGCATGTTTTGGATAACGTCCGAAAAGGGATCGTACTAGGCTCGGTTCAGTAGCTGCATTGTTTCTAACGAAAATTCCATTCTAATTTAGCGTTCGTGCGAAGCGTTCCTGAATGAGAATAGTGGGAAACAACATTCAGACATTATTTAGGCTGAAACTGGACCTAATTTGAATGTTTTGGATAACTCTTGAGATAAGATCGCACGAGTTTTGGCCCGGCTTACACATTGCGCGGATTGTAACAAAAAAAAACCATTAATACTATTCAGCCTAGGTACGGTCAGCTTTTTACCCATTTTAAATGGTTTTGGATTAATCTTGGGAGGGTCATACGAGGCTCTGTCCGGCTCATTCACTGCGTGGAATCTAACAAAACCTTTTTCTTTCATTCTGGCTATCGCGCACCGAGTTCTCAAAAAGTTTCGTATGTATTAACTCCTGAAACTGTACACGTTTGGCGCTATTCATAGCAGCTAACGCCAGCGCGGCACGCGCGGGCGTGGCGTTGAGTATGAATGGCCCAACGCCTCGTCCACGCGGCACGCGCGTGACGCCCGCTTCGCCATGGCGTCGACGGCCGTAAAAAGTCTCATTATTTTCATTATTGATCCATCGTCAACTTCTTTCCGATCCGTGACAACTAATTCCACTACTATTTTCTGCTATCATGGTAGTGAGCGCGTGTACCAGTTTTGCTTGCTTGGCAAAGTTAAGACCCACCTTAGTCCGCTCTTCCATGGCGTCGCCGCTGGAGTATTCTTAGTTTCTTTTTTTATGGGCTTGACACGCGTAGAAGGTTTTCGTTCTTCAGTGCCTCACCCGCGCGTGCCGTGCTGGCGTAGATTGCTATAAATGGCGCCCTAACGTGTACAGTTTCTTAACGGGATGTGCCCTAACACACATGGGGCTACTGTTGCTAATCTGTTCGGCTACTAGCCTAAGTGTAAGTTAGAGCTGTTATGCCTACCCTTGATCGAGAAACAAGGGGTGGGAGACAGCCTGTTGCAGACGAAACCGAACGGTTTTCTTGTATTCCGGTGTCGGAGGCATACTGTCAGTCTTTCTGCCGAATATGTTCGGATCAGTGAGGGGTGACTGTTATCTCAATCGCGCATACATCACGGTAAAGCGGGGCGTTGGGTAATTTTCCGAAATCTGAGCGACCCCCTCCCCCCTCCCGACCATCTTAACTTTTTTTCTAAAAATCCAAAATTTTAAAAAATCTGGATTTTTAGAAAAAAAAACTTCAACAAAAAAAAACGAACATGAAAACAACAAAGCAAAAAAAAATTGAAGCACTGAAAAGCACTGAAGAGGTACCTCATGGTGTGCAACACCGTTATTTTCAATTTCCAATCACTTCCAGAAATTTTCATTTTTGGTCCAAAATTTTTGCGACCCCCTCCCACCCCGTTGAGAAATTTCGCAACCCGCTTGACCCTGGCATACATTCTTAACATGATAACTATTTTTGTATGTTTTCTCAAAAATAAAATGCTTATCTTTTCAGAGTTGTCAGACTTAGCGGCCCAACTCCACCGTTGTCAGTGCGTTCGTATATATCCGGCTGATCAAGGACAGCAGCTTGATATCCGCTTCCCTGCCAGTTGACGGCTGTTTGAACTTCATGGAGGTACGTGTGTCAGCTCATTTCCCTTGATCGATTCTTTAGATTTTTTTCTTTCTCTCTGGGAGCCCATTGGGGTTGTTATCGTTGATTTCCTTTAATTCTTAAGCAATGTGTTGACAATATGATTAAAGTTACCCCAACGAAAAAAAATCGAGTATATGGTTACCTGTTATAAAAAAGTATACTCTAGCCATGTCTGGTTTGGTTCCAAGCTTGCAAATAATGGATAAGGCGAACAGTTAATAATTTTCATTCTTAGCTATTGTTTGCTCTGTTTCTTTCGTTTTTCCGTGTTATTTCTGGGTGTATCTATAGTGAAGACTGGGTGTTTTGCTATTGTGTGTGTGTGGGGGGGTAGTGGGGAAATTCCAGTTTTTTAACGTTTCCGGCGAATTCTCCCAAAATTTAAAAAAAAACAGAAAAATCGCCGTCGAATTTGGCATAGTGTCCGCAGTTCCGCAATTAGTCGGTGGCAAATATTAAATTCCCCCTCTGTAATTTGTAGAAAAGAAGCACCAGAGCCTTTTAAACGGTGATTTTTCCTTCTCAGACATGCAACCCAATGCGCCTTAAGTCTTCATTAGAGACCCAAGAAACAATATCAATGAAAAACATAAAGGAATAAAGAAAACAATGACTCAGAAAAAAGATTACGTGAGAACCGGTCCGCGCCGTGATTTAGTAAGCTCTGATACTTGGGGCTACATTTAAAGAGAATACCCTGATTTTGTGTTGAAAACTCGCTTCTTAGGCCCTTACACTCTCCTGATTTTGGAAGGGGAAGGAAACCCCGGGTTGGCTCGAAGTTTTTCGTGGGTGGAAATCTTGGACCGGACCAGTTCTCCGTCAACGCAGAAAAATGTCAGCCGTTCCTCTGATCCATTGACGTTAAAGGTTGGAACCGAGTCAGCTTCGAGAGCATTATAATTAGTGAAACAACCGCACCACAGTCTTTTTTCGATGAGGGTGGGCTGTACAAATACTATATTTTTTCCTTGAATTGTGGGCTACAATGGAACCTCAGCGTTTAATGTTTCGAATGAGCCACGAGATTATGAAATTCCTTATTTTGCTGTATCCTCACCTTCCGAAGATTTTATTCCTGACTGTGCGAAGGCCAGATATTACGGCCCGAAGTTTTCGTCAAAAAATGGGGGGGGTCGTTGCTCCGCCGAAAATTGGGGCGACGGCCCGCTCAACCCTTCGTGGTCCGTTTTCGATGTTATGGGAGAGTGCCGTATCTGTACGGTAGGTAGTATACTTCGGCGAGTCGAAAATTTTTTCGAATAATCGAGTAGTCAAATGACTCGATGTCGACTGTTTCAGTCGATACCAAGACTCGATGACTTGACTCGACATAAGTATAGTAGGTAGCTTTGTTTAGAAGGGTTCGCTGGGGTGTTTATCACGAATCTAACGGATCTATTTCCCGCTCACCAGTTTCCTGTTTTGGAATCTATAGGGCAGGTTACGATAGCCAAGCGACATTGAACCTTCCGCAACCTACGGCAACCATTTCTATTTCAAAAAAGACGTCGGATTCGTTATCAGCACCCCCCCTCCTCCTCAAAGAACCCCTCCGTGCAAGGCTTCAACCTAATCTAAAAATGTGACCTACTAGGGTCAAGCGGATGCTGCTGTCTCGCGGGAGAAGGAGGGCCATACTACTTTTTAGAAAGTGGAAACTTCATGGAGGCGAGAAGTAGGGAATTTCGGGTCAAAAATGGTAGGGGAAAGGGGCCTGAATTGTTGAAGTTGCGGCGTTGCTCGCAGCGACGAATGCCGCTGGAGGATGCAATTTCGATCGCATTGTTCAACGGGGGCGACCGACGCAGCGTGAAGGGCGACGAGGGGCGCCGCAGAGTGGTTTGATGTCGCGACGGCCCTGCGTCAAGGGGTCTGCAGAGTTGCAGCAACCGGCGAGTGGTCGCCGAGCGTTAACCTTGACGCGGCGACAAAAATGTTAAAAACCTTATCGTCGGGATGTCGGTTGCCGCTCGCTGGCAGTGACGCATGGCCATCGCGGCGTCAAAACACTCTGCGGTGCTCTCTCGTCGCCCTTCACTCTGCATCGGTCACTCCCGTCGCCGAATGTAATCGACATTGAATCACTCAGCACTGTTCATCTCTGAAAGCAACGCCCTTCGACTTCAACTCGGCGGGCCCCTTCACTGCCACTGAGCGGCAACCGACGCCGCGACGATAATGTTCTAAAGCATATTTGTCGCCGCGTCAAGGCTAACGCTCCGCGACCACCACTCGGCCACTGCAACTCTGCAGGCCTTTTAAGAAGTGTAGTGCTGAATACAGGAAACTCACAAGAAAAATCATTGCCGAGAAATTCATGAGAAAAAGCATATAGTGTGGTGGGCTTGCGAATTTTCGATTTTTTTTCTGAATTTTTGTAACTAAAGGGGACGTACTGTTGCAATCGGAGTGAAAATCCAGTGCGCAACTGCGGACAATCGCTGTTGTAACACATGTGTCACGCGAAATCGTGCTGGGACCACGAGCTCCCGACAAGATTGTCTTCTAACTGCGTGCGAGCAACGGTTGTTTTGAGTTGTGGACCGGATTGTTGCTTCGATATGGCGGCGTCAGGACAACGGTCTGCTTCAATCCGTGATCTATGGTGTAGGTAACGTAGCCTATCGTAATCTTCAAAAAAAAACTCGAAACATGCTTTGTATTTGTGTTCTGCACTTCAAATACCCCCCTCCCCTCACTCAATGATGGTTGGGAATAACATAATTGTTCACTGTTGAAAGCTGGCGCAGACTTGGTGCACTTATGTTATAGCACGTGGCACCGGGTTTGCGCCAGCGGACGAGTTGTTCCGAGCCTGTATTTTCTTTTTATTCGCAGCCGTCGTTCTGAACCAGGGCGCAATATAAAGCCATACCGTAAACAATCGGAAGAACGTAGATTTTGAAAAAAACCAATCGCGCTTCTCTTGCCTATTGAGATCGAAAGCTTGTCGGTGTTCGTAACTCACTTTTTCTTTCATGGGGGTGGGGTCGGCTTTTTCCTCGCTTATTTTAGAGAATTGAGATTTCGGGCATGGCAGGGCTGCTATACACGGCGACCGGACTATAATATCAAAAATTACCCCTGAGGTTGGACTGTGCCCTTAAGAATGGGTGCGGAACGCTACCTGTTTTTGCTAGAGGGGTCAAAAACCCTGGAATTCGGAACACCTTCGTTTATTTTTTCGAAATTGTTGTTCACAGGGAGACCTTGCTCCGTAGAGGCATGGAACAACAGTCTGCTTCACCCTGTATATGAATGTATAGTCGAATTTCGGTTCGCGTTTGCGGGCTACGGCTCTTGCAACATGCGACACGTGTTAATCGTGATGGGACCACTTGGTCCCGGCACGATTCACCCTTCTCCCAGCACGATTATCACATGTCGCATGATGCATCAGCTGTAGTCCGCAATTGCGGACCGGAATTTCTCTCAGAGCACGACAGTACATGAGGTTCAAAGAAAATTTTCGCATCCACTTCAAAAGTTTGTCTGAAGAGGTAACGAAGGTTCCAGTAGTAGGCGAAATTCTGCCGCAAGTTCGAAACTTTTTTGAACTCCCCTCCCATCATATGTATTTGTTCCGTGGAAGTGGTCAGATTTAAAAGTGGTTGAACATCAAGAACACGTATCTGTTTCCTAGTGTGATTTATTTCCGGTCTTACTGCTCGCGTACGCTGCGCCTCCTTCTCCCCACACTTCTACCCTCGCTCCCCACAAGGGCGCGAGGGAAAATGGTAAATCTGGCTCGGAACCAGAGGATACTTTTTGTTGTGGGTGGACTTCTCGAGCTGATACATCTTTCTAATAGTCGCATTAACTTCACGAATTTGGAATGGTTAACTCGTCTCTTGCAGTTCGTATTCCACTCGAAGCGTCGATTAGAATAGCTCGATGTCAGAACCTGGAAAAGGCGGGTCCATTTCTCCATTTTTGTGTACTGAAAGAACAATCGTCAAAATTCATTTTTGAGACCCTGAGAGTTGAAATTTGGTTGTATCATGAATTTTGCACTGAGTCCTTGAGAATCCAGGTAGACGAATTCTTCCCTAATGATGGCTTTTTTTAGAAGAACGATGATGTGCTTGCCCATGGCTCCAGTCCATCTAATCACGCTGCGGGAGAAGTCTACGCTGTTTAAAGGAACTTCTCGACCAACTTCACGAACGTGTCGTTGTTGTTCGTTCATGTTATGTCTGTTGCATAAATTCTTGTTAGAAGCGTGTTTTCCATCGGTCGGGAGCGCAGTACATTAACACGTAAGCTGTAAGCGTTGCGCAATCAAGGGTTCGTTCATAAATCGTTGTGAGCAGGTGATCGCAGACGAATCGCGTATGTACACCAGGGATGAGCGGGGTTCCGATTTCCGGTTTTCCGATTTCCGATGGTTTTTTGGCCTTCCAATTTTCCCAAAAAATGCCCCAAAAATGCGGAAAGAATCGGAAATTATTAAAAGATTAAAATTTTAGGAAGCTACGCATTGTTTTCTGCCAGATCTTTAGGATGTTCTTTAAGGGCTAAACCTGAACCAGAGGTTTGTTTTGATGTTTAAAAAAAGGGCAAGGGATGAGGTTCGACATATCGACAGGAACAAAATTTTCTTGAAATGAACCGAAAACCTACTGTGATTGAGCTCTTTTCCGTCAGATCCAGGTTGAACCATTCTCAAACTGGGCTCTTTTTCAGGGAGATTTGGATTTGTCCATGCTTTTATTAAATATAGTAGGGGCCTGCCGTGTTTATGTTTATGTGGAGACAGTCGGAACTGAGTGAACGTCTGATCTCTTCTCAGAATGTGTGTGTGTAAAAAATGGACGAGTCTTCGACGGTAGACGCGCGATCGAAACTATTTGCCGGTTGTGTCGCGAACACCGCACTTTTCGCCGCAATGAGCGCGCTTCGCCCATACGCTAGGCCATATTTAGCAAGTGGCCATTACCTACTATGTATAGTATTTTTGCCCATATGTATGGTGCTTTGATCTACTTCTTGTGATTCTAATGGTCTATATACATATTTCTTGTTATAGAAGGGTATCTCACTCACTATTCAAGTTACAGTACATGAAATGATATCTTATTGGGCTACAGTCAATTAGTGAGTGTTGTCTCGAAGTCATGATATCTATAGTGTGCTACCTGAAAATACTCAATTGAAGCGAATTTCGAGCAGCATTGGTCTGGATTCTCGGTTTTTGTTGTATATCGGAAATTCGTGAAAAATGAGAAAGAAGATTAGGCTTCACTAAGTATTTTTATTGGGAGGAGATCTCCTCCCAGCTAGAGATTAAGAACAGTCTTGAAGGCTCAATAGATTAGAAGTAGGGTAGGTACATACAGCCGCCATGGGTGGTTAGAATCTATCCAGGTGAACGTATTTCCGATTACCCGATTTTCCGATGGTTTTTGGCGTTCCGATTTCCGAAATTCAAATGGTCGTTCCGAGTTGCAAATTCCGATTCCCGAAGTTTCGAAAAAGATTTCCGCTCATGCCTGATGTACACGCGTTGCGGTCCTCGCTGTCGCGGCGGAGGTGTATGTTACACGAATACAGTCATGGAACAGATACTGTATTCGGAACGTTGATTTCATGCAATAACTTCGTTTCTTAGTAGCCATGACTGCGCGTTTTCTGGTAGGAATTGCCTGAATCTTATTGAGAACTTATCCGGGACCTGCTGGGACCGGAGCCAAAATGAGGAGTCCCGGCAGATTTGCGGTAGAATGAAAGGTTTGCTAAGATTTTGCCGGGGTCTCACTGCCTCAGCTAGGCAAAAATACTGAAGTTCTGGGATTCCGTAATTGCAGCCAGCCTTACCAAGGTTCGATCCATCAACCCTTACCCATCCATTGCTTTGTAAACCGCTGCGTTATCGGCTGAGCCTTATACGCTGTTGCACTGGAGCTCAATGATGAGTGTCTCATCCAGGGATGAGCGGAACAAAAATATGAAATTTCGGAAATCGGTTTTCGGGTTTCGGAACTAAAACCTTTTTATCGGGTTTCGGAAATCGGGCGCGAAACGCCTGAAAATGCGCGGAAATGCGGGTTTCGGAACGCGAAACGCGGAAAAACTCAGAAAATATCTGATATTTTCTTCCTCCCTGATGACCCGATAGTTTCGCATTCCGCAGCGTTTTTTGCGGTTTTCGGAATGCGGAACGCGGAATGCCAAAAATGCGCGAAACTGCGGGTTTCGGAACGCGGAACGCGAAACTCCGCTCATCCCTGGTCTCATCGCGGTAAATTCGCGGCAGAATTCTCGGTATATTCGTGTAATTTTCGCGGTATTTTCCCCGTATTTCTGCCATGAATTCATATTCGTTTTGTTTTTGCAGTAAATTTGCGGCAGACACCTCTCGGTAAATTTTTTTGCGTCGAAATCTGTAAAATTTGGCTTCGCGGTGGTTTCTTGGTAAATTCCAGGCGATACCCTCCAGAGTTGCGTTACACACATAGCAGAGACGCACGTACTTTGTAACATCAAGTGAAGAATACTTGCTGCTCAGTATCTTGTGCGGGCTAACCACTGGGAACAAGGCGTCTGTAGATATAGAAAAAATGGGCAAGTATTTCGGAAGAGTTATTAAAGCCAAAAGTCTAAAAAGCGTTGAACGATCTCAAATCGGGAAAGGAAGAGAAGACTTTGAGCGGGGAAAGGTGGTTTTGATGTTGCTTGTGATCAACCTATGAAGCGCCCAATGATACCACCTTGGCAGACTGCATGATACGGACTATAGTTGTACAATTTCGAAAAAATTGTCGAACGAACGAAAATCGAAATTTTTCGTTCGAAATCTTTTCGAACGAACGGAAAATGAAAAAATTTCGTTCGAAAAAAGTTCGAACGAACGAAAACGAACGAAAAAAATTTCGAAAAATCTTTCGAAAACTTTTCGAGAATTTCGTTCGTGTACAACTATAATACGGACGTTATCGGAAACAGAGAACCCGTGTGGTAAACTTGGGAATGTCTCTCACTCTCCCTCTCCTGCGTGTTCCTGTGGAGCAGTGTGGTGTTGCGCCGATTTCGCCTGTGAGGCCATGGTTCGTTTCCTGTGTGCGCCCATAGTTTTGTCCATTGGTGTGCAACGAGTGAGAATGTCAAGCATCTCTCTCACGTGCACTTCAGTGCCCTTTAGCGTAATGCGGTGTCTCGCTGCTATAGCAATCTAGCGGAGGAGTACGGCTCCCAGGGGGATGTCACTTTTGCTAGCAATCTGTGACACCTCCGGGTTATCTCATGAATAACATCGTGGTTTCACAGTGTAATATCTCTTGATTACTGTGACATGATCGCGATTCTTAACTCTGAGTTCTGGCTAGTTTACTACCACCCCTGAACGTTACCTGTTGCTTTGTTGTCAATTTGACACAAATGCAGAATCCACCCATATTCACGATGGAATTTCATCGCTGCGATTCTTCAGCAAGATTGCAGCCGTTAGGCAAAACTGCAACTACGCTTTTCTGGAAGATATTAGGAATTGGTATTAGCTGACATCAGATTAGACATTAAGTATGTTCGAAGGATCAATGGGGACAATTGGAATGTCGCACGTATTTGAGGCAGAGCTCATGATCGAAATGGTTGCTGAGGTTCCCACTTAAAGGCAGTGTTCACGATAAAAAATGTGTTTCAGTTTCCATTAGGAATGGATAATGGAGGGGCACACTGTAACGTTGACGTCGAAAGAACGCATGAAAACGAGCCAGGGAGAGCCCCAAAAGAGCTCGAAGTTGCCACTTCGAACGCAAGGCGAACGCCAAAAGCGCAACACACGCCCACCGACGTGAACAAATGAATGCTCAAGGTCGTGAGATGAGCGATGATTTCCAATCATTAGCCCCGTTCTTTCCTTCATTCTCAACTTCTATCTTCACTCAGGTCAGCTCGCATACATCGGCTGCAAAAGACGGAAGTTACAAGCCGCGGACAACTCGTCCACCATGTTTCCTTAGCTCAATTTTTACGGGACCATAACTCCGTTCCCAGAGGGTCTTCTACGACTTCAGAGACATCATTGGAATCAGCATAGGGCCGTCTTCAAGATAGGCGGGGAAACAGAAAAACTATTTCCATCGTGAACACTGCCTTTAAAGACAGCATACACGCTCACAAACATGGTTGAGATAACAGCATAAAAAGGATCGCCTGGCCCCTACCATGTCGTCAACGGCATTTGAAGCGCTGAAAACTATCCAGGTTGACAGAATTCGAGCACTGCCGTCCCGAAAGCCTGTGGAACTCCACCCCTACCAATAACAGAACGAAAAGGGAGGCATTTGGAAGCATTTGATAATTCAGAGTGATAGCACTATCAAATGAGAGTCTACGGGGGTCGTATTCGCCAACAACCCGCTGAGGGTAGTCGAAGGGAAGCGGAAGGGATGATACCGCGCGCGGCAGAAGAGCAGATCAACCCATCTTACACCATGTAAGATGGAAATGCAAACTGTGTTACGTATCGATATCACTGCAAAAAGATAAAGATTCCATCGCGAAGCGGCCAATCTTCAGCTATGCTATTCGAAAAATTCCGGCGGTCGCGAGGGAAGCCAAGGGAGGCGAGAGGTGGCCGTGGAGCGCGCGTTTTGTACTGAAATTTCACCTCATTTACCCTTCGACTACCCGGCGGGTACCCGGCGGGTTATTGGCGAATACGACCCCGGGAGAAACTGCTTGATTTCCCTGACTAGAGACTCTGTTTCAGTTCAAGTGAACTCCTGTTTTCCATTATCACAGCGCGGAGCGGTGGCTTTTTTGTCGGAACCTCCTTATCACTACTTAAACCTCACCGAGGCTTAACGCTCCGCTACTGGTGATAATCAAAATCAACAGGTCACTACGGATGTACCAGAGCTTAACTTGTTTACATAACGAATGATTTCCATCCACTTTCAAGAATGCCGCTCTACTCCGGCTGGCTTATAAAATGGAGCACTTCATCAGTAAACAGACATGTTATATTCAGGTATTCGGCCGTTTCTTTCGTAGACTCTCTTCTGATAGTGCTATCACTCTAAGTTATCAAATGCTTTCACATGCTCCACTCTTCATTCTGTTATTTGTAGGGGTGGGGTTCCACAGGCTTTCGAGACGGGAAAACTAAAATTCTGTCAACCTGGATGGTTTTCAGCGCTTGAAACGCCGTTGACGACATGGTAGGGGCCAGGCGGTCCTATACATGCTGTTATCTCAACCATGTTTGTGTGCGTGTATGCTGCCTTTAAACATTTTGTAAGTTTGACCCTCATTATGGCTGAACCACCAAATGGCTGGAAGAAAAAGTCAAAACAAATCATAACCAGCTGTCATTATGGCCACTCCGCCCGATTATGTTGTAGCCCCACCACCGAATATGAAGCTGATGTTGATGATGCCGAACGTGGACAAGCCAAGGTGCCAAGTCGGCCGCTGTAATAATCAAATTGGCCCTATTTTCTCGGTTTGCGTCGGTTTCCCTATTTTTAAACACATCTATCACGAAGCCTAACCGACCTGACTCTATATCTGAGCAAAAAGTGACAAAACTTATTATCGAACGAGCTGACTTTGAAGCATCAGTAATCTATATTCGCCAAAATTCATTGTTTCGTTGTTTCCTAAGCACGCAAACTTTCGTATGAACCACACTCACTAGTCAATTTCTGTACTGAATGCGGGCTGTTGCGCACCGTCCGCCCAAGGTCGCATGCCGATCCAGCTCTCAAGTTTCCTTTCGTACTGAAGGCGTCCCATTGTGTACTGAATGCCCGAATTTGCGCATCGACCTCGTAAACCCACATACTGACCACAATCACCAGTTTACATGCGCACTGCACGCAAACAGTTCCTGACAGCGCGGGCTTTCGTATCGATCCCTGCTAAAAGTCGTGTTTCGTTCCGAGGGTGAATGCATGTTGTCAGAACGCATCCATGATCATTTGCGAGCGGTTGGGAAGCAGCAAGGACGCATCGACCGCGTGCACTAATTCCTACGTTGCATGGTTTGTACGCAAATGAGCGCATTCGGTACATAATGCAGTGTCCGGTTGGTACGGTCCGAGTAGCATATGGTTTCAAAAGGAATCATGGTTGTGTAACTCATGACAAGACTGCTGCTAACGGCTGTTTGATTCAACAAACTAGTGCCGATATAGCCGAGGTCTCTCAAAACAAAAGCCTTCTCCTAGGGGCCGCGACGTCTCGGAAAACGTTTTCATGGAAGTTGTGTAACGTCAGCATGGATCCTGGTGATACTCTGCGTTCCCAAATTTTTGCCTTCTTCGTGGGAAGACCGAATTAGGATCTATGAAACTACCCTACCAAATAAAATTTTTGTCGCTACAGAGAAGGACTCACACGAAAGGGAATCAAAAGAACGAAAGTCACAGATTATGCCTACCTTTGAAGGGGATTAAGAGGTCTGACAGCCCCGGATGGAAGTTGTTAGGCGACTCACTATCAAGAATCCACGGAACCACCCTTGAAGACTTCGGACCGCCCATGCTCAGACCGGCCCTCAGATCGTGACCGGTTGGTCAAAAATAACTTACATGATCAAAAATTTCTGCATTGTAGTTAGCGCTATGGCGGAACATCAGGTACCCCTTAACTACCTTTCCGTACTCTGGAATGTTCGAAAGCTCCAAGCAGCTGCTGCAAATAATAGAAGCGAGCAGATAACTGTATAGTCATCATACAGAATCAGACGTGCATGAGGTCCTGGTCTATTGGCTTTATTCCATTGTTTGAGAACTTTGTTATACTGTTTTACTTGTCAGGAACCTCTATCCACACCATGACAACACTAATGATGTCAATTATATCTCTATAAACTGTGCCTCCTTCTCAAACCTTCTCATTCACTGCTCAGTTCAAGCCATTCTCATCACTGAGTATACCTCAAAATGAGGCGTAACCATATACTTTCCATATCAACGTGAAAGATCATGACTCACGGCGCTCGCTTGCGTGCGAGCGTGTGCTGCTTTCTCTGCCTTTCCCTCTCACCGCCCACGTTCGCAGTGGAACATGAGAATTTCATTCAGACATGCAGTATATGCTGCACAGAGCTACTATTACAGTTCTCCTTCACCTAAGTGTTCGAGTTTTCATGGCCTCAGTAGATCTCCTATTTTTTCGCAGCTGTTTCATTATAGAAATTACACCCGTTAAGATGGAGGTGTATAATATGGCGGATTGATTCAACGGGCTCACGCCAAGGTTGTCTTCTGCAGCGAAAGCATGGCTTCAGGAATTCATCTGGGACAGTGCTATTTCCAGACAACTGCGCTAATTTTGGTATGACCGTGTCTAGCGACACGCGCTTAAGGCTTCCAGAGTACTCTGCGTTGGGGAGACATCTAATGTGCGAAACACTCCGATAGGGTTATGGTGACCTGGCCATCGGAAACCTCCTGCTAGGCGGAGCTAATCCTAAGGTCCATAAGGTTTGTTGAAAATCCGTTACTTTGGCTTCGTTTGTTCTTTTTTTGAAAATTGAATGTGAATATATAGGCTGCTGCTAAATTCTCAGTTGCTTTCTCGTGTTTATTTCCAATCCTGCAAGGGCTCTTTCTAGAATGTTTCACCCGCTTTTCAGACTGGACATGCCTTCTGAGTGTGCGGTATGCGAATCGCCATCGGTCTCATCCCTTCATTTTGGTGGTCGAACATGTAAGGTGAAAAGCGTTCCTGCTTTTCACCATTCTCATCTTGAAACTCACAATCTTTCTATTCAGGCATGTGCAGCTTTTTTTCGTCGTACGGTCTCAATGAACATGACATATTTGTGCGTTGGAGGCGGACAAAAGTGTCGAATACATTTTGGTGAGGTTCAGTTCTAGTTCACAGTGGCTGATAAATCCGTAGACATTCGTAAGCGCTCAAATAGGTCGTTAAAACAGCCGAGCACTGAACGGACCATTGCATTTCTAGAACACAATGTTGCTCATAGCATGTATATCAATAACAATACATTCACATTTAAACAATCGCAACAAATGCTCAGAATGCGATTTTAGGAGCCCAGTACATTTTGAAGGCCGCTTTCGGAGGCGATTGAAGTTGATCGCACACTGCGCTACCGTAGTTTTGGCGCAGCCATGCAACTGAGCCATTTCAAGCGCATCCACGGTAGCACTTCCTTTTCCAGAGATCAGGGTCAGGCGTGGCAATGGGATCGGTCGGTGGAGAGCGCCCCCCCCCTCCCAGCGGGTGTTCGTAACTGCGCCCCCCCCCCTCCGCTAACAAAAGTTCGAATTTTTCTCATTCATTCTCTACTTGCTTTCTTTTTCTCGTTTTTTTCTTGAATTTATCAACAATTTCCTTGTTTGATGGCTAGTTCTCGGTTCATTCAAAAGCTTGAGGTCTCAAACTCGGGCGGTGAGTAGCACTAGTGGGAAGCTTTAAAATAAACCTCATATCAGGGGTGTGCGTTAATGAAAATTATTTTTTTCGTTAAGCGTTAATCGTTAATTTTGGGAAAAAACTGCGTTAACCCGTTAATGCGTTAACACGTTAATTTTGCACTTCGTTAAACCATTAAAAAGAAAAACATTACCACGTCAAAATTCAATAAATCATCAGATCTCCCATATCAATAAGTGCCATACAGAGTTCGGCACGGGATAGAGCCCCACAGGCGGTTTTGAGCTCCGGAGATGTCTGACCTTCGGAGGAAGACCCAATGGACAATTGCGTATGTAAGTGAAAACCGCCCGGAGCAGTTCTTCACATGGGATTCAACTATGCATTGCGATTTGACTGAAATGCTGTTTGAACTTAGTTGTGAGTGACGGTGTTCAATTAGGAAGCTTAGGGTGAGGTTACCGTGAAGGTGTTCCAAAAATGATAGACAAGACATATGAATCCTCAATGTGAAGTGCCTAAAGCCGTTTGCCTGCTGAACGCTGAATGATTTCTGCGAAAGATTTTTATGAGTCAGTAGAGTTGATATTCGAGTTGAGCGTGGTCGATTTATGTACGCTGTACAAAAAATTTCCTCGTTTGAGATTGAGGCCGAGCACCGCTAAAATATGAGGGCTAACATTTCTCTCAGGTGAAGTCTCGTCGGAAGACGGTAATTTTGAAAACTAAGAGTCACGGGTGTAGTATATTTGAGTCCAGCGTGGCTGATTCATTCTATGCTTAGTTTCGGCGTCTGAAATGAAAGCCGAAGACCGCTATACTGATAGAGGAAAAAGACAAAAAACATCCAAGTTCACGAATCTAAACCATGGTTTCAAAACTGCAGTAACTTAACTTTTAAATGAGGTACCTGGAAAAAATCCTAGCTTTAGGAAACTACACTCTGAGCCCTACCGTTTGGAGCCTACGGCACCTCTGGAGTGTGCTCTTTGCGAAAAAATTCCTGGTGTGGGTTCTGTGTCATAATTCGCGTTTTCTCAGTACTTACTTTGTCATATGTGGACCCACAGTGCATTTAAGAACCCACAACAGGTTAATGTTCTTAAAGGCAGTGTTCACGATGAAAATTATTTTTCTGTTTTCCCGCCTATCTTGAAAACGGCCCCACACTGATTCCAATGGTGTCTCTAAAATCGTACAAGACCTTCTGTGAATGGAGTTATGGCCCCTCAAAAATTGAGCTAGGGAAAATGGTGGACGAGTTGTCCGAGGCATGTAACTTGCGTCTTTTGCAGCCGATCAATGCGAGCTGACCTGAGTAAAGAGAGAAGTTGAGAATGAAGGGAAGAACGGGGCTAATGATTGGAAATCATCGCTCAACTCACGATCTTGAGCATTCATTTGTTTACGTCGGTGGGCGTGTGATGCGCTTTTGAGGTTTGCCTTGCGCTCGAAATGGCAACTTCAGGCTCTTTTGAAGCTTTTCCTGGCTCGTTTTCATGCGTTCTTTCGACGTCAACGTTACATTGTGCCCCTCCACTACCCATTCCTTGTAGAAACTAAAACACATTTTTATTGTGAACACTGCCTTTAAAGACACAGTCCGACCTCAGAATCGTTTTTCTGTTCTCTCTTCTATCTTGGAAACGGTTCCACGCTGATTCCAATGATGCCTCTGAAATCGTGAAAGACCCTCTAGAAACGGAGTTAGGCCCTTGAAAGTTTGAGCTACGAAGCAGGGTGGACGAGTTGTCCGAGCTTTGCAACTTTCATAATTTGCAACCGATGTGTGCGAGCCTACCTGAACAAGGAGAGAAGTTGAAAATGAAAGGAAGAACGGGGCTTTTGATCGGAAACCATCGCTCATCTCGCCACTGTTGAGCTCGAAAAATCGTAAAAGGGGCGTGCCAAGATGGCTTCCGGATGTGGGCTCCCGAGGGTGGCTTCCTCCTATATCTCGTTTATTAGGAGGAACTGAGAGCTCGCACCTGGCAGGTGCTATATAGGGTGGGTCTACTTCACAATCATATGGAAACCTAAGATTTCGTCCCTGAGCTCGGACTGTGCCTTTAAAAGGCTCTCTTCAGATTTGCAGAAGGTTGCAGACGGTAGAGTTCAAAGTCTTGTTTCTCAAAGCCAGGATTTTTCCAAATATCTCATTTACTACTTAACTTTCTCACAATCAGACGGTGAAATTTCGTACGCAGGGTAAATCAGCTAGCTTGACTTAAATATCCGACTCTCGTGACTCATAGTTTTCAAAATTGTCGGCTTCCGGCGGGACCACACCTGAGAAAGTGTGAGTCCGTATACTGTAGCAGTGTTCACCCGCCATCGTAGACGGTGAAAGTGTATACAAAGGGTGAATAAACCCTGCTTGACTCAAATATCCTGCTATCGTAATCCGCAGTTTGCATAACTATGAACTTCAAGCGGGAACGAACTCCCTTCCCCTCGGACATACGCATTTCTTTACACAGCACAGACTGTAACCAGTTATAACGTAGTGCACCAAAAGTTGCACATCTAACTAATAATGAGAAGCGGTTGGTCGAAGATTGATGTGCTTGAAACTCATGGCAGCACAACCGCTTTCGCCTAATCGGTGGCGAGCGTTTTGCATAGGAATTCATGCATATTGATCTTCTGCCGACCTCTTCTCATTGATAAGTACCTGTGCGAAATTTGCTGGACTGTACTATACATACACTTTTGCACTTAAGCTCCTCTCTACATAAATGCGATGGGCGCAGTTCGTCCTTGCAAACATCCGCACTTTCTTCGCATAGCCCTAGCTTCACCAATTAAATACGACAAGAGTAATTTAACTGCAATCAAACACTGCTAGATAAACACTGTTTGAACACATCAGCCCTAGATGGGAAGGGGGGGGTAGAACGCGGTCAAAACTTGACCTTCTCACGCTCCTGGGGAGGGGGTTAAGAGCGAAATTGACATTGAAGTGGGGGTCTGAGCTAAACTGGCTAACCCGCGCCCCGTGCAGTAACCTGGTGCCATAATTCTACGACAATTAACGATTTATAAATTAACGTGATTTCAAGACTTTTTCGTTAAGCGTTAATCGTTAATTTTCGAGAAAAAAAACGCGTTAACCCGTTAATGCGTTACCACTTTAACGTTAAAGCGCACGGCCCTGCCTCATATGAACAGGATCTACTAGAAAAAGTGTTTTCTTATAGCTGACAGCTTCATGTCCAGAAGGGATTTTGGGCATTTTTGACGCGAAAAATGACGTCTTGATCTGCACCTTTATGGCTAATGTGGGGTGGCAAGTTGTTCTCCACAGAAAGTTGTACTAGAAAGTGTTGCGCAATCCCCTGTAGGGGGGCTTACCGAAAATCCCATTGAACGAATTTAGTTATCCCGATGGCTCGTTCTCGGCTCAGTCTAGAGCTAGGGGTCTCAAGCTCGGGCTGTGAATAGTACTAGTTGGAAGCTTCAAAACAAGCCCCATATGGACAGGAGAAAAAGTTTAAAGTTTTACGAGAAAAAGTTTTTTCTCTTACTCTACTATTACAAGTCCGAAAAAAAACCCCGGTGAAATTTTTTTTGTGATGCCAAAAAAGTAGGCCCCAAAATGTTGCAAATGTTTCAAAAATCATTTCTGTATAGGCGGAAACGATATTTCTTTGACCTCCACCACCTCCGGACTCTGATCACCTGGGAAAATTTTTTTGATGCCAAAAAAGTAGGTCCCAAAATGTTGCAAATGTTTTAAAAAACATTTCTCTAGAGGAGGAAAACGACGATTTTTCGACCTTCACCACCGCTGGATCACCTGAGAAAAATTTTTAGTACCTAAAAAGTATGTCCCAAAATCCTGCAAAAGTGTCAAAAACCATTTCTGTTTAGGTAAGCAGCAAACGACTTCTTATGACCGTGACCACCTCCGAACTTGGTACATTTCTGGATTCCGGTAGGGTGAAGCATCTCCACACAAAACTTTGGGATTGAGATTTTGCGAGCAGCCAGACAGTAGGAAATAAAAGCGTTTCATCTTAATCGCACATGTCACACCACAATGATCTATCATTATGGGAATCCCATAATGATAAATCATTGTTTTCTACCAGCGAGGTGAAATACGTGAACTTTCATTTTGTAAACAAATTTCAAGGGGTTTTCAGAGGTAAGCGTATTGCCCACTTCACGAATAGCCAATTTACAAGCGGTATTGGCTTTCTGATTCCCATAAAGATAGATCATTCGTTTTTTCTTGTTTTCTAAAAAAATCGTTCGCTCAGTGTACTAACAATGGGAAACAAAAAGACTCAGAAACATTGGGAAATACTCTTGTCTGGGGATGCGTGATTTCTCCTATTTGCACTTCTTGTTGTTGCTATTTATCCATTTTGCATCACTTCCGTATTTAAACAACCATATGGAAAGTGCATGGCTATTTACAGTTCACCAAAAATTTTTTTAATGAAAATTTTGATTTGAATGTCCGCACTTCTGGGGTTAATAAAAAAAACTATAAAAAATTGAAATGAAGGCAAATTCAAATTCGAGAGTCTTTAAAATACCCGGGAAACAAAACATTCTGCTGGGCGGAGCGGATCATGACTTTCACTCGTACACGGCCCGATTCTGCGCCCCCCCCCCCCTCCTCCCACACTGGGATCATCCCAGTGTACGCTTTACCATGCCTGAGATTTCTCCAAGTACATACGTACCCGAATTGAAATTCGGCGAGTTTGATGGCCAAATATTTGCTCCGAAAATTGCTAATCAGTTTTGCAGAGAACCATGGTTGATCCTAATGCGCTCAACCTCACTCCTGCCAAAGAATGAGTCTGCGTTGGGCAAATCGCTGGGTCTCTTATGGTTCGTAATGGAAAATACGCCGTGAGATTACGTGACAGAGCGTGCGACTATCATAGAAAAGTGAATTTGATAACCTTATTGACGTCTGCAGGATTCTGCGGACTTATGAGCCGTCATGTTTTCGTTTACAAGTTCTCATTTTATTGGATGTAGCTCGAACAGCAACGACGAGAAATTAGGCTCCGTTCATAGCAGACGTCCTAGCGTCAAATGACCGTAAAGTGACGCTGGGGGTTTGCATCCTCAGCATTTGTTAATGGTCTGACTCCTCAGCGACTCCCAGCGACAACCGCAGACGGCCAGTCGCTGACGGTGGAGGCATAGTGACCGTAACGGCTCTCACTAATATTATCGATACCATCGTTAACCACGTGCCGTCCTCGGACACGTTGAATGCGCCAGCCGTCGAGCGTCATGCGTCAGCGTTTGAGCGCTGGCGCATGATGCTCCGACGCCTTGACGCTTTACCGCTGGTCGTCTGCTATGGACGGAGCCTTAGGATGGCAGCCAAGAAAACGGTGCCGGCTGATGACGGCAGTGGGAGAGGAGACTGGCATCCTCCCTGGCTCGACGCATCGACCCGGCTGGTTGGTCGCTGTTGATCGACAAGGGGTGGTCACGCTGCAGCAGGGTCAGGCAGACCGTTGTCCTGAACCTCAACGAAGCTACGTCTCCCCTTGGAGATCAAAATTTTTCAAAAAAATTTCAAAACTTTTACGTCCCCCTCAGGTCCTGAAAAAAAGTAAAAAAAATTTCAAAGTATATTTCAACCTGAATTTTTGAAAAAAAAATGTTACTGCACTCCCTATCCGTCTGATTAGCCTCGGGGAGTGTAGTTTTGACTTGCTTTTAAGCAACAACTGCTGTATTGAGAAATAAGTAATTAAAATTGTGACACAGATCGCCTCACAATCTCATGATGACATAACGATGAAGAAGAATGCGGGCGAATTGAAGCAGAAATAAAAAACGCTGGATACTTGTTCCTTACTTGCATTAAGTTGTGTCCTAATCTTGATCGTGCAGTAAGCTATAAAAAAGTGAGGAATGATAAAAAAAATCACGCAATAGGCGAGCTTGAGCTGATAGGGTACTTTTGTAGTAGAGGAAATAATGGTGAGGATGTAGAACGTTTCCTAACTTTCAATTGGCCAAACCTCGGTGTGGGCGAACCTCTGACCAGGGTTCAGCACCAGTTGCGATTATCGCTAGGGGGGTGTCAAGAAAGACTCAGAGACACCAAAGGCAGGGGTAAGTTGTGCCGATAAGGGGGTCGTATCATGAATTCGAAATTTGTTTTTAGTGTGAACGTGATTATTGGTGACGAAATCAGCTAATTTTCAGAATACATGTTAGGCTTGTTCCAATCGATTGTGTTGTGGGGTGTTAGTGTAAGAAGCGGTTTTGAACTTCAGCCTCTAAAATGTTCAAAACATGAGAGTGTCAAGAGAATTATTCTTTGAACGGGCCCTCCTGGCTCTTGTAGACAACCCATCCAGTTCTGCTTGAAATATTGTAAAGTACAAATATTTCGGTTAGTTTTCAACTTCAGACCCCCATCTTCGAACTAGAAAAGTTTTTATAACCCTCTATCAAAAAAAAAATCAACTCACCTGGGACTTACCTGAAATTTCAATTTTTCATGGTTTTCAGGGTTCCTGGGTCCCTCACCCAGGTGTAGGGGCAAAAAAAGTACGCCGGGACCAATTTTTTATGGTTTTTGGACCATATGGAGCTTTTTGGAACAAAGTTTGGTGGTTGGAAATTTTTCGACCTGGTCCGGACGACGATTTTCGTGTGATTTGTGTGCAACAAAACAGGATTTTGATTCGTCCATATCCCGACGATGCCGTCAGCTACGGACCTGCAAGAATGTTATGCTGTATAGAAACTTGTCATCATCCGGAAACTATCACGAAGTTAGGGAGAACTTGAAAACCAAGGAAATTTCTTCGTTGCGATAGGGCTGCGAAGCGTCATTTTTGACGGTATCTTGACGAACTGTCCACTTCAAGGGGCCTTCCTGGCTCTTGTGGTGTACCTCACAAGATTTGCTTGAGATGTGTTGAAGTACTCGAAAACACTTTTAAACGCAATTAAGGCCAGCGCAAGTTCTCCCTTAGACAGGGAATCCAGACGCGTTAAATCGTGTTCAAAAAACGGCTGCTCCCAGAATGCGATCGCAACTAAATATTTCCGTTAGTTTTCAACTTCAGACCCCCATCTTCAAGCTGGAGTAGTTTTTTTTTGAACCCTCTGTCGAAAAGTCGACCCACATTGAGCTTACCTGAAAATTCAATTTTTCGCGATTTTTTTGACCGGGTTCAGACGGTAAAAAAAATTTGCACATAAACCCAGGGTAAGTTGATTTTTCGATAAAAGGTGAAGAAAAACTTATCTAGCTCGAAGACGGGGACTGAAGTGAAAAATTAACGGAAATATTCCGTTGCGTTTGCATTCTGGGAGCAGCCGTTTTTTGAGCTCGATTTAACGTGTCTGGATTTCTTCTTTAAGGCAGTGCTCACGATAATCTTCAAATCTAAGATTAATCGCTATATCGATTAAGTGGCCCGCGGGCAGAACTAAAATGACGTTGAAGTTGAGAAAAACGCACCAGTTCACGAAATCCTTAAGTATCACCCCGTCTCTTAAGTTTCAGAGGAAGTGTTTGTTGTGACAATGAAATCTTTTGTGGACCCGTCGTTGGCAACATTTTAATCTCTATCACTCCGTTCTTTCCTTGGGGCCCTAACTAACCCTGCTTTGAATAAAATATTCTTCTATTTTCGATTGACCGAATTTTCCACCGGTGACAACCACCATGAACATGTTCATCCAACCGGACAACTAGTCTATGTTATAGAATAATGTCTTTGAAATACGACGTTTCAATGCGTTTCTCGCTGAACTTCGTAATTTTGGTAACACTTGGAGGTCAACGGTTTGTTTTGTTTAGAAAACTCGGGGAAGAAAATTATCGTGAACACTGTCTTCGAAGTGAGCACTTAAGCTAGCCTTAGTTGCGCCTAAAAGTGTTTTTGTGTACCTAAACATATCCCAAGAAGAGCTTGTGAAGTTAACTACAAGAGCCAGGAAGGACCCTTGAAGTGGACAGTTCATCAAAGTACCGGCAAAAATGACGCTTCGCAGCCCTATCGCAACGAGGAAATTTCTTTGGTTGTCAAGTTTTCCCTAATTTCGTGATAGTTTCCGGACGCTGACAAGTTTCTATACAGCATAAAATTTTTGCAGGTCCGTAGCTGACGGCATCGACGAGAGATGGACGCCTCAAACTCCTGTTTTGTTGCACACAATTCACACGAAAATCGTTGGTCCGGAGCAGATCGAAAAATTTCCAATCACCACAGTTTGTTCCAAAATACTCCATACGTTCCAAAAATCACAGAGGATTGGTCCTGGGGGACACTTTTTTGCCCCTACACCTGGGTGAGGCACCCAGGGACCCTAAAAATCATGAAAAATCGGAATTTTAGGTAATCCCAGGTCCGAAGTTAAAAACTCATGGATATACTTCGTTGCGATTGGATTCCGGGAGCGGCTGGATTTTCTACAACTAATCCGCTTCTGAGTTTGAATGAATGAATTATGACACATGTGGAGGTAGGGGGGTAGTAATGCAGAGGTCTGGCGAGGGGGAGGGGAATATTAGTTTTTTGGACGTTATCGCAAAGCCGTGCTGAACCCTGCCTCTGACGTATGCCTAGCATTATTCGGGGACGTTTTGGACTTTCGATAACACCTTACTAATCATAAGGCTTCACGACACCTGGGTGTAAACCTAGTTGGATGGGGTCACTCAGGATACGAAGGTAGAATAAATGTCAAAAATTGACGCATTTTGATGGAGCTTCTATAAGACTGATAGCACTATCAAATCGCTCATACCGTCAGAAGTCTACACTTTGACGGATAAAGACGGATATGGAACCCCAAACTAGGCTTGCATCAAGACCTCCTGTTAGGTGGAACCCTTTTCTGTATGCGTAAACCTTCACAGGTTCAAAAAAGTTCGATTAGCAACTAGTATTGTTAAAACAGAAGGGGTGCCAGCGCGGGTGAGAGAGCGGTGTCACCTGCGGTGGTTTTGTGGTCACTGTGCTGCGGAATAATGCCGGCAAAACCACCGCAAGTGGCAGACGCGGCTTGGCATTGGAGCCAGGGATGTGCTTAATAGAAATTTAGTAATTCGTTAGTCGTTAGTCGTTCAACCGGCCAAAAAACTCGTTATTCGTTAGTCGTTGGTCGTTAGAAATCTAGGCTTTGAAAACAAGCACAGTTGAGGCAGAAAAAGCCCTTATGGATAGGGAAAAAAAGGAAGGCATGAAGAGATGTATGTTTTCCAAAACATTCATGGCCATTAAAGACACAAATCATTTCTTTTTAGGGAATATATTCACACTGCAAACCTACGTATACATTATTTAAAATATGCACGAAAGCCTATTACTCGAGAGTGTGTGTTTATCGATTTTTGTCATTTTTCGGTAAGAAAAGAAACAATATGGGAAACCGAGGAAAACTTAAACTCTTGTTTTTTTTTCAGCGCGAAATTTGCCATTCTGCGTTATATGATTTTTTTCTTTAGATCTACCTGGTTGTGACAACACGGAGAATTGCACCAAGTTTGCACTATTTGTTCTTTGCTCAGCGTCGCGATCCGAGCCCTTGCGTGGTTTAGAGCTTATTCCCATAATGGGGAAAGGTCGAATTAAATTAGCACCCAAGTCAAAATTTTACCCCTGAGAGGTCTCAGCACCACTTTAAGAGAACCCCATGTCTCGAATTTATGACTGAAAGTCGAAGGACGGCACCTTTTACAATCCAATCATTGGATACAGTTCCCGTCGTTGTGCAGTTGTGGCCTGCAGGCACCGCTCCATAATATCACCTCTGATAGTGCCCTCTGCGAAAATCTCCGCTGGAACCGGTCAGTGCTGGAACCAGCTCAGTGAGCCTACCTTAAAGTAGCGAGACCGACGCGAAGTCGAATAAATGCTGCGTCTAACCTTACGTAACGTTCGGTTGGGGTTTTAATGTAAAGGTTCTAGAACTGTCTGTCAGTAAAAATAATAAATACTGAAGGCTATGGTTATTTGGTACCATTCACCTAGAACAACCAACATGTATTGATCCTGGTGTAAGGCTCGGGTTGGAGCGCGATTTGAATGACTATTGTCTTTCTAACGAATTTTGGGATTGCTTACGAAAATATTTTTATTTTCGTTAGTCGTTAGTCGTAACACCCAAAAAGCCCTTTAGTCGTTAAATTCGTTAGTCGTAATTAGGCACACCCCTGATTGGAGAGCGATATTTTTCGGCGGCTCCCACCAGTGGTAAGTAAAACCCTTTGCTCCGGAATGCCCTAAATTGAGGACTTTCCGAGGGAAATCGTGGTAGTGAGTAAAAGGCAGGCCGAAGACGGGAAATTTCCTTTAGGATGTTAAAATTGCGTTTTTGCAAAAAAAAAATACCGTTGTCCTATTTCGGCCAAAGGCGCGGTTTTGGACAACAGCGGAACGTGTTTTATGCGATTTTCTTCGTGATTTTAAAGGCAGGAGTCTCGATAAAATCGGTTGTTGAGTTATCACTGTAGAATGGTAGATCTGGTCATAACAAAAGTGAAAATAAGTAAAAAATTGGAGGAAAAACGCTCAGGAGAAAGTTATGGCTTGGTGTCATCCCGCCCCCCACTTTCGAGATTTGGGTAAAAGCCTGTTTTGTCAACTTTTATTCTGCTTCTAAAGTAATTTCTGAACTTTTCTGGAGACTACTGATTACTTGAACAGCAAAATGAATGCCGGATAAGCAAGCACTAATGAAAATCGCGTTAATTAGGGGGCCGGCCGACACCGGTAATTAGCCGTTATCCTTTGTTTTTAAGCGTTTTTCCCGCGAATTTCCGGGTTTTTTCACTTACTTTTACTTTTGTGATAGCCTAATCTACATTCTCACCAAGAGAGCTCAAAAGTCGTTTTTATCGCGAACCCTGCCTTTAAGGTGGTTTGAGGGGTGTTAGGTATCAGTTTGTGGGGAATTTTATGGATCCGGAAAAAAAGATCTGAATCTTTTTTTCCGAATTTCGAAATTTTGGAATTGCATGGGGGAAGTACGTTGTCCAATTTCAGAAGTGAAGAATTTAAGCGGTAATAGGGCCGATTAATGAATGCAAATCGTCTAAAAATTGGTTTTATGTGCTGAAATTATGAATACTGCCTAGAATACGTCTATTATATCGTTATATAGAGATGCTTTTCTCACATGTACTGTTTTGGTGCTGTACTACTGTTCTCTTTGATCTTTTTGTTGCTATTGCAATATGTGAGACGTTCGAATCCATTGTTCCACGACCTGTTTTCTTCACAGAAAGAGAAACGCAACTGAAACACCCCCGACTTTTTAAAATTTTTGTCCGAAATTTTTACGCCCCCCCTGAAAAATCTAAATTTCGAAAATTTTTACGTCCCCCCGTTGTACAGCTGGACAACGCCCGCTTGACTCTGCGCTGCAGACATAGCTTCATTGAGTGGAGCCTTGTACTCCACCAACCTTCACCTCTGGGCAGGTGAAGGGGGAACCTCAACTATTGGGAAAACCGGTGACAACCGGTGAAACGCCCTGAAAAATAATGAAAGTGACCCAACACTCATGCAAGTCAAGATTGGGTGGGTGTCACTGTTAATTTTTTGTCCATAACTTTTTCGTGCTACGAGATAGACCTTTGGTGGAGATAGTTCTCAGAATCTTCGTTAAATTCTTCATCGAATTTCATTTTCAAAAATTACGCTCCCCTTCTTCAAACCGATTTCAGTTTATAGAGTGCATTTTTTTTCGCCTGAAATCATCGGTTTTCGGTCCATAACTTTTTTGTGCTTGGAGATAGACCTTCGATAAAATTTGTTTTCAGATGGAATTCTGCGTCGACTAGTGTTTCCAGTATGGAAAAATATTTTTTCGATCCTTCAGCCTAATTCATTTTACGAAACACCGGTTTTTCGCCTATAACTCTTTAACCGTTGAAGATAGGGTTCTGGTGGAGGCTGTATGTGAAATCTGCGTAAAATTTTGCTTTGAAAGATATATCGGGTTCGTAACTTTGCTGGCTCCATAAGCTGGCCAGGTCGGTGGAGCCGAGCCCCGTTGTTGGCTCCAGCAGCACTCTGCGTCTCCTACTTACACCATAGAGACGGGAGCACCCTATGGAGATAACTATGGAGCTCGGCTCCACCGACCTGGCTGGCTTATGGGGCAAACAAAGTTAGAAACCCAATACATCATTCGACGCAGAATTTCACGTAGATCTCAAAATTAACCCTTACCAAGACTCTATCTCTAACGGTTAAAGAGTTACAGGCGAAAAACCGGTGTTTCGTAAAATGAATTAGGCCGAAGAATCGAAAAAAGATTTTTCCAAACTGAAAACACTGGTCGACTCCATCGAGATTCCGAAAACAACCTCCACCAAAGGTCCATCTCCAAGCACAAAACAGTTATGGACTAAAAACCGATAATTTCAAGGGGAAAATGCATTTTATAAACCGAAATCGGCTGGAAGAGCGGGAACCTATTTTTTAAAACTGAAAACGATTTTCGATGCAGAAGTTTATGGGGATTCCGAAAACTTCCTTTACCAAAGGACTTTCTACAAAATAAAATTAATTATAAACAAAAAACTAATTGCTTTCGATGAAAGAAACGTTATTTTATAAATCGAAATCGGCTGAGAAATTGGAAACGTTTTTTTCTTAAATTGAAAATATTAGTCAACACAACATTTCATTAAGGTTTTGGAAACAGCTCCATTCACAACTCCAACCCAAAAGACAAAAATCTTATTACGCAAAAACAGATAATCATTCAAAAACCACTTAAAAAAAATTCCCGAAAATTTTTGAATCCAAGACAGCTCAAAGGAAATTTTTCATGATCTAGGCAGATCATTTCATTAAGAATAGTGAATTTCTAGAGGAGATCATCTGACGAAAAAAAATTTCCAAATTCGATGATCAAAAATCAAAATATGTTGAATGCAAGAAAAAGAGGAATAAGAAAACGTCAAACTTTGAAGTTGCAAGTCTATAGGGGACCTTCACCTCTCGGACCGCTGTATCCACCCCAACGAACCAATGGCTGCAGACCGCCTTTGGAGAGAAAGCTCGCCGTCGCGACACCTACGGAGTAAAAATCAAATTCTATGCCAGAAAGATCAATTTAAAGAACATCATAACTATTTAAATCGGGGTTTGTAAGTGGATAAAGAGTAGATGGACTGTGTTGTGATCGGAACCCAATAATAGAAGAAGGCGGTGTTGTTATTCAATTATATGTAGGTAATCAGTTTAACGTTTGCCTCTCCATCACTATTATACTTGGGCACACCGAATATTCTAATATTTCGAATAATTTGGATTTTCGACTCAATACTAGAATCCATTTGAAGTGTTTCTGTTTCCAAGCATTTCTTCAGAAGACAAGGCTCCCCTAGCTCATGAGAAAGTAGAGTCACACCATTTCATACAACCGAAATCATGAGTTATTCCAAAATTATTCGAATATTCGAATAATTTCGAATAATTGCTAACTGCAAATTGATGAATGACCAGAAACTTGGTCTGTCATCAATTGTGGGAGCGATAACCTTAGAACAAATTTAGAAAACAGGAAAAGTTAGAGTACATTCTGAGATTGCTGCAAAAGATTCAATTATGTGATTATTCGAATGTTGCAAGTGTCCAAGTATAATCACTATGTAGCTGATACTATACAGCGAAACTATCGTCTTACTTCTCCGAATAAGACTGCATGGCTGCTGCTCCAAAACCAAAACTTCATTTAGCGAGTCTTTAGTACAACTATTTCAATTTAATCATCTTATGAACCACTGTCATGCGTGATTGAAAATGCATGTTCTCAGGAAGCTCGGAGTTTGTCCAAGTGTTTCAGCGACTACCTCGACACAGGAAGACAATTTCTCATTCAAAAAAAAACTCACTGAAATTGGCATTTTAGAGATGCGGAATATCTGTAGGTTGTGCAGATACGCGCGTTGCCTCAACGCAGGGATGAAAGCAGACTGTGAGTTTTTCAGCAAGAGAGATATTCTGTGTTCAGATTTGTTCTGTACCTCTTAGATGCGTTCTATGTCAGTGGTGCGGTCCAAGCCGGCTCCGGTGCGACCCAGCTTACGCCGGCGTTCGCACTCTGTGCTTGACAATGATGTTGTGGCTTCATCCTCAGAAGGAACAGAAGATTCGCAAGTACAAAGAGACAATTGTAGGTTTTCTAATTGTATTATTCCACTTCTACAAACTCATCAATCAAGTTCAGCGGCATCACCATTCAACGAGCGTACGACGCTTCACCCTATTGAGGTCGTTGAGCACTACGTCAATCTAGAGGCGTCCCTCAGCGATAGGCGCAAAATAATGTACACCGATGTGAAGATGAATGACTTTTATACCGATGATTTCACGAATGGTGTGGTGAGTACTCAAGTATGGAAATATTCACCAAAACTTTAACGTGATCAAAGCGCGATAACAAATACTACGAAAACTTGCATACTGTGAATGAAATTCAGCAGCGGTTCCAATGAAAAAGCTGCAGTCAAAGATCCAGGCCCTATCTAAAGAAGTGCTGATTCGTTACACAGGTTGCGACAAAATCATAGCGAGTGCACCAGCGAGGAGGCGATGACACCCTGTTTAGAGCTGCAACTTTTCCAGAGCTCTCCTTGTCTTTTTTGTGCTAATTTGTTCATGATTGTCCCAGTTACTTCCCAAGCTAAAATTCTGAGATCGTTGTGCGCTGCTGCCACAGGTTTAGCCTACTCAGCCCTACCTCCCAGGATTAGAAATCTGGTGGCAAATCACGAAAGAATCTGCAGGGAGCCTATGCGCTCCGTTCGTTTAGTTCCACAACAACGAGGTATCAAGAAGACTCCAATGAGGAACGTGTTTTGAAAGCTCTAAAATATGAATCGCGAGAAGCCATTAAGCCTATCTAGGGGACGTATCCCCAAGCTACAAAGCAATAGTTGAAAGAACCGGTGCATGAGCGACTCTCATGGGCTGAAGCGTGTGGTCTACCTTAGATGCAACATCCTATCCAGAATCTCTCCGCCCTAAGTTTTTCGTCGACGGAAGCCTGTCCGAATCAATGCTACCACGATGTGTCACAAAGCATGTGTCAATAGTGGCAGATAAATTGTTGTTGTTGTTGGTTAACATTATACCGATCAATGTTATGTATAACCTCTGGTTTGACAAAATTGTCACACTTCCGTTCTGTGTGATCCTACTTACTGCAACTAGTATGCCACAAATAACCTGTCAACATCTCATCCGACCGTTTTTAACAATTTCGGCATGTGTTATACAGGGTGGCTAAAACGTTCTCTCACATTTTAAAGGTAGCATTCACAAAAAAAAATCGTTCCAAAATTTTCACCGGAAATGGAAGTTTGGGACTTGATTGTTTTATTAGTGCAGAAAAATCCACAGGAAAATTAACTGAAAGGCTCAAAAGATGGTAGATACCTTCATTTGAATGGAGGTTCGGATGTTGGACGAGATGTGTGGACATGAGCAAGATACGGACGTGATTCATTGAAATAAAGGCAGTGGTCGCGTTCAAATATGCTTGTCGTCTTTTTCTCTCTAAACCCTTTTCTGGGTCTCGAGTAGTAGGACCTATAGGAAAAAATCACGAAAAAGCTACTGTTTTGGGCCAAATCTGAAGCCTGAACTTTCTTGTCCTTTGAAGGTGGACGAGCCCACTCCACATCATCGGCATCGATGACCTCTTATATCAAGAACATAGGCTGGCTTGGAATTGAATCTCAATCAGTGAACCTTCGGATTTATGTTCCCATCTAGTCAAAGACATTGGCTGGAAAGCTTACTTTCATTGCTCAACTGTTTTTATTAGTTAATTTTCCATTTATTTCTTCTTCTGAATGTAGATGATTTTTGACTGCTCGGCATGAGACTGCGATCTGTTTTGGCGACGCTGTGCACGTGTGCACGAACTGGCATCTTTGGGCCTTAGAAACTCTAATTCTAACCCGTTTTTCACCGCGCTACCTTCATAGTTTTTCAGCTGTTTTTGATCTAAGCTGATTTTTGTAGTTTTTTTTGATAACGTTTTTGATCGTGATCACTGCCTTTAATGCATTCTTTTTTTAACGCGGAAAATATTTAATATAGATTATAGAGGGAGAGAATAATATGCAAGAAAAGAAACAGCTCGACAATAAAAGAAATATAAGAAGAGCAAAAACTGAAATACTTCCAAGCGCGCCCCAATGCCAAAATTCATCCGCGCTCGCGCTCTAATGCAAGTCATGAAATGGATAAATCTCGTTCATGGAAAGCACACCGCGAGCGGAAAGGCCTAGCGCGAGCGGACTCACGCACTCGAAGTGTTATACAACAGGGCAATGGGGGTTGCGCCCTAGAGCTAACATCGGATCAAACCTTTTGTTACCAGCGGCAGCTGATGTTTACAGCAGCATATGCTGCTAACGCATGCTGGGTTTAGACCCCTCCTCATTGTCAGCAGCAGTTGTTCCTACTTTAGTGGCAGCTGCTGTCGATAGGGGGCGGTTGAATTCGATGTCTGCTTTGATGTGCAATCCCTCGTTCACGGCAGTATGATCTGCGAATGGAGTTAAAAGTCGGGTATCACTTCCTCGAGAGGGGTTCGGTGTGGTCCTGGTCACTGTTCACAGCAGAGAGGCCAACCTCGCCGCGGTCCGTAATATGGACATCATCTCCGCCACGGCCCATAACGAGGAAGCTTTTCCCGCGTTGGGTCATGGGGACTATCTCCTCAGCATCGAAAATTAACTTCCGAAAAGTGCCGCAAGACTACCTTCCAGGCCTCGAACGGCCAACTTTCTCCCTCAGTGAGAGTGGCCGCCTTGATTACCCGCGGTTATAGCAGCTGCTGCTGTTAGCAATAGCTACAGCAAGTGTGCTGCAAATCTCTTGGTACTCGGTTTCGACGTACAGCCGAACGAGTGTGTGAGGTATAGTGTTCGATGAGCATGCTCTCGAACACTCATTGTAACTTCTCCCATCTGAACTTATTGTGCATAGTTTAGTGAAGCTTTTCGTTTCTCAAAAGAGTTGATCAAGTGATTCACAGGGGATTGGCCTAATTTTCCACGCAAACTAAAGAATGATGGAACCTCTTAGCCACCCTGAAAACTCAGACTCTGCGGGGGGGGGGAAGAGGCAAGCGCCGGAGAATAGAGCCCGTTTTCGTCTTGGGGACTCAGACTCTGCGGGGGGCAAGCGCCGGAGAATAGAGCCCGTTTTCGACTTGAGGGAGCGACAGCAGAGGCCTCCCCTGAGGGGGGCTTCTAGAGAGGTTCCTGCTCTCCTCCAGCGCTTGTCCTTCCCTCCCACCCCCCGAGAGGAAGAGACGGAAAAGATGGGAAGATGTAGGAGAAGGTAGTTTACGACAGTAGAGGCCAGAGAATGCATAGTAGGCCAAACACACGCATCGTCATTCACGTCAAGTTCTGTCCCGATTTGACGTGATTTCTACTGTGATCTCTATCACGTGCTCAACCGGGATAAAAAGCCCCTCACCTCATAGAGAGCCGCATTCGGCAAACAGGGCCGGCCCTGGACGGGGACTTTGAGTCCTTGTCAGAAAGGGATTATTTTTGAGGAGAGCGGCGACGCTCTCCATGGAGGGGGAGGGGCGTGAGTACTCCGGTGCCGTGACGTCACTGCTCCGGGGCCGTGACGTCACCGCTCCAAGGCAGTGACGGGCGGCTTCAGGGCAATGACGGGGGCGCTTCAGGGCAGTGACGGGGTGGGGGGGAGGTGTTTAAGGCAGTGACAGGGGGCTTCGGGGCAGTGACGGGGAGGGCTTTAAGGCAGTGACTGCAGGGGTTCAAGGCAGTGACGACAGGGCTCCGATCAAGCCAAATTGTCACTTCGGCGGTAGCCCCCCGATTGGGGAAGGGGGCAAGCGCCGGTGCTCGGAGGGTTGCCCTCCTGTAGAGCCGCGCTAGCCCTCTCCAGTGTATGAGTACGTGTCAATTGATATGCCTTTCGACGCCGTAGGTCAATCGATGCGTATGCACGCATCACATGCTGGAATCGTTCCGAACGTCCTGGCGAGTTGCTGGAGCATGCAACCACAGGAAAATGCCCCTCATTTTGTCTTAAGAAGTGCTACTTTTATTTTAGCGCATATCACAATTTCTTCTCTTCCAGCCATACCAAGAAACAGAGCTCAGAAAGCTGGATTACCGGAAGTTTACGGGCTTTGTTCGACATGACTTTGTGATGCTGTATGACTACGTAAAAGGTTTTATCGAGTTCGACAAGCTCTGCAGAACGGAAAAGGTGAGATCTTTAAAATTACAGGCGCAGCCAGAAGTTAACACAAAATCGTATAAATGAAACAATCCTAAAAAAAAACAAAAAAAATACTAACGGGCTGGACCAACAGCCTTTAGTCATTGATTTAACCCCGGAGTGGTAGTAATTGGGGTGTTAAACGCAAGTTAACAGGTGTTAAAATCGCGTTCAATGCGAGTTTAACCACACCAGATTGTAATGATAACTCTTGATAGATGAGAGAGAACTCGCTCTAGTTTCACCCTAACATCCCCCAGTGGTAGGCCTCTTATACACTTTCAATGAAAACGCCTCGAAAAAGCGACAACTGTAACCTTTGTTACGAAAAATAGCCTTTTCAAAACGTTCTCAGGTCTGTTTTTTCTCTAAAATTCCGACATGTGGCATCCTCGCGCTAAGTTCGCGTTTAACACACTCTCGCAGACAGCGCGGAAATAGTGCTGAGATGTGAGAGGAACTGGCGGTTAACGAAAAACTCTTCCCGAGGAGTTTTTGGATGCGGTTAGCAAGATACAGTAGGAACAGTTTTGACCATCTATACTGAGGGCAAGTACGACTTTAATTAATGCAGAGGGTTAAGGAAGTTTGATAGCACTGTTAGGCCCCCGTCATAGTCGGTGGATCTACTGAGTCCCACCGGGTCGATACGCATCGAATTCGTGGAAGACGGGTGCAAAAATATCAACACACTGAGTCCGACTGCGACCGTCTGATGCCCACCGCAATCCTCCCGGTCGATACTGATATTTCTCATGCGTACAAGGGCGGGGCCAATGCACCGACTGAGTCCCACTGAGTCCCACCGAAATCATCCTCACCGCACCCGGTCGATATAGGTGTTTTTCACGTGATTTGGGGGCATTTTTTTCGGCCGACTGCGACCTGACGAGTCCCGCCGCATCTCGACTCTCGCCGTATGCGCTCTGCTCCACGTACTGCTGATACGGAAATCAGATTCAGACATGTTGAAAACAAGAAAAATCAGCCACCAAACACGTTCCGATTCACAGCTGAAGTGATAATCGTCATTATCAATTGCGTGTTTCGCAGAGGAGTTGGTTGGAGCTGAGGGCAACCGGACTCAGTGGGACTCAGCAGGTTTTTCCACCCCGGACTGATTCGGACTCAGTCGGACTCAGCAGGTTTTTCGACGAAGTCTGATCGGGGCCCTAGCCATTTTGACTCAGAACGTCAGCCTATCTTTAAAACTGAAAGGTGTTTCAAGGGATAGTCTTTTAACGGCTTCCGCCAGGGAAATGGGTGATGAGGGATCAAAAACAAGGCAGGGATCATTGCTGAAACACGTTGGCCGTCTTCTTCGGTGGAACTAATCAATCCCTCCCAATCAGCTGTTAATTTTTTGGCGAGCGCCGACACTTCTCCCGCTTTTGTTTATTTTCTTCCGAATTTCATTCTCTTCGCTATTATCAGGTTAGTTTCATTTTCATAATTCATTGCATAGCACAGGCTATGAGGAGTATGCAGTAAATCATTTGCTTGCTCGCGTTTCGAAAAGGTTTCCACAACTTTTTTAGTGCAAAAAAAATTTCCAAGCCACTGATTTTCAAGTGATTTGATGCTTTAGTAATGTTTAATCAGCGTTAGTCGGGGCGTATCGAGCGAGTTTTGTGGGAAAGAAATGCGAACTTGTTTCTAAAACCAGCTGTATTTGTTTTCCTTTTTCTGCAAGATTCGAATACTCCTCTTTCATTGCCAGATCAGTGCCATCGTGGCCTCTTATTTTTTTTTTGATGGTCCGCGACGCAGTTGCTTTGGTGCATTGGTAGAGCCACTCGAAGTGTTTCAAATTCTTACCTTGAAATATGTGTACAAAATCTTTTCCGTGCATGATGCGCATATGAGTGTGTAACAGTTTCTATATATTTTCAGCACTAACTGCGCGCGGGGGAGTAGTTTCATTTTGAGAAGACAGCACACTTCACAAATTCAACTGCATCAATGACCAAAACCACACCACTACCCCAATCTCGGATGGCAGACTTCAGCCGCACGCTTCCAAAAAAACACTTCAATTCTTTTCCAAGAACGAAAATAGACTATCTAGTTTATAATCATTCTTATAAGTTTTTAACTACCCATTTAAGTTGAATGCAGGACATTCTTTGAATTTATGCATTACTCGACGAGTTTCGGAATGTCTTTTTCGCACCTAGCGTTACCTTTTCAAGAACACCTTGTAATTAATTCATCCGGAGATTTTCAAATTTTCGTTCGCACAAAATTTCCTTTGAAGAAATTTTTTGTTCTTCAAAAAAACTTTTGTTCGAAAAACTTTAAAAAAAGTTAACAAAGTTACTACAAATGCAAACTTTTGTCAGATCACACGCATTTGATTGATTGAGGCTAATGATTAACTTAGCATGTCTTTTCGAGAGTGGTCCTGAAAACTCACGGAGCTCATAAAAAATTACGAGAATAAGGATTTCCAAGGAAAATTTAAAAATTTGCGTTCTGATCGTGTTTCGAACAAGCGAAATATTACGAAGTCCCCTTTGAATGCTCTTCCTAATGAATAAAATAAATAGCATTACTTGTACATATATGCTTTCCGATCCCTCGTCTTTCCACCGTAAACGTCGTTCGTGTCCAAGTGTAGAAAATACTTATGCAGACGAAGGTCACGCATAATGTATCTATGTGACCTGCGAATGGGAGGCTGTGGATTTCAACCAAAACTACGCTTTTCCGCGATTTTCCGACTACTCCGAATCCTCAGCTTTCAGAGAAGTAAATTTGACAATCAGATCTTATCCCTCTACCTTTGTGAGTGGCAAATTGGATTATCTGGGAATCAGCCATTTTTGAATGAGCGAAATCCCGATTTATCCAAAACTATCCCTTTTGCCAATGATCGGTCTTTCGACTTATCCGAAGCTTCAGCTTTTCGAATAATCGACTAATTTGACTCGATCGAAGTTCACTTTCTCGAAGACAGTGTTTACGATAAAAACCCGTTTTCTATCGTCAGTCTCTTACAAGTAGGAAGCCGCACTCAGCAATCGAGCGCAAAACCATTCGATTAATAGTAATCCTCCCTTCGTTTTTTCTCACTCAATTTTTCCCGCCAAGCAGCGTCGCAGTCCCCCCCCCCCTCCAGTGGTTGACGATAGTTCTCTATGTTTTGAGTAGGCAAGTTTACGAAGTAGAGGATAATTGGAGAAAGTTCTCATAAAACTCTCGAATATCGGAGAAAGAAACTATATCAAGAAACCCCTTACATGCTATTAAACGCGAAAACCACATGGTTTCCTTGCATGTTGGTGCGGAGCGGAGGTTAGAGACAGTGAGAGAGCGAGGGGCAGACGGAGCCTGAGGCGTCGCGCGCTCCGCTCGCTTCTCGAATGATGTGAATTACGAAGTTTTATAGAGGGTACATAGCTACGCATGATTGAATTCTCATGTTTGGACATTACAATTTATGGGATAAAGAGTATTCCAGAATTTGGCTAATGTTCCTTTAAAGAAGAGAACGATGGACGACTGTTATATGGCGTGGTCCGGGCGATCCAATGGGTCGGCTAATTCACGAGATTTTCATCCGTTTCCAGGCCTTTTTCGTCGTACTTCCTTCCTTACTGTTCTTAGACGGACCAAAGCTTACGTTTCAGCGAGAAAACGGGCAATTTCTTCTTCCTGAACACTGCCTTCAATCAGATAACGATTCGTTCACTCGACAGGGCGCAAATCCAAAGCTAGCGGTCAACTTGCCGCACTTGCTCATCTGTTTTTCCATTGTTGAGCCAGTATCTCTGAAAGCTGGGCAGATGACAGCGTGCTTTGATCTTTTTTCAGAATGTGTTCTTCCGTTACACATGTGCAATTGAGAGCATGTTCACAACAGCTTACTATACGTATTGTCTGGGGAGACACACAAAAAGGATGGTGTTGTTCAACGGTGAGTACCTGCAAATGGAGCCAATACCAATGACAGGCGAGGAGCCAGGAGCTGAAGCACGATTTCGAAGCAGAACCGACTTTGAGAAATACAGGTACATCCGGCATCGATTCTTTCTCATGAAGGCGCGATGTATCACAGGGAGGAATGGGACCTTCGACCATGAACCAAAATGATTTTCGATTGGTGGGGGGGGGAGGGGGTATTGGAAGCCAGACTGTTAGTATGGTGTAATATGTTAGTATATAATGACAATTGCGGCGGTAATAATTGTGAAAATTTATTTGTTTATTTATGCTACATAAGGCAGGCATGATACACAGGCGAAGAGCAAAGAGAAACAGTGGAAAACAAAGTGGCATGTTACCACGGCTGAAGAATATCTGAAGCCTTGCCTTTTAACGATAGAAAAGAATCAGGAACAGTTTGGAAATACAGTTCCCGAGAGGCAAAAGCAGAAGCAGATGTACAGGTGAAGCTGTTAAACCTAAGACTAGTTTTGGGTCACGTACTCACTCACTCCTCTCGTTAGCCGGCGTGTGGTAGAGCGGGATGCCCTCTCGATCAATACACCGCTGTAGGTGCCATATGAGCTCGTGCGGCCTGAACGATACATACGCTTCGGTTCAGTTCGGTTTGCAGCAATAAGTTTAGCATTAGGAACATTGCACCGCTGCGTTTTCAGATCTTCTTCTATATGCTTGAGCCACGTCTTCTTCGGGGCCGTTCTCTGGATCTTCCCCAATGGCGGGCGCTTCCGCCACACCATACTGTACGGGAGCCGGCGAGCATCCATCCTACATACATGTCCAAACCACCGTAAACTTCTTCAATCAATTGATCCACACAGCTCCTTCTAATATTATCGTTGCAAATACGGTTACGAATCGTGATCCCAAGAGCCTGTCGCAGGCACCGCAACTGGAAGACTTCCAGCTTGGCAAGGTCTGGCTTCAGTAGAGTGCATGTTTCCGAAACAATTGCTTTTTAGCCTCCAATGAGACAATGTTTTTCTTCCACAGACACCAACCAAGCGAGGCGAACGCACTGGATGTCTGCCCGATCCTGCTGCAAACCTCTGCCGTGGCCGCAACTTTCCGTTCTTGCACGACTGATCCAAGGTATTTGAACTCCTTGACCTGCTGAAGTTCCACTCCTTCGAAGTGCACAGTTGCAGGCGAGCCATCAAATGTCATCATTCTTGTCTTCTCTGATTTATTTTTAGGCCGTAAGACCTTGCAACATTTGCCACTCTATTTATCAGGTAAGTTGCGTTCTCATCGGTATCCGCAAACACTGTCCTGTCATTCGCAAACATCAGATCCGAGACAGATCCATTACTGCTATACTGAACCCCTCTTATGTTCTCAAAGATCTCCCTTATAATAGCCGAAGGCAGTATTGAAGAGCAACGGCGATATAACATCACCTTGTCGAACTCCAGCCTTAACCGTAAACTCTTCCGGCAGCTTATCTCCAAGCTGGGAGAACCTTCATACGTTTTCTGGAGCAGTTTAACTATCTTGACTAGTATACGTTCGCTATTAAGTGCTCTCCATAGCGCAGATCAGTGAATATAGTCGAATGCAGACTTGAAATCAATGAAAGTGGCGACAATTCGCTTCCCAGGGCGGATCCTCTCTTCCATAAGTTGACGAAGAGCGGAAATTTGATCACTGCAGCTTCTCCCTGGCCGAAACCCTGCTTGTTCCTCAAGGCCGATCTGCTCTCGATGACGTTGAAGTCTTTTCTGGATAATCTTCATGATGACTTTGCCTACGATTGACAGCAGACTGATCCCTCGGTAATTTTTGCAGTCCCTAGCGTCGCCCTTCTTGTGGATGGGTATAATTATGGCACGTTCCCAAGTAGCGGGTATGCTCTCGGTCTGCCAGATGAGAGTTATTAGCCGATGAAGCTGAAGTAGCAACACGCTTCCACCCGCTTTGATGGCCTCAGCTGCAAAATTGTCAACGCCTGATGCCCTGCCGTTCTTGAGCGATGTGATAGCAGTCGTCAGTTCTTCCACAGTGGGCTCTGAGCCGAGATCAGAATCTTCTGGCGCATCGATTGACGGTGGCTCGGCAAGCGGTCCTTGTGGCGCTTAGTGACTGTAGAGTTCACTGAAGAACTGTCGCCAGCGACGAAGACGCCCGTCCACAGAGCGCACAAATGATCCATCTGCATTCCTAATACTATCGCTAACGCGTTTCGTTTTCTTTCCAAGCCGCTTGAGTGTCCGATAGAGCGTGCGATAGTCATGCCTGTTAGCTGACTCCTCCAAATCATCGGCCACTTTGTTCTAGTGCGACTCCCTTTCCGCTTTCAGCCTGCAACGAAGCTCTCTGCTGAGTTGCCGGTATCGATCAAAATCAGTCAGTTCTGCTCGCTTCCTCTCTTCAATGAGTAGCAAGGATTTTTCTGTCATCCACGGCTGGATCCGTCTGCGAGTAACAGGGCAAAATGGCTTTGCACATTCCAAGATGGCGTCTGCTATTTGGCGCTCCTGCTCGTCCACCGATGCATTGCCCGACAATAAGGCGAAGCGATTTGACAGTGCCATTTGGAACAACTCCTTCGTCTCGGGTACCATGAGGTGTGTCCAGTCAAAATTATATTTAGGTGGTTCCATTCGCGTAGTCCTTTGTAGGCGGAGCTGCACAACTGCACGAAGGAGGTAGTGGTTTGTACCACAATCTGGACCTTTCATAGCACGGACGTCTTTGAGCCATGACCTAAAACGTGATTTCATCAGCACATAGTCCAATGTGGCCACGTCTCATCCAGAGGGATTTCTCCAAGTCAGTTGGTGCTTCCCGCGGTGCTGAGAGTGACTGTTCCCGACAATGAGTCCATTGTCGGGAACAGTCACTTCCAGCACCGCAGGAAGCAAATGAGAGCAGAAGCAGATCATTTTCATTCATCTCGCCAACGCCGAATCTGCTCAATACTCTTTCCCAGCCAATTCTATCATTTCCGACACGTGCATTGAAGTCACCTGCGACAAGGATTAGGCCAGTCTTTGGAATCGCATTCAGTACGTCTTGCAGTTGAGCGTAGAACGCGTCCTTATCGGAATCAGAACTAGG
This sequence comes from Aplectana chamaeleonis, assembly GCA_029168955.1. Classification (NCBI taxonomy): domain Eukaryota; kingdom Metazoa; phylum Nematoda; class Chromadorea; order Rhabditida; family Cosmocercidae; genus Aplectana; species Aplectana chamaeleonis. Next base: position 241,155 of record JAPDOI010000695.1, on the reverse strand, counting down.
CTTCGTCGGAGCGTAGCTAACCACGACATACGTTTTAATACTTCCTTTTAACGGGAGAACGACAATCCTGCTCGAAATCGGCTCGAATGAGATGACGCTTCCAGACACTTGCCAGCTCAACATGAATTCAACACCTTCGTGATATCCTTCGCCACCGGAGTAGTACAATACCATATTTTCTAGAGTATCTGGCACCTGGACAATCATTGTTCCACAACCGCTGATCCTCACTTCAGACAGTGCTGCTACCGATATCTTCGACCTCGACAGTTCCCTGACGATGACTTCTTTTTGTCCAACGTAATGCCCTGATCGTACATTCCAAACGGCGAACCGCACCTCCTTCCTTGGCGTCACTAGTCTTCCACCATTCTGGCCAGTAGCATGCTTGTCACCAACACCCTGGGACCCCAGTGCTGGCGCATCGGCTGCACCGGATGCGCTAGCAGTATCGCGATATCCTATGAGGCTCTCCATGCTTACCACCATAGGTTTTCCCGCCCGTCGGTAGCGTGGGAGGCCAACTCTCCTCCTTTTTCATCCGGGCATGGGACCGGCAATGGCGGAGTTCTAGCTTTGGATACATGAGAAGAGATTTTCTTCAAGCTACCGTTTGTTCTAGATGCTATGAAATAGAAAATTTTGGATTTGTCAATTCTCATCATTCCACTTGGAATTCTGAAAACCATGCACACGTCATTTCGCTCACGTATAGACTTCAGCGAATGCAACGATAGCTCTTGATTCCGCCTAATGGGCTCAGGTACTCCCGTGTATGAGAATCCCATTCTTCTCAAGAAAACTCTACAAGTAAAATTATCTTGTACTTTTTCTAGAGGTCGAATATCTTTCTATTTGCTCGGACAGAATACTAAAGTACCTGATTTTATTAGGAGCCTAACATAAACTTTATATGCGTGCGCCAAGACGCTTCTATAGCGAGTCGACAAGCCTTTAAAAATATGTAAGGTGCAAACCAAAGCTTTATTAGAGATAGCTTGAAAATGGGCAGAGATGTCAAGCTGACTATCGTACTGGAAACCAATATCTTTAACATTTGAAACAGTTGGTGCAGAGTGACCATCGAGCATGTATGGATTCCGTATTCGATTTAGTCTGACGCATGGACCAGGCAGCTAGCCGTGCGGTGTTGGC
>JAPDOI010000695.1:0-235000 GCA_029168955.1 Aplectana chamaeleonis | reverse complement strand
ACGCTAGGGATTTTTCAGTCTACACATACAGGCTGTAAAACGGCGAAATTACTTGGTTTCTACGCGTGCTGGTGCTGAGCGGAGGTTAGAGACAGTGAGAGAACGGAGGGCAGACGAAGGCTGAGGCATCGCGCGCCCATCGCAATCACGGTTGAATTGGGGAAAATATTATATTATGCAAAACGTAGTTGCAGTATAATATTTATTATAACCGATAGGGAGTAAATATCAATTATGCTTTGCTTGTGAGCTCAGTCTTTTTGTCTCACGTTTGAAAGAAATTGTGGGTCAAAGGAAAAAAAAACGCATGTGTTGTCCTACTCATCGATGATCGATGCGGGCGGGCCCAAGTTAATGTGCGGCCTTTTCACACCCAACAACTCCAATTTGCTGATTGTGGAAGCATGATCAATGGGCTGAGAATCTGCCATTTTCTCATCGATGATGTCTCGATAATTTCAACACAACTCTTTGTGAAAAAACAACGAAACATAACCAGTATAAGTTATCTACTGAGAACCCCGAGAATCACATCATTTTCTCTTCCGATTGCTCGGAGGCATCGCCTTGGTATGTCGGTCTCTCCCGTCTGGAACTCGTCTCTTAATCCATCTGGTGGGAGTCTCGTCATTGAGGCGATGAATCGAGTTTCTGATCGAGTTGTGCTTGAAATGTTGCGATCAACGAGAAGTCGTTCAGGGTAGAATGGGACGGCTATTGATACTCACGCCGTAGAGATCATAATAAATATTATGCAGCAACTACGTTTCGCATCATGTTATATTATATTCTCTAGCTCGTAAATATCAATTAGGCTCGTTTGAATCATTTCGTGAGGATCGATTTTTGAAACGCATCGTCGATGAGCCCCCGGGTATAAAAATTGTGGAAAGTCGATGAGCCGGAAGACCATATAGCAGCGTCCATGATCTTCGACAACGGTACTCCCCGTATACATGCCTTAGATGTACTAGCCGAGCGCGTGGAATGAGCAGTGTGAGTGTCATCAATTTCCTCGTCTTACAGTACGATTCTTATCCAGCGCGCCACTGTGGAAGATTAATTTTCCTATGAGAGGAACGTAGGGCAGCAGTAAGTCTTGTTCTCCTTGTCGAAGATGGTCAGTGGCCGTCAAATAGCTTTTTAAGGCTCCGACCGGACTGATAAGAGAATCTTCCCCGAACGTCTCGTTCACTGCGATCCGTGGGGGACCGGAGTTACGATTTTTGTGACGGTAATTCACAAAAAACGTTCAGCGCTGGGGACTCTTCTGCAAACTCGCGACTGAAAGAGAAAGCTATTCTGACACGCGTTCCGGTGAACAGAGGGTGAGCAATATCGTTACCTTTAACGCTAATTTCCTCAGTTTAAGGCCTGTATTAGGGCCCAAACTTCGCAGGTAGGTTAGGACAACATCGACGTCCCATGTCGAGGTGCACTTTGTCCTTGGCGGTCTAACTCGGAAAAGACGTTTCATAAACCTGCTGATTAGGGATTTTCCCCCGAAGAAGTTTTAATAACAGGTCAGAAACGGTTTTAATTGCGGCTTTGTGAGAGGCTACCGTTGAGTAACTCAAACCCTCGCGAGTCAGACGAGGCGAAAATTTCATATTTTGACATGAGTGATTTTATCAAAATCCATGTTCTCTTCGCATAAAATGTGTCCCACCTCTTCAAAGCTGATGCGTAGTGTCTTCGAGAGTTATCAGCCCAACTAGCCATGAGCGTGTCGACTGTATGCTTATCGCATTCGCTCGCTGACTAGGTTGAGGCAAGATCTTCCATGCTAACTTTTCGAATGTTTTCCGCTGCAGCAGTGGGTGTGTCCTTCCCTCGGGGTCGGACAGTAGTGCCGGATTGTTGCTCCGCAGTCGCACAGTAGTGTCTTACGCATGCTCCAGCAGCAGCGGGAACCAGCATTGACTCCGCCATAGAGGAGCGATGAGAATTAGCGGAGCCTGATCTCGTAGTAATTTTTTTACCACACGTTCCAACAGAGCGAACGGCGGAAAGGCGAATGCGTAGATCCCCCACCAGCTCTGCGTGAAAGCGTCTATCTTGCTGCAACCTGGATCAGGATTTAAAGATAAATATGAAGCTAGTTCATGATTTAACCTTAAAACGAACAAGCCCGCCACTGGCTCCCCGAAATGTAAGAGAATTTTCCTAGCCACTAAGGGGTTAGGCGACCACTCCGCAAATTCCTTATCGAATCATCTTAACTCTAGGTCCGCCTCAACATTTAGAAGGCCGGCTCTAGCAAAACATTGATAATTCTCCACTCGGTGCCGAAGGAAAAAAGGCGGCCTGCATTTCCAGAATGTTGATGTGGTTACTGGCTTCCTCTTTTGACCAACGTCCTACAGTTTCTTTGCCGCAACATACCGCATCCCAACCTTGTTTTGATGCATTTCTACTAAAGGAAACATCGAGTGAAATGATGACAAATAAGAAGTTCTTATGATTGCCTAGAGAATCGTGAAACCAAACTAGGTCGGCCATTAATTTATCGTCTAGCAGGACTATACTATTAAAGGCAGTGGTCACGATGAAAAACGTTATCGAAAAAACTACAAAAATCAGCTTAGATCAAAAACAGCTGAAAAACTATGAAGGTAGCGCGGTGAAAAACGGACTACAATTAGAGTTTCTAGGGCCCAAAGAAGCCAGTTCGTGCACACGTGCACAGCGATGACGAAAAAGATCGCAGTCTCATGTCGAGCAGTCAAAAGTCATCGACATTCAGAGGACGAAGTGAATGGAAATTTACCGAATACAAACAGTTGAACAATGAAAGCATCACTTCAGTCAATGTTTTTGACTAGATGTGTACATAAATTCGAAGGTTCATTGATTGAAATTCAACTCCAATCCAGCTGATGTTCTTGATATAAGAGGTCATCGATGCCGATGATGTGGAGTGGGCTCGTCCACCATCGAAAGACAAGAAAGTTAAGGCTTCTAATTTGGCCCCTAACAGTGTTTTTTTCGCGATTTTTCTCAAAGGTCCTACTACTCGAGACCCAGAAAAGGGTTTGGAGAGAAAAAGACGACAAGCATATTTGATCGCGACCACTGCCTTTAAACAAATTCCTGTCATGAGGGTCTATCACTGTGCCAACTTTCCGCTGCATGCGCCGCCCTATGAAGCTTGACAGCGGCGATCAGGGGTGTGCGGCAATTGCCGTTTGCCGTTTGCCGGCCATTTTTGGGGTTTGCCGTTGCCGTTGCCGTTTGCCGAAATTTTCGTCTAAAACGGCAAAATTTCGGCGAAAATACGTAAAAGTACAGGATTTGCCCTCACCGCAGTTTCTGTGTTGGTCAGCTATTCGAAACTGCTACGAATATTTAATTTGAGTAGTTCCAGCTCATGTACTATGTAATTGTATCCAGTCAATCGGTAACTGTTGCAAACATCTCCACTGGGTAATCAGAGGAGTTCATTCGAGTTCTAGGTTGTTCGGGAGCCTCCAAATGTTTTTTTTTAAATAATCGAATTCTTAACTCCTCAAAAATTCCACGAGCCCTTTTTCGGAAGCGTACCGATTACTGCAAGTTCTAGGATTACAAAACCAAGTGATCTAAAAGTTGTAGCGTAAATGCAGCCTTTATAGACATATGAACCAGTTGAGAACCCGTGTAAATCGGTCAGCTAATCCTCGGATGGTGGGCTGGTGGTAATAATTGGGACAGGGGTTGACCAAATCTGCAAATACTTTGTCTGGTTTTTCTTAGAATTGAACAATATTTACAGCGGTCAGTAAAGTCAGTGTTCAATAATATTTTTAGTTTCGAGATCATTAGCTGAAATGAAGGGCTTACTCAGTGACAGAGCTGAGTTTGTTAAGGAATGGCATAAAGATTTAAAAAAATGAAAAATCTTTAAAGACAACGAATTAAAAACGCATTCAACTTTTCACCAGAAATCGAAGGGTTCGAGGCCCATTGCACTAAAGGCAGCATACACGCTCGTAAACGTGATTGAGATAACTACGGGAATAGAATGGTATGGCTCAGATTGCAAGGCCTACGCAGTTTGCAGCGTCAAAAATGAGCCACTATGCCGTTACATGAGTAGTAAGTTTGGCTCCGCCCGTATTTTCACGCCCGCTGTATTTGCGCTTTTCCTGCAACGCAAGGTTGCTGGGTCCTCTTCACCGGCGGTGCTTTTATTGGATTGCCTAACAAATGAACCACAGACGTCACTGACGGCGAAGATGGCCCAGCAACTCTGCATCGGAGGAAAAGGGCAAATACAGGGGGCGTGAAAATACGGGCGGAGCCAAACTTGCTACTTCTGTAACGGGATTGTGGGTCGTTTTTGAAGCTTCAAAATGCGTAGGCATTATGTTGTGAGTTATACGTTTCGATTCACATCGTTATCTCAACCTTGTTTACGAGCGTGTATGCTGCCTTTAACAGTGTCGAAAACGGGCTTGAAGCGAGCAATCTATAGCATTATACGGCCCCGAAACTTGAATGTGGTGGGCTCACCCCACCCACTTCCTCGGTCGCTACAGGGGAAGTGGGTGTGGCGGGCACACCACATTCGAATTGTGGGACCTTATAGAGCAATTTATTACTTGCTTTTAGTCTAAATTGTTGTTGTAATGGGCCTCGTGTCGGCTTGTAGGCCGAATACACATAAAGGAACGCGACAAAGAGCAGTCAAACTGGCTGAACGCACTGCACGCGGCGCTCCAGCGAAGACGTGAGTGCAGCGGCCTTCTGTCGCATTTACCAGTCAAAGTCTTAACGTGCCTCTCATTCTGTGTATTCGATTAACGTGCTTCAAGAAGCTCTTGATTTCCGGTGGAAATTCAAAGGCTGTTTTTATCGTGAACACTGCATTCAACTAGACCAGTTTTACTCCACTCTTGTAGTATCACAAGGAAAACCATTCAATCGTAGTTTGAAGTGAGCGAAATTGAGAACCTTGAACCTACTACTTGCTACTAACAATAGAAAGTGTGAGTCACTACGGTCATAACCTAAACCGCGCGCTGCTGATCGCGGTGTCGACTGTCTTTCGCCATCAAAGGTCCAATCATCGCGTATTCTCACCTGAATGTCGTACCGGTATCAACCACAGTCTTTGGGTCAAATGTTGGTGTATTATAGCACAATACAGATTTTGCCGTTTGCCGTTTTGCCGTTTGCCGGTCGTTTTTGGGGTTCGCCGTTGCCGTTTGCCGAAATTTTAAATTCCTTTGCCGCACACCCCTGGCGGCGATGCTATGAAGGCACAATCAACGCTACCCAGGAACGCCGAGAGTTCCCTGGTAGAGACTCTTTTAGCTCTAATGAGAGATGCGGCCTCCTATCTATTTCAAGCTACTTTATCCTCGGGGATGACGTGGTTGTCTTGCACAGTGTCAATTAACATACCCGTGGAAGGATTTGAGTGGGCAGAAAAACTGATTTGGCAGAACTTATGCGCAGACCCAACCCTCGGAATGTGTGTATGGCATAAGCAACCTGCTCGTGACACGCGGGAATGGTCTCTGCAAAAAAGGCCCAGTCAATTAAGTAATTTATGACTCGCATGCCCAAAACTCTTAAATGTGACGCCAGATCTCCCATTAGCTTGTGTATACGTAAGGTACCGTAGCTAGCCCAAAATTTAGACTCGACTCGACTATGATTAATACGATGTAATTTTTCAAAAAATTCTACAAATTTTATCATTCTATTACTGTTTAAAACAAACATAGAATTCAGAAACGGAACCAAAAAAAGGTAATTTTTTCTTGATTGACGCAATCATCATTCTCATACAGTCCGTCCCATAATTATAGGGACACTTGAATTTTTGCTCTATTTCTCGCAGCTTTAGAGCTAAGCTATTATAACTTAGACCATTAGATTCCTTGGTAAAAAATATATAAGTAGACCGATTATCAGCGCATTTCGGTTGTCTCTGTAAGGTTGTACGCTTGATTGTGCTCAAAACGGTCACTTTTCGCTGTCCCATAATTATAGGGACACTGGCATGTTCGCAAGATTATTCATTTCAAGCTGCAAAATAACAACAATAATAGAACATATCAATAATCAGTTGGATCTCCCGTCTTGGAAATAACACGATAAATAAGATTCGGCATAGAAGCAATGAGATTGCCAATCGTTGACTGAGGAATGTTGTGGCAGACGTTGAAGACTGCATTTTCTAGCTCTTGCATGGTGGAATACTGTTTCCCATTTGCATATGCCTGACGCGCAAGGATGCAACAGATATTTTTTATGGGATTAAGATCATGATTGCGCGCCGGCCAGCTAACAACATCGGTGTTCCGGACTTGAAATCAAGCCATTGTCGAGCGACTTGCATGGGTGGCTGCGTTATTCTGTGGAAATAAGAACGCCCCTCAAACCATAAGACTCTGATCTCCAAAAGTTTTCTAAGAGAAGTAGCGCTCGTCCTTCCAGTAATGTGAACATCCATCGGAGCCATCCGAATCCAACTTCTTATCGACCGAGAGCACGACCTAAACTCATAATTGAACATAAAAGATAATCTAGACAAAGTAGAAAAAATTCACGCCTTGCTCCAATCCGTGCCATTGTTGTTCTTGGCCAACTTGAGCCGTTTCATTTTGTGAGAAACGGTCATCCTCGGAACCGGCTTCATCTTTGCTGGGCGCAGGCATCCCGAGTTGACGATGATGCGATGGATCGTGTTACGACCAACAGAAAGCCTCGAGCGAGCTTGTATCTGACGGAGTGATCCCGTTGAATTCAAAGGTTCTGGCACAATAAGTCTTCTTTCACGCTCGGTGGTCTCTTCTTTCCTTCCCATGTGTGCAGCAGTTCCATAGGTGCGCAGGAACTTAACAGACTTGCTGATGACATTCACAGAGCGTCCACTGGACGCCGTCCAGTTTGGCGAGAAATCGCTCGGTTCGACATCCCCGAGTCGTAGAGGGCAGAAATGGCGGTTTTTTCAGAATCCGAGACAGGGTTCAGCACCAGTTGCGATTATCGCAAGGAGGGGGGTCGTGAAAGACCCAAAGACACCCAAGGGAGGGGTACGTTGTGCCGATAAGGGAGTCGTACCATGGACTCGAATTTTTTTAGGGTGAACGTGATTATGGTGACGAAATCAGCTAATTTTCAAAATACATGTTAGCCTTGTTTCAATAGATTGTGTTGTGGGGTGTAAGTGTAAGAAGCGGTTTTAAACTTGAGCCTATAAAATGTTTAAAACATGAGAGTGTCAAGAGAATTACTCTTTTAAGGAGACCTCCCGGCTCTTGTAGACAACACATCCAGTTCTGCTTGAAATATTATAAAGTACAAATATTTCCGTTAGTTTTCAACTTCAGATTCCCGTCTTCGAACTAGAAAAGTTTTTATAACCCTCTATAAAAAAAATCAACTCATCTGGGACTGACCTGAAATTTCAATTTTTCATGGTTTTCAGGGTCTCTGGGTCCCTCACCCAGGTGTAGGGGCAAAAAAAAGTATCCGCCAGGACCAATTTTCCATGGTTTTTTGGACCAAATGAAGTATTTTGGAACAAGGTTTGTTGGTTGGAAATTTGTCGACCTGATTCGGACTTATTACGAAGCTATCACGAAGTTGTAGAAAACTTGAAAACCAAAGAAATTTCCTCGTTGCGATAGGGCTGCGAAGCGTCATTTTTGACGATATCTTGACGATCTGTCCACTTCAAGGAGCCTTCCTTGCTCTTGTAGTCAACCTCACAAGCTTTGCTTGGGATAAGTACACAAAAAACACTTTTAAACGCAATTAAAGGCACCATACACGCTCGTTAACGTGATTGGGATAACTAAGGAAATAGAATGGTATGGCTCGCATTTCAACGCCTAAGCATTTTGAAGCGTCAAAAACAGCCCACAGTGCCGTTACAGGAGTAGGAAGTTTGGCCCCGCCCGTATTTTCACGACCCCTGAATTTGCCCTTTCCCTGCAACACAAGGTAGCTGGGTGATCTTCATCGTCGGGACTGTTGGTGGGTTGCCTAACAAGTAAGCCACACACGTCACTGACGACGAAGGTAATCCAGCAAACCTGCGTCGGAGGAAAAGGGCAGATACAGGGGGCGTAAAAATTCGGGCGGGGCCAAAGTTGCTACTCCTTTAACGGCGTTGTGGGTCGTTTTTGACGCTTCAAAGTGCGTAGGCGTTGTAATCTGAGCAATACCATTCTATTTCCGTAGTTATCCCAATCACGTTAACCAGCGTGTATGCTGTCTTTTAGGCCAGCGCAAGTTCTCACTATAAAGTGGAAATCCAGACACGTTAAATCGAGTTTAAAAAACGGCTGCTCCCAGAATGCAATCGCAATGGAATCATAGATTCGTTGGGTGGAGTCGTGCACTCCACCAACCTTCACCCCTCTGCAGAAGAAGTGGGGAACCTTCACCATTGGGAAAACCGGTGACAACCGGTGAAACGCCCCAAAAAAAAAGAATGAAAGCGACCCAACACTCATGCAAGTCATTTTCAAGATTGGGTAGGTGTCACTGCCGGTTTTTCGGCCATAACTTTCTTACCCTGGAAGATAGCCTTTTGGTTAAGATTGTTCTCGAAATTCCCATGGAATTCTGCGTCGACTGGTGTTCCCAGTTTGGAAAAATATTTTCTCGATCCTTCAGCCTATCTCATTTTACGAAACATTGGTTTTTCGCCTATAACTCTTTAACCAATGGAGATAGTGTCCTGGCGAAGGATATTTTTGAGATCTACGTGAAATTCTGCGTCGAATGACATATAGGGTTCCTATCTTTGCTTGCTCCATAAGCCAGCCAGGTCGGTGGAGCCGAGCTCCATAGTTATCTCCGTAGGGTGCTCTCGTCTCTATGGTGTAAGTCTACAACGGGGCTCGGCTCTACCGACCTGGCTGACTTATGGGACAAGCAAAGTTAGGAACCCAATACATCATTCGACGCAGAATTTTACGCAGATTTCAAATAACAACCTTCCCCAAAGTCTATCTTCAACGGTTAAAGAGATAGAGGCGAAAAACCGGTGTTTCATAAAATGAAGTAGGCTGAAGGTTCGAGAAAATATTTTTTCCAACTTGAAATACCTGTCGACGCAGAATTTAATCGAGATTCCGAAAACAACCTTCACCTGAGGTCTATCTCAAACCACAAAAAAAAGTTATAGACGAAAAACCGCTAATTTCAGGCGAAAAAATGCATTTTATAAACTGCAATCGGCTGGTGGAAGGGGAACGTGTTTTCTTAAACTGAAAACGCTATTCGAGGCAGAATTTTATGGGAAATCCGAAAACATTCATCACCAAAGAGCTATCTCTGAGGGTAAAAAAGTTATGGACGAAAAACTGAATGCTTTTGGTGAAAGAAACGTTACTTCATAAATTGAAGTCGGCTGAGAGACTGGAAACGTATTTTTCTCAACATGAAAACATTATTCGACGCAAAATTCCATGGAGACTTTGGGAACAGCTTCGTTCAAAGATTCGTCTTAGAGGGCAGAAATTTTATGAGCGAAGAACGGGTAGTTTTTCAAGAATCGTTTGGAAAATTTTTCCGAAAATTTTTGACTCCAAGACAGCTCAACGGAAATTTTTCATGACATAGGCAGAACAGCGATATTCTAAAAGAGGTCATCTAACGAAGAAAATGTTTCAAAATTGATGATTAAAAATATATACTGAATGCAAAAAAAGAGGATTGAGAAAACGTCAAATTTTGAAGTTGCAAGTCTTTAGGGAACCTTCCCCATTCCCCACTCAAGTATCCTAAACAACCTTCCCCTCTCAGACCGCTGTCTCCACCCCAACGAACCTATAAACGGAATACTTCCGTTAGTTTTCAACTTCAGACCCCCATCTTCGAGCAGGAGTAGTTTTTTTGGACCCTCTGTCGAAAAATCGACTCACATGGAGCTTACCTAAAAATTCGATTTTTTCGCGAATTTTGTGACCGGGTTCAGACAGTAAAAAAATTGCAGATAAACCCAAGGTGAATTGATTTTTCGATAGAGGGTGAAGAAAAACTTTTTTAGCTCAAAGACTAACGGAAATATTCCGTTGCGATTGCATTCCAGGAGCAGCCGTTTTTTGAGTTCGATTTAACGTGTCTGGATTTCTTCTCTAAAGTGAGCACTTAAGCTAGCCTTAGTTGTGCCTAAAAGTGTTTTTGTGTACCTAAACATATTCCAAGAAGAGCTCGTGAAGTTGTCTACAAGAGCCAGGAAGGCCTCTTGAAGTGGACAGTTCGTCAAGGTACTGGCAAAAATTACGCTTTGCAGCCCTATCGCAAAGAGGAAATTTCTTTGGTTTTCAAGTTTTCCCTAACTTCGTGATAGTTTCAGGATGCTGAAAAGTTTCTATACAGCACAACATTTTTGCAGGTCCGTAGCTGACGGCGACTTCGGGATATGGACGCTTCAAAATCCTGTTTTGTTGCACACAAATCACACGAAAATCGTTGGTCCAGACCTGGTCGAAAACTTTCCAACCACCAAATTTTGTTCCAGAATACTCCATTCGATCCAAAAACCAAAAAAATGGTCCTGGCGGATACTTTTCTTTGCCCCTACACCTGGGCGAGGACGGACCCAGGGACCCTGAAAATCATGAAAAATTGAAATTTCAGGTAAGCTCCATGTGAGTCGGTTTTTTCGACAGAGAGTTCAAAATAACTACTCCAGCTCGAAGATTGGGGTCTGAAGTTAAAAACTAATGGATATATTTCGTTGCGATTGGATTCCGGGAGCGACTGGATTTTCTACAACTAATCCGCTTCTGAGCTTGAATGAATTAATTATGACACGACATGTGGAGGTAGGGGGTAGTAGGAGGTAGGGAGGTAGGAGGGTAGTCTGGCAAGGGGGTAGTAACTTTTTGGGCGTTATCGCAACGCCGTGCTGAACCCTGATCCGAGAGCATCGCAGCCTTCGGCATTGTGAAAACCAGTGATCAATAAGGAAATGGAAAAATTACTCATTGAGAAACTTAGGTGAAGCTGGAGAAATTTAGAGAAAAATTGGGTGCTCCTATATTTATGGGACGGCAAAAAATGATCATTTTGAGCAACATCAAGCGTAAAACTTTACAGATGGAACCAAATGCGCTGCAAATCGGTCTACGTGTATATTTTTACCAAGATATCTAATGTTCTACGCTATTCTAGCTTTAAAGTTGAGAGAAGTAGAGCGAAAATTCAAGTGTACCTATAATTATGGGACTGTCTGTAGACCACGTCTCTCACACTTGTTAGACCTCCATCTTGAAGCGGAGGATCTCAAGGAACCTATTGAGCGGTCTGATATTGATGATAGGTCTGGTAGTACCTTCTTTTTCAGGGACCCCAAACATGGAAGAAACCCAACCTCTGGATCCCGTAGGGGCTAACTCCAATACCCTTTTTTGACTAAGGGCGTCTATAGTGAGGTAAGCCCGCGTGAGAAAAAACTCCCCCTACCACACTTTCTAGAATGAATTGGTCCGAAGTCAACATCTCCCAGGCTGGTTAAAAAAAAGCTAGCCTGCCGGCCTTACGGTCACTGCGCAGAAACTCTAGACTGCAAGATTTTTGCTCAACCACAATCTCAATTTCCGAGTCGGAACTCGAAGCTCACGAGGTGGAATGATCAGAGATGGAAGAGTAGCGAGTCAGCCTCTCTATCTCTGTTGCGGTGGTGATGGTGTCCTCTTCCTCTCCGTGGTCTGGACCCTCAGCTTCTGGACCTATTTCGGAATCGCCGACTCGCCCGCTGCGAGCTCTTCTCGCAACTCCTTGCCAAAGAAATCCGGGATGATCGTCTGTCCTGCTCGGTGGACCATTGTAGATCCGGCCAGTGGCATCCTGCGATATGACGGCATCGCTTTTTAGGGGTTGATCTCGAGATACCCGTAAGTGTAAATAATCAGTCATCAAAAAAAACTGTGGATATTCATTTCGGGTCACGTAGACTTACCTCGAAATCTTCCTCGTCTGAATACTATGAGGCCCAGAATCGATCCAGATAAAATTGGGGCTATTATATAAAAACAGCCAGAGGTTGTTGCCGGGAAAACGGCTTCCTGTCTATCGACGCCCAGCTTTCTTATCAGTTCGGCGGTGTTTAAACTTGCGAGCATTGTTTCGTGTAGATTTTTGAGATCCTGTTCTTTCAATAGAATCAATCGATCGTTGTCTCTAGGGAGCTGCTCGTCAACAATCGCGACGCCGCCGAAAGGGACGGCCACGAGCGGCAACTTCCTAAGCAACGATGTCCTGGAAAACATCTCCTGAGCAATGAATAATCAAGTATATAAGGACAACGCCTAAGCAAAACGTACTAGTCGGCTTGCGTGAGAACACAGCCAGCCTGCTGCCTGCAAGTCGCATCGTTCTCGTGCCTCCTCAGACAGTGCGACGCGTACGCGTTGCGTCTTTTAGGGCAATGCAGGTGGGGCCGGAACCACTTCCCTAGCAGCTCTGAATTCCCCCGCCGAGGAATCCATATCTTCGGAGGGATCAGCGGAGAATCACAGTCGATTCCTTTTTGGCGACCGGAGGGTTCTGGCGACACGGAGCGGGATCTCCGCCCACTCTCTTCAGAAGACGAGCTCGAACTGCGACGCCTTGATGTCGAGCTCCCATTTGACGACGAAGAGCTCAAAGAGGAAGATCTATCTTCACCTCTCTATGGCGGTGAGGAGCTTAACTCTCGCATCATTCTAAGAAAAAAAATGATTTCGGCATTTCAAAATCAACAACTATCGAAGCACCAGCGCCTAAAGACAAGTACTACAATGAGGGTTAGTACTAATGAGAGACGATATGATGTGAGTGGTGTGAAGGTTATCTTCTCCTAGCAAAAATGACAGCATAGCTACCGTCAAGAAGGAATGTTGCGAGTCTACCCCGCGATCGACGATTTTCCTGCCTTGATTGCGAGTTGGACCCGCAACGTAGAATGGAGCGAGGGATCCATGGTTGGCGCTCGGAGCTGAAACCAGCGTAGAATGGATTCTCCAGAAACGAAAGACCAGTGTGCTAGCGCTCACAAAAGCATGTTGGAGTTGTTGGGTGTGGAAAGGCCGCACGTTGACTTGGGCCCGCCCACATCGATCATCGATGGGTAGGGCAACACATGAGTTTTTTCCCTTGAGCCACAACTTCTTTCAAGCGTGAGAGACCAGACTGAGCTCACGAGCAAAGCCTAATTGATATCAACGAGCTATAGAATAGAAACTACAAGCAAAAAAGAGTAATACAGCTAGATTTATATGGACTAGAAAGAAATTGGAATGAGGAAAAATTAAGGACTGGGTTGCCCTGGCTGTGCTGGTGACGGGCAACTACTGATTCGCGCTCATTGGAGACGAAGTATGAGCGGAAAAAGAAATAAACTTTTGAAAATCGGTTTCGGAACAACTTTTTTCTCGGTTATCGTGAATCGGAGGAGAAACATCGGGGAATGCGCGGAACCGGACCGCGGAATATTGCGAAAAATATCCTCAGACTTACCTAAATTTTTAAAAGCACACTTGGTCCAAGGGAACAATTTTTAGCGAGTTTCTATCCTTATAAATTAAAATTTATGCGACTTCAGTAAGACGTAGCTGTTAGAACGCCTACATACGAATGGAATTCGAACACTAAACTGCGTATATATATGTATTATATGATATAATATTCTTTGAAGAAAAATCTCAGAACCGGTATAGAGAAGAAATCAGACGAGAATTCACATGCAAGGAACGTAGAAAGAAATCATTAAACGAATAAAGCATCAAAAAAGTACCCAGAATAGGACACACTGATCAGCCGTAATTTGGTAGTTTTTAGTTGGTCTTCAAGACCACATTCTAATAATAAGTGGCAGAATAATGTTTTTTCAAGAAGAAGTATGAGAAGAAAAAAAAATTGATAGATGACTTTATCAAAATATTCAAATCAAGATAGATGACTGAATGCGAATCGAGTGTTGACTGAGGTTGCTTTTAACATATCGGAGCGGTAATGTGTAACACCTTTCTCAAGTCCATAATGATTGTACATATATCTACATATGTATAATAAATGCTTATATGTGAACTACGGACCTTGACCTACTATGCCATGCAAAGTTTGGCAGCTTCGCTAGTTTTTGCCCCGAAGTTGCCGAATAAGGTCGTTAACAGATAAGGTTCATACTCAGAACTTTCGAAACAACTCAGAACTTTTGAAACAAGCTGTTAACACGCAATCCGCTAGTAACAGATTGTCCCCGTACCGAACGCAAAGCAAGCAGAAGCTTACACTCGACGCAAGCAGGAGCTAACGCCAAGCAGGCAGAACCTTACGTTAGGCAGAAGGGAACGAGTGGAACCATGCTTCGCAGTGAGCGGAAGCTAACGCAAAGCAAGCAGAAGCTAATGCTAAGCGAGCGGAGACTAACGCGAAGCAAACAGAAGCTAACGCTAAGCGAACGGAAGCTAATGCGAAGCGAGCAGAAGTTAAGGCTGAGCGAGCGGAAGCTAACGCGGAGCAAGCAGAAGGTAACGCTATGCGAACGGAGGTTAACGCCAAACAAGCAGAAGCTCACAACAACCAAGCAGAAACTAACGCAAAGCAAGCAGAAGCTAACGCTAAGCGAGGTGAAGCTAACGCGAAGCAAGCAGAAGCTAACGCTAGGTGTGCTGAAGCAAACGCGAATCAAGCGGAAGCCAACGCAAAGCAAGCAGAGGTTAACGCAAAGCAAGCAGAACCCTACGTTACGCAGAAGGGAACGAAGGGGGACCGTGAGCCGATGTGAGCCGGTGCTAACCCGAAGCGAGCGGGACCTAACCTTATGTAAGGGAAGCAAGTGGAACCCCATAGTGCTGATCATCAAGACAATGACATTTGAAATTTCTCGTGAGTGGGCTGCTCATTGAAAGCTGAGTTCGCGCTCTTCAAGGGAATTAGACGTTGAGAGGCTGGGGTTGTAGAGCAAAAGCGAACTGTGGTTCAGGTTGAGCTAAGGGGGAGGGGAGCTGGGCGGAAAACGCGGACGATCCTGTCTTCATAGGAAAGCCGCTTTTACAAATGAGCTCTTCGACCATCGTCTTTTTCTCAGTTGGTATTCAGTTGGTATCTGCGAAGACTTTTTCAGATGTTCTGTAACCAGTTTTCCGAAACCGTCGAACTGATCGATCAGCGATTTCCCTTATCGAAGGTATCCGTAAGCGTGAATAGCGTAAATATCTAATTGTCCGTATCGGCACCGACGACAGTTGTCAACGTTATTTTCGTGTCCCATTGAGGTTCTCGATTTTCTCCTTTTTCACCTCCTCGTAATATTCTTCCAAAAAGCCCTCTAGCTCTCGAATCCATATGACAAACATTTCCATCAGTGCCTTCCCTTCCAAAATTTGACAGTGACGAGCATTGTATCCTTGAAGTGACTTCACCGACTGCTTCTCCTTGAAATTTTTCTCAATCGGATCCGAATTCAATGGCCCAGTGCCTTCCTCCACTTGCGACGTGATCAGGTTCAGTCCTTCCAGCCTACATTAGATCGCTCATGCTGTTTTTCAAATTGAAATCTTTACACTATACCAGTAATTAATGCATGTCGTATATAGCTGCAACTCTAGTGTTTTAATCTCTCGCATTCTACTTTTTCATTCATGTATCCTTATGAATGGAAACTAACTTCTCGATAATCAACATCAAACAAATTACAGCTCCACCAGAACTGCAAAGCAAACGGGGAAACCACGAGATGGAAGGAAATACCCGCAGTTAAAGGCAGTGTTCACGATGAATTTCGCTTCCGATTTACGGTTTACGTAAGGTCTGGTGCCCCATATAGCAAGGCACGCTTAAAAAGAGCGCACAAGACGCGTTTTTGAGCCAAAATAATTCCTTCCTTGTTTACGTAAATTTTTGATCATGGAGGAATTGACCGCTATGAAGGATGATGCCTATGAATGCAATCAAGCGATCAGTTCACTTATCAGCACTACCTTGGATTGATCATTTCTGTAATCTGAGTGTTCAGTTGTTCACACCGTGTGGGCGGAAATGGGGCACTGGGCGGTTCTGAAACTTCAAAACGCTTGTTTGCGGTCGTTATTTTGCCACTCCTGGCTCGTTTTCTGCAGTTCTTTCGACGTTGGGAGCCTAAGATCCTTCTCGCCTATCATTTTACCGTAGAAAGTAACCGAGGGTGATCGTCGTTAGCGCTGCTTTTAAACAGACTAAAAACGGAAATATAAAACTTGCCGAGAATATCCTTAAGCTTTCAGAAAATTATTAGCTATTGATGAAAACCTGATCTGTGCAATGTCTAATTCCCTGAAGTAGACCAGAGGTCAAGAAAACACTAAGCCGAATCTGGCAACCACTATACCCCAACAAACAAAACTTTTGAAATGAACGAAAAACAATCAATGAATACTTAGCTGAAATAATCCGGAAAAATGAAACACGATTCAGATTTTCTCAACGTAAAAAATGCCAAACACAACGAAAAATTATGATAGGCAGCAGACATGTTTGGAAAACATGTTGAGATATTACGTTACTGAAGTCGTATGGCTCCAATTAGAACGCTTACGAAAACGTCAAAACGAAGCAAAACTACCAAATGTGAGCAAGATCAAGTGAAAAATGTAGACTCCGCCCATGAGCTTCTAGGACTTCATTCCCCCGAAGAAAGCTCGTCCAGATTGATTGTTTGAATACTGTCACTTTGGTTAGTTTTGAAAGCTTTCAACGACATAAGCGTTCGTTCTCAGGCTTTTAGCTTCGCTGGCACAACCACTGTACCGTCCACTACACAAATTCCCTGATACGGGAAGGAACAATCCCAACCGAGCGCCATACCTTTACTCGAAAATCCCTAGCACCGAGAAATCCCCCAACAAGCTCTTTAATGGAAAAAAACGAAAACGAAAAAAAATTAACGAAAAGTTTAACGAAAATTCAGGCCCAGAAAACTTATAAACAAAAGCAAAGATAAGGATCACCGCTGAATCTTCTGTTCCATTTTCTCGAGAACAAAACTACCCCTCCTGAAATCTCCTACCCTAACCTTTCAAAAGAAAACTATAGACTAGAAACGAGCAATAGAATAACGCAATGATGATAAGCAAAACAAAAAAGTAAGTCACTGACTGTGATTCTGCCAGAGGCAAGAATTCTTCTGCCACTCAGCAATCTGCAAATTTCAACCTACGTATGAGAGAGGCCGACCACCTCCAGACAATCACATATACCGAAAAGAGAAACAAGAGAGAACTCGCAGCTTTCTAGGAGAACATAAATGAACTGATCGATAAGCCAGCCCGGCTGCTGAGCGGAATCAATCAACCAACACAGCGTGTCAACACCATGCGACGAATGCGTGAAGCTGCTGGAACGCTTCGACGACTCCCATGAGCTGCTTGCACGGTTCTCCACAGTGTTAAGGCTGATTGCACGAAACTGAAGCTGGTTCACACCCTACCAAACCACGATTAGGGTGCTTGCACGGAACGAAGTGTCCAGTAAGCCGGTTAACACCATACCAGAAGCTGCTGGAACGCTACGACGACCCCAAAAAAGGCTGCTTGCTCGGTGCTCCCAGGGTCGACTACAATGATAAAGCTCGCTTGCACCATACCAAGACGCAAATAAGTTGTTTGCTTCAAACGAGGTGGCTTTTAGCGTGTTAACAAGCTGTTTTAAAAGTTCTGAGCTGTTAACACGCATACCGCTTGTAACGGACTGTCCCCGTACCGAACGCGAAGCAAGCAGAAGCTAACACGCGAAGCAAACAGAAGCTAATGCTACGCAAGCATAACCTTACGTTAGGCAGGGGAACGAGTGGAAACATGCACTGAAGCGAGCGGAAGCAAAGGCGAAGCAAGTAGAAACTAACACTTAATGACCGAAAGTCAACGGGAAGCAAGCAAAAGCTAACACTAAGCGGCTGGAAGCTAACGCAAAGCAAGCAGAAGCTAACGCTAAGCGAGTGGAAGCTTACGCAAAGCAAATAGAAGCTAACGCTAAGCAAGCGGAGGTTAATACCAAGCAAGCGCAACCTTACGATAGGCGGAAGGGGTAGAATGAGAACCATGCGCCAAAGTAAGCGGAATCATGAGCGAAGCGAGTGAAATCTCACCTCATGCAGAGGTAGCGAGGGAAATTCCATGGTACGTCCATCGAAAAGAGGACAGTCGAAATACCTTGTGCTAGTAGCGCATAAAAAATACGATGATTAGTTTTCCGACCACCAATGCTTTTCGAATCTAAATATCACGGAACCGCTACCTTATACTGTCTATGAGTTAAATTCTACCTTGATCATAACCGCAGATACATGAAGATAAATGAAGTTCGCCTTTTAAAGGCAGTGGTCACGATGAAAAACGTTATCTGAAAAACTACAAAAATCAGCTTAGATCGGAAACAGCTGAAAAACTATGAAGGTAACGTGATGAAAAACGGGCTAGAATTAGAGTTTCTAGGGCCCAAAGATGCCAGTTCGTGCACACGTGCACAGCGCCGCAAAAAAAGATCGCAGCCTCATGCCGAGCAGTCAAAAATCATCGACATTCAGAGAAAGAAATAAATACAAATTTACCTAATAAAAACATTTGAACGGAGAAAGCAAGCACTTCAGTCACTGTTTCTGACCAGATGAGTACATTAGTATTCGAGAAGTTCAATTTCAAGCCAGCTGATGTTACTGATCATAGAGATGAACGATGCCGATGATGTGGAGTGGGCTCGTCCACCATCAAAAGACAAGAAAGTTCAGGCTTGAAATTTGGCCCCAAACAGCGGTTTTTTTGCGATTTTTTCTCATAGGTCCTACTACTCTAAACTTAGAAAAGGGTTTAGAGAAGAAAAGAAGACAGGCATATTTGATCGCGACCACTGCCTTTAACCCACTCTATGAATCATGTAACAACATCGATTTCCTATATGTTTATCGTCCATCACTGGATGAGAGCTCGCCGCGACGCTGCTTGGCGGGAAAAATTGCGCGCGGGAAAACGAAGGAAAAGTGGCTATTGATCGCGCAAATTTTCCCGCCAAGCAGCGTTGCGGCGATCCCTCATCCAGTAACTGACGATATCTTAGAATACTTGCAATAACAACTGTCTTACTGGGCATCGGCTTGATCTCCGAATAAACACAACTACAAACCAAAAACTTATGTAAGAGGCATATTTCAGTGCGTATTTCAAAGATTTAACATAAAATCCCTAAAGGCCAGATCTATCGCATCACAAAACAGTGAAAACGAACGCATCGTAAGTTAAGACGTATTTGGAGAGCGTAAAACACAGCAACTCTCGACGGTAGTCGATCTTCGTCGTCAGCTCATTCTCCCTTGCGTGCAACGTTCTCTAGCTGCGAGAACGTTTTCCCACCTTGTTATTTGTCCTTGTTTTTGTCGCTGAGATAAGAACAGCTGCGAACTGGTCGTAGTACCAGCTGTCGTCCTGATACATTGAATCCCTAAACAGAAGGTTTGGAGGCGTAACACGAAAAAAATTGTTACATGTTTTCATTCTCGTCAATTCTGCTTACCTTTATGGATTGTATCCTTGGCTATCCGCTACGATTTCTTGTTCGACTGGGTCTGCGCTCAGGTCGTAATCGTCATTTGAATCGTTCTCCTAGGTTTTTTCTCCTAGCATACCCGACGATGGAAATCACTGCTGGAACATGCACAGATGTTCAGAAAACTTAATTCATAAGGATCATAATTTGAAGACTTACTGAGCCATATTGAGCATGTTCGCGATGACACCTTCCAGGTCAGAGATAGGAAATCCTGATTGATTGTGGTCGAAAAAACGCCTTAGGAACGCAAAAAAAGTTAAAAATGGCAGCCACTGACGAATTGGTATTCTCTAACATCCCTGAGTCGAATCACTCCAAGCGATTTACAAATTTTGTCTCTGTAGATGCTTACTGTGTTCGAAGCGGGAAGAGACCGCTTCCATATTCGGAGAATAAAACAGGAATAATGATTTCGCCTCTTGAGATCATCTGACTGCAAGAGATTAATGGTGAATTCAAAATAAGTGCTAATTTATAAAAGATAGGGGTGAATATCTTGCATCCATTGGCTGCCTATTGACTTCTTGATTGGCGCGAGGGCTGTGCGTGATTACAAATTACGGATTAGGATTTACTAAGAGATACGAAATATGAAATTCAAGAAAAAGTTGCGCACACCCTGATTGGCTCGTGAATCTTTCACGAAGGGCACCGAACCTTGTAGCGCAGTGTGATGCACGCGCGCTTCGGCTCCGCTTCGCGGCTGGAGCGATAATACCAATGCCCTATATCATATATAATTACATCATCCTATACCAAAAAGGGCATCATTTGACATTATCGATGAAAGGAATAAAACTGACAGGGAGAATGAATTAAGGAGATATCAGAAGGTAGCTGAGTCGAACGCAGAACTCAGATATCAGGCAGGACTCGAGCCTGCACTGCACGTTTCCGAGCGAGAGTGTTGCCATCACACCACCGACCCCCCGGTCTGCATTCCTCAGATATTCACACATAGCGGAAGAGTGTGAAGCGTCAAAAAGCCTAGCTAGTCAAATAGCGACTCTTAATGGCTATGGGCCACACGCGCGCAGGTCGCGGAACGTCTACAAAGGTCAGCGAAGTCATAATACACCACAAGGCGACAAAGTTCCTTTCATAATGCCATTCATATCCGACGATATGAGCCGCGCTGTCAGAAAATGCCTTCGAGGAGCAGGATTGGAAAATACTGTATCTCTTGTGGCCATCGCGCCCAATAATTCAAAACCGCAATTAGTGAGGAATCGTCAATATGATCGCGCATGTGTCACGCCACAGTGCGTCATTTGCCCATCGGGCGGAGATGATGACTGCATTGCTTCTAGGGTGATTTATCAGATTACATGTCAGAGCTGTGGCCAGGAATATATCGGTGAAACAGCCTGCCCTCTTCATGTGCGTATCAAAGAGCACTTGGATGGGAAGGAAAAGGCGCGAATTAGTACTGCGCTGGGTTGCCACAGAATTCATTGCCATGACGGGGAAGATTTTGAGGTGAGTGTGGAGATTGTAGCGCGGGAGACCAAAACAAGTGCGCGAAAAGCGCTTGGGGCATTCTGGATCAATGCGAGGGACCCCAAGGTTAACCGGAAGGACGAGGGTATAAATATAACACGGGAACTACAGCCCTACATCAGATTAGCCTTCTGATTTGGGGTACTGCCTTCTGATATCTCGGTACCCCGCCGTCTATCTACCGAATACCTGATGTTCCACGGACTTTGAAAAGGTATGTCACTCAGCTTCAAGCATCCAGCTTCCGGGCATGTCGTCCCCGCCGTCCCCGGCACCAGCCAGCGCCGCCTGGCCCTCGCGCGTCTGGCACTCTCCCGCCTCTCGCCTGCCCTGTATACATCGGATCCGAATCAAAAATATTCGGATACTCGGATTTCGGATAACTCAAAAATCGAAGGTCGCGGATATCCGACTCAAACGGATAGATTCAAAATAGCAACATAGGATAATCCGAGTCATTAGGATTGGGAGGCTAAACGGATAGTCGGATTTCGGATCAATCCGAAAATTACTTTTTTTTGATTATTCGGAATCCGAATATCCGAGTCGGATATCCGGTTGGATAGACGTAGGTAAAATGCAAGAAGTCTATCGAAAATCGATAGCCCGGGGAAAATATTCAAGAAAAAAACGTTTCTCTACTGTACCATAATAAACAATTCATTCATAATCCTCTTTATCTCGAAGTATTTGCAAACCAATTTTTCAAAATTCATTCTTTACAATATATTTAAGTATCTTTAAAGTGAATGTAATGTTAAAGAGTTAGTATAAATGAGCATGATGAGGGTCATTTCTCCCCATTGAATTCGTAAGTGCTATCGCAGTGGGGGGGGGCAGCGTGGTACCGCAATTGGCTACGCCGTTTTTTCGTGCCGCAACGACTCTCCTGTTTTCAGCAGGGGATTCAAACCCCGGGTAGGTGCTCAAATTCAGTGCGGCAAAGTAAAATGGGCGTGGCCAAATGCATCGCGCCATATTGCCCCCCCCCCTGCTGCGATAGCGCAGAATTCCTAAATACCAGTGAGTTCCTGTCTAATCCTCTTCGAATAGGATTGACCGTTCAATCAATACACATGGTTTAGGAGCCAATCGTACTGTGTTCGTCGCAGCGACGTGTCGCGGAGGGGGCTGACATACTGCAAATGTGCCGATGCCTGTCGTTGCCACTGTCGGTGTCGCTGTGCAGAGCGACGCGACCGCGTGTCGCAACAGTATACCATTTGCCTAATGGCCTTTTAAAGTTTCATCGCAGAGAAACTCGCTGTCGCGGAGACGGCGTGAGTTATAGGGGGTGCTACGCGGCACAAACTGCGCCGCGCGATGTGGACGACCGCCGCGTATTCAGAGTGCGCGAGCAGAGTAAGCCTTGCCGCGAGCTGGTAGCGACGGCAGCAACGTCACGGGATGGTAAGGCAGGGATCATACTTCCAGCGACGAGCGTCGCGACGCAATGTTTACCATCCGTATCGACCGAAAATCGATATGCATGATGTGCAGTGTCGCTGGTCGCGGTAAGTATGATCACGACCTAGCAGTTTCGACCATTTTTGTCGCTGTCGCGGTCGTACCACTGTAGTTTTTTCGTATTTGTTGGTGTTCCCTTGTTACCGTCTGCCCGTCAACCCTCTATAGAAACGCTTATTTCGTCTATTTCTTGTCAATCGAACTAACAGCGGCGAAGAGGTGAGAAACACAGGGACAGAAATAGGATTTGGCGAAAACTCGTGGTCACGCCCACTTTCTCTCGCTCTGGGGAACGACGCCGCGAATTTTGCAGCAATGCCACTTTGACAGGCACAATACTCGCACAGACAAATCAAACAAAGAGGATCAATGCCAATCTTGTGCGAAATCTAAATGCGCAAAGTTCGTAATGCGCGTCAATTAAATGTCTTCAGTGTAATTACGCACCTGCATGACTACAGTAGAATGAAATGTGACATCAAATACGCTTTTTTGAGTAACAGGACATGCCGAATCTACTTATATCCGACTCATCATCCGATCCGAATTATGGCATATTTATTTATTTATTTATTTATTTATTTATTTATTTATTTATTTATTTATTGCAGCCAATGACAAATAAAATCGTAGGAAAAAAACAAAGCAATAGTTAACCATGAATGGCCAGAGAACAGCAAAAAAAAACAACAAAAACCTTATAAATTAGTAGCCTAGGGGCAACGAAATTCCGCAGTTAACCGTGCTCTTGTTGAAATGCAATCTAAATGATAAATTGATTCCTATGTCGGACTTAATGTATCACCAGTACTGCTGAACCACTTGGCCGCAAGAAGATCTACTACTGCCTAAGCACGCAACTGGATATCCATTCCCGGGCGGGCTCTATATTTCAAGAGCCTCTTTAAACTGGTACGCACCCAGGGCGATTGCGAAGGAAGGAGAGCAGTCGGGCCAGCAGCAGTGACTTTGTCCGGTATGTATTGAGATGACAAAATCTTCAAAAAAAATCTTAAGAAATCAGCCAAACTAGCACAGTTGGGGCACGCATTTACGTCGCGATTAAGCTACTCATTTACGAAGTAACAAACAAACAGAAAGGGAATCAGAGATTATTCTCGAGATAATGCTCAAATCATATACTTTCGGCCTCGCTTTCCATTGCTCCAAATCCGGTAGCTGAAAATGATGCTGCTGCCATTCATTCGAACAATGTGCTGAAATCACGGAGGGAAACGTATTCTATAAAAAAAACAGATGATTAAGGTCATAACAGCCATTTTGAAGATGTGGGAGAGCGAGGAAGCACTCATTGTGATCAGTCTTTCTTTCTAATAGGCTAGTGAGTCATTTTTTTTTCAATAAATGTGAAGTCAAAAGCAAAATTTCCTTGATTTTCCCATGATCACCATCACATGGTCAACAATCATTGACGATGAGTGATCGCGCGCGGTGACAGCCGCGTAAATACGGCCTGTCCAGCGCTCACAACATCATCGCCACCACCAGCCCGCTGTGAACAACACTGCCAAGCAAACATCACTCCATCGACCACCATGCTCACGACGCCGCAGCAACGCCAGCAGCCAAGCCGGCACAACAACAACGCCGCCGCAACAACAACGATCCACATTCTCCTGCGTAAACGAGGACAACATGACGCAATGGAGATGTACGGGACGTCTGATCCACTCGGTGAGGGTGAGCACAACCCGGAGCCTCGCGAATTCCCCGCCCTCCACCTCCACCCCGCCCCTCCTCGGAGGAGCGAGATAGAGGTAGAGTGCATAAAATTCAGAGACTCCGCGCCACACTCGCCTCACCCCGCGGACAAATCGTTAATGAACCTAGACCGTGAATCGTTCGAATCATTATAGATAAAGTGTTGCTGTGCTCATGTTTTAATGGCGGCGCGTAAGGATAAAAAATTGGAAACGAGTTCGAAATTTCAGTAGTTCAGTTTGTTCCGCGCGCGCAAGTAGGATGCAAAGAGGTCTGGGTGGACCAATGAAAGTCACTGATCGGACAAACTTTTGAGATGCCATGCTAGATGGGTTTGGAATGTACGGGAGTTCCTCCATCTGAAAAAATCTGTGCTCAGGCTGTTCCAAAGCTGTACCACTCTTACTAGGAAAGAACCCTCATATGCACGCGTTGTGGGTTTCTCTGGTCTTATTCTGTAGGGGTGACCTCTTGATACACCTATGGTTGGAGACAGATCGAAAAGCGAGGGGAGAGTCGAGCAAATTTCTTCCGTCGTAAGTTTGTACATGAGGTTGAAATCGATCATTTTCCGACGAAACTCTAACGTCTCGGTTCTAAGACTAAGAAGGCGTTGTTCGTATGTAATCCCAGTCATGCCCCTTCTAAGAAAGCAGCGGTACGTGAAGCTTTTTTGAACCTTCTCAATGTCCTCTATGAGACTTCTCTTGTAAGGTGACCAAATAGGTGAACAAAACTCGAGTAAGGGTCTAACGTACAAAGCGAACAGCTGAAACAATGTGCGAGGGTTTCGAATTTTGAACGCTCTTAGAATAAAGTGAGATCTGGAATAAGCACTAGCGATTTGCTTTCTTATGTAACATTCGAAATCGAGTTTGTCGCTGTACATAGCACCCAAATCACGGATCTCGCATACGCAATTTAAAGGCATTCCGTTAATGGTAAAAAGGAAATTGGGGTGATTTTTTCCAATTCTCATGACGACCGTTTTTTCATTAGAAATATTGAGAGACCACGCCTTCGACCACTTCTCCACAGCCTCTATAGCAGTCTGAAGCTTTGCGCAGTCATTTGTAGTGAAAATTTTGGAGTCGTCAGCGTAGATACTGCAAAAACACTCTGAAGGAAGCGCAGAGAATAAGTCATTTATGAAAAGGATGAACATGAGAGGACCTATGCAGGTGCCCTGTGGCACTCCACTTCGTGTTGGATACAAGTCAGATTTGGCCGCATTAACGATAACTGACTGATATCTGTCGCTTAGGAAGGATTTCAAAAACGCCAGTAGTCTACCTTTTATACCGTATGCTGCAAGTTTGTTCAATAGTAAAGGGATTGAAATGGAATCGAACGCCTTGGCATAATCAATAAAACAAACAGAGACATAGTTTCCCCTGTCCACCTCCCTCTGCCAAAGAGTAAGCGTTGATAGCAAGGCCGATACAGTAGATCTGTGTTTTATAAAACCATGTTGATTTTCGTTTAGCAAATCGTTTTCCGTTAAATAACTCGTTAGCGCTTTGCATATTATACGCTCCATAACCTTGCTAGTTGGACTGGTCAAACAAATCGGTCTATAGTTTTTTACATCATATTTGCATCCCTTTTTGAAAATTGGTCTGACAAAGCCGATTTTCCATATACTAGGAACTTGTCCCAAAAGTAAGCATTTGCTGAAGAATAGCGTGAGAGGCGATGTAAGACCAATTGCTGCTTTTTTGAGAAAAATGTACGGTATGTTGTCGGGTGATGTGGAGACTCTATTGGGTAGTTTACGAAGCGTGCCATAAACAACCTCACTTGATATGTCTACCCAGTCCAACTTGCTGTCAGTCATTGAAGGTAATCGTGCTCCAGTATCTTGAGGCCGTCTGTACACTGATTCGAAAAACTTCGCAAATAAGTTGGATTTACCGATGTCATCTCTGACATGACCATCATCAGTGATCATGGTTGGAATACTTTCAGCTAGCTGAAGCTTTTTCCGACAAACGCTAAAAAGACGTTTTTTGTTCTTGCACGAAAAAATGCGCTCCTCTTTCTTCATCTGATATCGTGCCAGTAAACGTTTTAGTCTTCGGGATTGTGTGACTCGCATTGAATCATTACTGGATGATCTGGTGGAATGCAGACGGCTTATTTTGGCTTTCAGCACACGTATGCGTTTAGGGTAACGCTCTCTAGTTTCGCTAAGACGAATTAACGGGATGTGTTTTTCTATCAGCTGGTTACAAACGCCGACGAGATGGGAGTAAAAAACATCCACGCTATTGCAGGCGTTGCTAACTAAGAGCCAATTAATCTGAGCTAGGCTATAATTTATCGAATCAAAATCACCTTTTGAAAAATTTCTAAAATAAGCGGCATTTTTGGCAGCAACGGGACAAGTGTCGTAGATTCCAAGAGAAACAGTATTATGATCGGACGTGCTGAATGGTGCAATAACGTGGCAGTTTTTGAGTATGCTTTGATCAGATGCAAGTAAGATGTCCAGAATATTGAGACCATGGGTGGGTTTCTTAACAATCTGCGTCAAATTGAAAGAGCTAACCAAATTAAGAAAAAGAGTGGACGATGGAGTTGAGCTATTTCCTGTATGGGACATGTTCTCCCAGTCAATCAAGGGAAAGTTGAAGTCACCAAGTATTACAATTTCATCGCAGAAGCCTTCGAAAAAGCTTTGAAGGAAGTCGATGAACTCGATAAAAATAGCCGTGGTACAGGAAGGGCTACGATATGCAAGGAAGAAGCAAATTTTCCTAGAGTGGGCATTTACTTCTATGGCAATCGCTTGTATCATACCATAAAAATCTTTGCGTAATATGAAGTGATGGCTAACTTCACGATGAACAAGAACCAGCACCCCACCCCCCACTCTATCACCTTCTCGATCACAGCGATAAACTGCATAGGTTGAGTCAGAACTCAAAATGGCATCATGAATTGTATTAGGTTTGCACCAACTCTCTGTAATGAAAAGCGCCTTAGTGTTTTGTTGTAATAGAAAATTTAAATATGGTATTTTGTTCACAATAGATCTAGCATTGAATAGAAAAAATCGAGGAGATTTCTGCAGTGTTCTGGTGCTTTCTGGAAAATGGGTTTCAGCGTTCTTTACAAAATGTACTCTATTGGCCGAATTGGATTGTCCTGTTTCCTAGCGAGAAGATGTAGAGGGGGCTGGCGTGTCCTCAACTTGACCAGCAGGAACTGGGATTGGGTCAATTTGTGATGAACTGTGACTTGCGCCTGCACGTCTGGGAGGTAGGTCGCGCGGATTTTTAAGCCTCTCAGACAGTCGGGGCTTAGTACGTCGGCACAATACCGTTAGTACGCCAGGGCAAACCTGGCATACTAACGCTCGTTGTGTGCAAGAGCTGCCGGTTGCGGCAGCATATCCTGCCAACGTATGCTGGCGTACTAACGCTCATTATCGACAGCGTTTTGACTGCCACCCTCCTTACCGGTGTTGGATATAATTTTTGTCACGTCCAGCAGCAAGGAGAACATCCTCGCCGCGGTCCGCAACCAGGAGGCTTCCCTCGCGATGGGCGATAGGGATGATCCCCTCAGCGTTCCAAAAATTAACTTCCGAACAGTGACACAAAGCCACCTCCTCGGACTGGCCTCAACGAGACTGGCCGCCTTATATACCCGCCGCCGTCGTACCAGAGGATGCTGCAATGTTCATTCGTATGAGACAAATCAATGGAAGAGTGTCAGCAGACACTAGGAGAGAGTGGCTGGCAATAGCACGCGTGCCACGATAAACAAAGCGTTAGTACGCCAGCACAAGCAACAGGAGCTCCTGGTCGTTGCCAGCATATCCTGCTGTTACCAGCATCTACAGCACAGGTGCTGCCGATCCCTTTGTGCCGGCGTACTAACGGTAGTGTGCCGACGTACTAAGCCCCGACTGTCCGAGCTATGGATGACTAGGTCACGCACCACGTACATTAGCTTACCTTCCTCCATATTCATTATACCTGCTTTTTTGCGGAGCATGCGATCGTGACGAAGTTCTTCGGGAGTGTAATCGGTTCTAGCATATGAATGAACAAAGTCCTTGGTTAGAGATTGGAGGCCATCTCTCATGTGCTCCAACAACCTGTCCCTGAGTTGCTGACTTCCTAAACTGATCTTGATAATTCGTGGCCTTGAGTTTTCAGTGCTGGCCCTAGTTTGAGGATGTCGACGAATCTCTATGTTACCACTCATGTACTCCCTCATGAGGTCATCGTCCCCAGAGGATTCAATGATGTTCGGAATCCAGATCATTATCCGGCTCATGGCACATTTCGGTGATTCAGATTTTGAATCAATCGGATTTTGAAGTTTTTTCGGTGAATCGGATTTTTGATCACTCGGATTTTGACGTTTTTTCGGTGATTCGGATTTTGGATCGCTCGGATTCTGGCGTTTTTCCGGTGAATCGGATTTTGGATCCCTCGGATTTTGACGTTTTTTCGGTGAATCGGATTTTGAATCACTCGGATTTTGACATTTTTTCGGTGATTCGGATTTTGGATCGCTCGGATTCTGGCGTTTTTTCCGGTGAATCGGATTTTGAATTATGAAAATTTCGGTTCATTGGGATGGGTATCCGAAAATGAGTGAGTCGGATCCAATGTATACTGCCCTGCTTCGTCTGGCGCTCTCCTCTCTCTCCAGCCCCAGTCTGGGAAGGATATGTGGCAACGTTCGACGACTGTCCTGAGAGGA
Source organism: Aplectana chamaeleonis (assembly GCA_029168955.1). Taxonomy (NCBI): domain Eukaryota; kingdom Metazoa; phylum Nematoda; class Chromadorea; order Rhabditida; family Cosmocercidae; genus Aplectana; species Aplectana chamaeleonis. The sequence goes on along the minus strand of JAPDOI010000695.1, from coordinate 206,077 downwards.
ATGCTCACAGTACCTAAGCGAATCGGGGGGAGGGGGATCACTGATTAGGGCAGTTCATTGATTTTCAAGTGTTCAATAGAGCAACTCGTAGCTGTGAGGGCAGAATTCGTTCCTCCGCAGCAGGGATTGGATGGAATCGCCATGTTCATGTTCCACGATGAACATGAATTGCGTTATGAATTCAGTTTTGAACGAGTTTTGGCTGATAGATAGCAAACCATATATCTTTATCATCCACAGAACTTTAGAAGATGTATTTTCGTATTTTCATGTATTCTCGTAGCTTACTGAATAAATTTTGAGCACACAATTCGAAAGCAGTGGGAGCCTCTTTATTAGAAAACGCGTGCTCTAGAAGTGACCGAATCATACGCCTAGTTGTATATTCAATTCATTCAAAACTTCGGAAATATAATTCCTTCTTGAATACTCGATTCATTCAAAAATTTGAATTTATAGTTTCTTTTCAAATGTTTCAATTATTATTTTTCAGATGTTTCAAATATTTTTCAAATGTTCCAAATGTTTGCATTATCATTTCACTTTTAATGATTTTTCCACAGGATCCATCTGTTCAGGAATTTACATTTATACTTTTTCGAGATAATTTGATTCATACGGGAATTCCAAGTAGCATACTTCTTGGATCAACCGATTCCTTCAGAAAGGTGGAAGTATTTTTTCGAAAAATCCAAATTTGAAATTTCTCATTCTTAATTTTTTTCCAATGATCGATTCATTTAGAAGAACCTATTTTTGATTCATTCGCATATCCGATTCAATCGGTAATCAAATTATTCAGTCTTTCCTAATATTAGTCCTGATCGGAAAGTTGAAATTTGCGATTTTTCGAATATTGGGCCATATGGCCATGACTTTCAAATATTCGAACTCGGAAATAATCGCCTATTTACCTTCTATATGGTTCATAATCTCTTGGGAAATCTATTTTCAAGTATTGAAATAAATTCTCGAAGATTCATTCTAATCGAATTGAGAACAGCTTCTTGGAATTTTCATTCTTTACAAAATTCTAGAAAGACACAATCGAAATCAATTTGAAAGTTAATTTAAAAACGGATCCGCATTCATTCATTCATTCGACAATTAAAATAGGCTGATTTCAAAAAGTTCATTCATTCGCAGATCTTTAAAAGGTTTATGCGAATTGTTCTTCAATTCCCAGTGTTCTAAAAAAACGTGAATAAGGTTTTCCATCGCTGAATCTCACTCAGTCACTATCATTGCGTCGAATTCCCATTTCTGGCACGCTTCTCATTCGCGCATACACATACCATATGAGAGCGGCAGAGACGCAGGCACGCAGCCCACCCTGATCGCGGGCCCCGGTAGTCTCACTCTAACCCCACTTGCGCCGATCTGGTACTGCAATGCGTAATCGGGGACGAGATGCCATAGAATCCAAGCATCCCAGCCAATTGTTTGGAGAATTTTGTCTTGAATTTCTGTAGGGTAAAAGCTACGTTTAGCCGAGTAATTTTACACATACATTCGACCTTTTTCAGACTCCGAAGAGGGCGAAACCGCTGAAACGTTAGCCTACAATAAAACCATACCACCTCGTGCCTGCTACAGTCAAACTATCCACCAATATTCATACATAAACTGAGTAGGCACAGCAACAATCAATCGATAATGGGAATGATCTGGCAAGCACACATTGGCATCAAATCCAGTTAAAGGCACAGTCCAAGCTCGTCGGTTAAATTTGATATTATGGTCCTGCCGGTGTGTGTAGCAACCCTGCAAAACGCTGAGTCTCAACTCTTCCGAGTCAGCAAAAAAAATCGAGCACCCATTCCCTCCGCCCCCCCCCCCCCGAATCGCCCACTTTAGGGGTTTCAGTCTCAATAGGGACGAGACGCGCCATGGATTTGATCAAAGTATACGTTCTTCCATTTATTATCGGTCTATTTTTATAGTGTCGTCTGCTCCGGTGCGATGGCTGCGAGCGACGAGGGGAAAACAGGACCGAGACAACTCGTCCACCAAATTCTCACCGTTCAAATTTACAATCTTTGAGGGACCATAACTCCGTTCGTAGTGGGTTCTGAGCGAATCTGGAAACAATAATGTGATCAGCGCGGAATTCTCTGTAAACTGAGCAGGAAAACTTGATAACGATTCTGAGCTTGGACTGTGCCTTTAAAGCCACAGTCCAAGCTCAGGAGTAATTTTTGATATTATATTCCGGCCGCCGTGTATAGCAACCCTGCCAAGCGCGAGATCTCAATTCGATCAAATAAGTGAGAAACTTCAGGGAAAAAGTCGGCCCCGCCCACTTTACCCCAAAAGCCTAACCGCGCATACCGCCCCGGAAAGGGAACTAAGAGCTCTGCTATTGTACATTTTGCCTTTGAGCATTGCTACACAAACCAATTTTTCGGTTTGCAAAGAATGTGGTTCCCTATCCGAGGCGGAACGCTTGATTATGCTTTTAAGGTATTGGGGGCGGGGCCGACTTTTTCCTTGTAGTTTCACACTTATTTGATCGAATTGAGATCTCGCGCTTGGCAGGGTTGCTGTACACGGTGGGTGGACTATAATATCAAATTTTATCCCTGAGATTGGACTGTGCCTTTAAGCTACGGTTGAGATTTCGCTCTAATGCGGCGGGTGGCAAGCGGGGTTCGACGAAACCTTATGCCTGAAGAATATAATGATTCAGGCGGGACTTCTGGGCTATCATGCAGAACCGCGAAATAAGGGCAGAGGAATTAGGCCACCGCATTTGAAGCTACAATGAAGTGGATGGGTACGGGACGGGTTTGATGTTTTTAGAATGTTTAGAGCTTGACATCCGAGTTTTGTGTTCAACTCGTCTATCTTGCTATATCTTATGGTATATCAGGCTAAAAAGGGCAATAAACATTCAAAAAAATCAACATTAGAGAGAGAGAGAAAAGAGAAAGAAACTGCGCGACTGCTAATGAACGAAGCAAAAAAGACGATTCGATGAGCAGGCATTGGTTTAGAGCCGAATCGTACCTGCAAGATAGCGTGTCAACTCCGCGCGAAGCTGCTGGAACGGTTCGGCAACTATCATAAGCTGCGTGCACGGTGCTTCACAGGCATAAGGCTGATGGCACGAAACCGAAACTGGTTCGCACCCTACCGATCCATGATAAGGAGGCTTGCACGGAACGAAGTGAAATTGAGCTGGTTTACCCCGTACGATAAGCTGCTGGAACGCTTTGAAAACCCCCAGTAAGGCTGCTTGCTCGGTGCTTCCTGTGTCGTCTGCACTGAAAAAGCTCGCTTGCACCATACCAAGACGCGAATAACGTGTTTGCACCGAACGAAGTGGCTTTTAGCGTGTTAACAACCTGTTTTAGAAGTTCTGAGTAGGTGTGTCGTCAGCATCTTCTAAAAAACTATTTTCCAGAAAATACCGAAGTTTTGTCAATCTGCTAGCGAAAATGACATATGAGCAATGCGATCATTGTGGACTCAACAGCTTTCAAACGTGCAATCAAGGAGAGACGCCACAGGCCTCAGCGCCATCAAACGGCTAGGGACTAATAGGGTCCTAGCCGTTTGATGGTGGCCTAATAGGAGTATGCCGTGATGAAGATGAATAAGTTTTCTAGTGTGTCTAGAGTTAGACGTTCATAGAGATCATTTACGGTGAGTCCTGCTGTCAAAAAGAGACATTCGGACCAGGGGTGTGCATTTTCCGTTTACCGATTTACCGGTTTTCCGGATTTACCGGTGTTTTTCGGTAAATTTTGATTTACCGATTTACCGAGTTTTTCTCGATATTTACCGAAATTTTTACCGAAAGAATTGGGTGTTTTTTGCCTAATCGGCCTACTTCTTACTCGTATTTCACGGGTTTGCTACTGTCAAGGCATGCAATTGGCGCGATATCCTTCTTCATTCTTCTTTTTGTTAATCTTTTTTAACCCTTTGGTCTACTTTGTGAATGCTCAAACGATCTCTTCACCTTTTGTGTCACGTGCTTTTTCTTAGCGAGATACTACTCCGAGAAATACATATCAGCAGAGTTCTAGAGCAGATGTTTCAGTAACTGGATTTTTTTCAATTAGCAGAGTCCTGAAGCAGATTATTCAGAAACTGAATTTTTTGGAGCCCCCGGACACAACACTGAATCCACTGTAGTTCTGGAACGACTCCATTGTGAAATCATCGTACCAGCACCTTTCCCCACTGAGAAATAAGTACTTTTGCGCGCCTCCTGGCACAGCTGAGGCGGAATGGATGTTTTCCTCAGCTGCCCTGATTTTGAGTAACTACAGAAATACCTTGACAACAGAAAATTTTGAAATGTTACTTTTTCTCAGAATCAACGTCTCGCTGATCAGCTTCACCCGCTGAGCTCAGTTTAATATGTAAAACTCACTCATTATTTGCGCTATCCTCATGCGCTATTGAAAATGATACATAAATATTATCGGTCATTTGTGCTATCGTATCCTCAGCGATCCGGTCCGCATTTGCGGACTACGACTATTGCAATATGCGACACGTGTTAATCGTGCTGGGACCACTTGGTCCCGCCACGATTCACCCTTCTCCCAGCACGATTATCACGCGTCGCATGATGCAACAGCCGTAGTACGCAGTTGCGGACCGGATTTCGACTCAGAGAACGACAGGTGGCACCAAAAAACCGAAGTCAGAATTTCTACCGAATTTTCCGTTTTTACCGTATTTACCGAAAAAAAGTTCGGGAAAAAGTTTCGGTAAAAAAATTACCGAAAAGAATTTTCCGCACACCCCTGATTCGGACTCAGTCAATGTAGAAGGAGCAGACAGATATTTTCGAGAGAACGTTTCAGCACAGTAAACTTTCTTGATTTCATTTCATTGGACCGGAAATCGCAAAGATTGTAATCCAGTGAAGGCTGGGCATTGCTACTCAGGTTGTATCTCCTACAACATCCGAAAAAAAAACTCCAATAAAGTCGGTGACGCGAGATTTGGTTCCGCATTTCCCGCGTTCCGTACCCCTTTTTGATGTTTTCGGAACAAGGTAGGCCAAAAACGCGTAAAGCTGCGATTTTCGAAACGAGGATTTCTGCTCATTCCTGGTGGAGACTGTCAATTTTGCTTCCGCGTCCGCGGCCTGTAGCAGAAGAGTCCATTTTCAAGTTTGACCAAATTTGCAATTGAAGAGTAAGCAACCGATCAACTGCGATTTTGCCTGCAATCATAGAAAAGTAGCCGTTGTTATAGTCTAGTTTCCCTAAACGTATGCATCTACACACGAAGCAGAAGCGGTCGGTTGAAGATCAGTATGAACGAAGCTCGCCAGTGGTTGAGCGAGAGCGGTCGATATTGCAGTGAGATTGGTGAACATTGATCTTCAACCTTCCGTTTCTGCTTCGACTGTAGATGTATACGTTTCGGAAAACTAGACTGTATGTGACAAACAGTTGGAATGGAGGGAAATACCTTTTCGCTTCCATGAAAAACCCCATCTCGCTCTGATGATTCCGGGCGAAGCAAGCAGCACAGCGGGCTTTGATGACAACTGTGATTAGGAGATTTCGACATGATAGGCACAATAATCCTTACTTTGACGGGCTTCAAATCAGGGAGAAAGGCTATACCTATGCCGCATCTGCATTAATGCTCGCTTCTCGCTGTGGACGTATTATAGAAATAAGGCTGATGCATTAGTCCTGTAATTTTCATCATCATCTCCAAGTTTCAACCATGTTTATAAAAGCGCAGATCGGTATACTCTATCATGATGCTCTACATTAGCCCAGGTGTTACCCAAATTTTCAGTCAACAATGCTTCCACTGGATTTCATTGAAAACAGTCATCAATATTGTCTTTGTTTTCCAAGCAGAATTTAGGGCCATTCGTCAAATTTAGTCGAGCGGATGGACGAGATCGCTGCTGCAGGCCGTGCTGCGTGCGCGACACCACCGTTCAGGGGTTTCAATCGCGAGCGACGATCTGCCGCCGCAGTTCGTCCATCCTCTAGACCAAATTCAAAGGTAACACTACTTGAAAAGTGTGTACGAATGAGGCTGGCAAACCATTCGGCCGACGTGCTTGTCGAGCGGCCATCGCGTGTGCCGCTCTCGTAGCCCCCCTCCTCCTCGGCTGCAGAGCTGATTGTTCAACGCAGCTGGCCTGCTGCCAACTGTAGCCGACCCCGCTCTTAGTCAGTTTCTGCGAGGGAAGCCTCGCCGTCGTTTTGCATGCTCGTTAGAAAGTGGCGCATGCGACGGCCGCTTGAAACGCACGCCGGCCGCATGGTTTTCCAGTATCATTCGGACATACTTTACGGGCAGCTGCCCCTGATAGTTTTTTGCAGGGTTGAAAAGAAGGAAAAACCAGTTATTCAGTGTTCTACAAGCTGTCCACGACTAGCAGGGACGTCTGTCGGAGGCAACAAGACGCGATCATCAGGGCACTACACCATGTATGCGTCGAGCATGACATGGATCCGTCCGTTCGAATGGGAAGTCTGCTGTTGTCGATGTCTTATGTGATAGTAAGTCTCTTTTCACGCCACGTACTCCGCCATGATTCGTCAGATCATTGGCTATACTGGATCAGATCAATACTCGCGGATTAGTTTTGATAGTTTCGGCGATTTCTTCTACGAAAATTCTTTTCATTGGTATAACTTAATCGTTGAATCCGAAGTGGAGTGGCGACATCGAATTTCTAAACGGCAAGAGATGATGTTTCCTTTTACGAATGCTAATGTCTTACGGTTAGTGCAGTCCACGGCAACGGAAAAAAAGCGGTGGTGCGATTGCGTATTTACAATAATTCTGGTGCGCGCGAAGCACAAAACAGATTTGGCTTTGAATCGAACAAGAAAACGACATTAGTTTCCGGTTCCCTAAAACCTAATTACGAAGTCAGGTGTCCTAAATTCGTTGGGAATAAAGATATGGTGAAGTTGCCATATCTCTAAAATTTCCGTAATTCGCCTCATTTGAGGAATTTGGTGAACCCTTTCTAAAGCTATAATCTAGCCCTTATAGAGTCCGAATGCTTCATGAGTTTGGACAGCCGTGATGGAGAGAAAGAAGAGAACAAGTGGCATTTACACGTTTTCGCGGCAAAAACCTCAAATTTCTCGTGTAACATTCAAAGCAGGTCAACTTTATCGGTAGCGTTGATCGCCTACAGATTGAAGAAAAGTTTTGCTTCCCGATGGTTTACCACCTAATGCTCTCTTAGGCTCCTGTCAGAGTTGGTTTGGAGAATCACCGTGGCCATCACGGTCGATACGTGTGAGAAACATGGATGATGGAGGTTGCAAAAAACACTCGGTGTATCCAGTGTGTCTGACGCGGTCAATATGTATGAAATATGTGGAACGATATCATGGATGTCATTCATTACATTGGTCGGGTCAGCCACATCGGGTGTTTTCTGCATCCCACCTCACTCATGTCTTTCATGATTATGGGCCGGGCTGGCTACACCGAACATCCAACTTTGACCGACGCCTAAGGGTTGTGAGACAGCACAGTAGGCCTCGGTCAGGCCCCGTCAGACTTCGTCGAAAAACCTGCTGAGTCCGAATGAGTCCGCGGCGGAAAAAACCGTCCTCGACCGTCTGCAACCGACTGAGTCCGGTTGCCCCAAGTGCCACCCAGTTCCTCTGCGAAACACGCAATCGATAGTCAGCGGTAGCAGTAGGTGGGACAGAGCGCAGACGACGAGAGTCGGGATACGGCGGGACTCGGCAGGTCGCAGCCGGCCAAAGAAAGTGCACCCAAATCACGTGAGAAAGTCCTATATCAACAGGGTGGGGCGAGGATGATTTCGGTTGGAACGCAGCGAGACTCAGTGGGACCCAATCGGTGCATTCTCCCCACCCTTGTAAGCATGAGAACCATCAGTATGGACCGGAGGGATTGCGGAGGGCACAAGACGGTCGCAGTCGGACTCAGTGGGTTGATTTTTTTGCACCCTCTCCCAGGAATTCGGTGCGTATCGACCCGGTGGGACTCAGTAGATCCACCGACTCTGACGGGGGCCTCATAGTTGGCAGATCGGCGTAGCCAGCCCGGCCGATAATCATGAAAGACATGACAGAGGTGGGGTGGAAAAAGACCCGATGCAGCTGACCCGACCGATGTTCACACGATATGAGGTAAGAAATCAATGATATCCATGATATCGTTTCTCATAAGTCATATAGCCTTGCTTCCTCATTTTGATCCCGTTTAAGAAAGACTTATCGGGCTTATCGTGTCTTTTTCTTCTTATCACTGTTATATTTTACCATGACCGACCGCTCCGCTCTTCGCTCCGCCCGGACTCATTCGAGCAAGCTAGGCTTTACATATTGACCGCGTCCGCCACAGCTGGCCACACCGGGGGCGGCATGCACGTACGCGGAGGGGAAGCTTGGGGTTGGCCAGGATTTGTGGCGTCGGTGCGTTTGATGGTTGCTCTGCGAGTGCTTTGAATAATCAATAATTGCTGTGTCAGCGGGATTTCGGCCGCCCCACCATCCCAGGTAGGGTTGGCGAGGGAACGATTTTTCAGTGCTTCCCCAACCCCTTTTCAGCCCTCGCGCTGCTGTCATCAAATGTGCCGACGCACGGCCCAAACCCTGTCCAACTTCAACCTAACCCGAAGCTTGCGTGTATGCCACCTCGGGTGTTTTTTGCAACCTCCATCGTCCATGATTACGACCGGGTTGGCCACGGCGCTTTTTCAACCAACTCTCACAGGGTTCGTAGGGTTACCATGTCACTGCTGACCTCGATCTGAACCCCTCGCTGTCTGCAGCAGCCGCTGCTAACAGCGTTATGCTGCCGACGCGTACTGGGTTTCGGTATAGGGGTTCTCTACACAACGAGGGAGGAGTTGTCTCGCTTTCTGGGGCTCTAATTCCATTCGGGCCCACTTTGCTTACATTGAGGGGCGTGTCGTGCCGAACTGCAAAAACGGGACGACTCCTCCTTCTGTGTGTAGAAAGCCTCTATTCTCTGGGTTTCGACCCTCCCTCATCGGCAGCTCGTGTTTCTGTTAGCAGCAGCAGACTTCGGTGACGAGGAGTTGAAACCGATGCCCTCTCTGAAGTGAAACCCCTCATTATCAACAGCAGGTACTTCACACAGCAACACGTTCTGCAAACGAAGAGAGAAATAGGGCTACATCCCAAACAGAGGGGTTAAGTTTGATCCTTGTCATGACCGTCAGCAAGGAGGTTAACCTCGCCGCAGTTTGCAACAAGTGCATCATCCCCGCAACAGTCCAAAACGAACAAGCATTCCTCGAGATAAGCCAACTGATTTTTCAGTGAGAGTGTTATATTTGTTTATTCATTTATTTATACAATCACTTGAGGTAGACGTTATATGGAAAAAACGCAGGAAATGAACATAAGCTCTGCGTTGCAGTTCAACCAGAAAAATCTTTCGGTAGTTGGCTTCATTTGTGAGTTTGGGAAACCGACGCAAAGAGACTTCAATCTTGTCTCTGGACGTCTTCGTCCAGAGACTGGAACACATGACAATATTTATGATTGAGGGTATCGTTGTCTGTAATTGTGAATGAGGGTATCATTCCCAGATTGTTGGCTATGTGAAGAGCACCAGTTCCTGGGAAATATTTGAGAAATAGCCCACCAGGCCCCGCAGCGGCTCCTGGTGGGCTATTTCTCTGCTATTTCTCGGCTATTTCGAGGAAAACGTGATTTCGATCAAGCATTGGCCGCAAAGTAGCCGAGAAATAACCGAGAAACAGCCGCGAAATAGCCGAGAAATAGCCCAACAGGAGCCGCTGCTGAGCCTGGTGGGTTACATATTTCTCGGCTATATCTCGGTCAAAACTCTCAGAGTGATATCTGTGATATGTGACTGGGCCTGATGATATCGTAGCCCAGCTGTGGAAGTGGAAACACTGGAGCTCAGCAGTCTGGCTGGCAAGTTTTTCTACCAGGTTGTCACAGAGATAAAAACCCCGGCGGACTGACAGCAACGCACACCCATTCCAATCTAAAAAAGGAAAGGATGCCCTGCCGTCTGGGTCAATTACGGCCGATGGTCGCATTCGAGAAATCGTGGAACTCTCCAATAACCTGTGCGGATTTGTTTCCTTGTGTGGCACCACCGATGACATCCGCGCCGCTCGACTCGAGGCTGAGAAGCATCGCGAAATGAAGAAACCGCTTCATTTGGCTTCCATCGTTGGGAGAAGGCCTTCGATCACGTTCCGCATGGAGTAATCTCGTATGCCCCGCTAGTACATTGTGGGCCTCAAGAACTCATTGAGTGGGTGCGAGTTCTACAGCGACCCAACGAGCCGCGTAGGAGCTGCCGCTGGCACGTCGGAAGAATTTCCAATTTGGTGGGTGTGCACCAAGGCTCGGTCATGTCTCCAATGTTGTTTGTCATTGTTATGAATGCAGTCACGAAAGACCTGCAGAAGCCGGCACCGTGGACTGTACATATGCGGATGATGTCATGCTGGTGTCGGAGGACAAAAGCGATCTCGAGCAACGAGCACAACACTGGAAGGACCATCTTGCGCAGTTCAACCTTCGACTTAACGCCAGGAAGAGGTTGACAACCGAAGCAAAAGTGTTTGCCAGTATAAGAATAAATGGCACGAATCTACCGCATCAGCGCTTTCAAGCATCTTGGATCGACAATAACTGCTGACGGCGGCATTGTTCACGAGATAAATGCTCGTATCAATGCAGATTGGTCTAAGTGGCGCTCATCAACCCGTGTCTTACGCGATCGGAAGACTGCTGATCACCGCAAGTCGAAAGTGTGCAGGTATGAGATACGACCTGTTGCGCTCTAATGAGCTGGGTGCTGATCAGCGGCCGAGGAGGCAGAATATCGCGTGAACGTCATGGAAACGAAAATGCTGCGACGAAAAGCTGGTCTTACGCGTCTCGATCATGTTCTCAATGAAGACAGAAGGAAGCAATTTGGTGTTGCTCCCACCGCTGAAAAGCTCCGTGAATCAAGATTGAGATGGTGTGGTCATGCCCTGCGTGGTAAAAACGATTCCGTTCGAGAGATCGCTCTTGATTCAGAAGTCCATTGCAGGAGACCAAAAGGACGTCCGAAGCAGCGGTGGCTGGACACGTTGCACAACTATCCGGAGGCTACTGGTTTTTATCCCGATCAGGCGCACGATCGAGAAAAGGAGCGCTAACGTGCCTCTTTTCACGATCGTGTGCCTGATCGGGATGAAATCATTAATTCGGACCCTGCAGGGAAGCGGGACAAAGGCCAAAGAAGAAGAAGGTTGTTGACAACCTTTGCCATCTAATAAGTAAATTTTCAATCCCTGTTTGGTAATGTTTTGCCTCTTCAAAGTATTGCAGCGCTCAGAATGAGAGCAAATCCGATGGTGCAACACCAGGCGAATATGGTGGATAAGGCAACATCTCCTACCCCAACTCATTGATTTTTTAAGGGTTCGCCTTGCGCAGTGCGGTCCTGCATTGCCGTGTTGGAGAATGACGCCTTTTCGGTTGACTTTTTAATTAAAGGTTGATTGACTATCTGCGTTTGTTCGCTGAAGATGTCTGCATGAAGAGTTTGTCCAGGTTTTAGCAATTCAGAATGAACAATGCCGCGAATAGTCCGTCAAACACACAAAAGCTTAGCAATATTCCGAGGGAATTCAGTTGAAGATGGTTATGATTCAGATACAGATACATATTGCTCATCTCCTCCGATCAAGCGCCTCTAACTCAGGCAAACCATCGCTCCGAGCGGGACCGGCTCCTCCCAATTATGATGTCATCGCCCGGACAGCGGCCGAGGGGCCAACTAGCACCGCGGTCCCTGTCCGGTGCCAGTTCGCCCCTCGATCGCTCTCCGGTCGCTCTCGGAGCCACAGCGGTGCCATCTCCAGAGATAGAGAGACGCGGGATTGGTTGTTCTTTGAGTGATAACGTGCGAGCCACGTTATCACTCAAAGAACAACCAATCTTGCGCGTATAAAAGGCGGCTCGCCTCGTGTAGACGGGTAGTTGGCCTTTCGAGGCCACTCTTGAGAGGTGACCTCGGATCACTCTCAGGATGACAATATTTGGCGGTCGAGGGGATCACTCATGGCCCGTGGTGGGGAAGGCTTCCTCATTGCGGACCATGCTGGGATAATATCCTTGTTGCGGCCAGTGGCAGGATTAACCTCCTGACCCGCAGGCTGTAACAGGTACCTTATCCTCTTAACAGGCTTAATCCTCTCCAGAAGAAGCGGAAATAAAGAAAAAATAGCAATTAGGAAATTTTTGAAAATCGCCCGAACAGAGACCGCAGTGCCAGTTGGGACCGAAGATCGCTCCGAGCGATACTGCTGTGGCCCGGAGAGCGGCTGCTGTGGCCCGAGTAGATGGCTAATTTTCGCTCGGAGCGGAGAGGCAGCGCCGCTCGAGTAGCTCTCCGGTACCGCTCGGAGCGATGGTTTGCCTGAGAACATGTCGTTGTCTAAGGTTGATGGTCTCCCAAATCGATACGAGTTGCAAACGTCCAATTTACCCGATCTAAGCTTGGAAAGCCACCTTTGGCATTTACGATTGTCCATTGCACTTGGATAAACATCGCAGATGTTTTTGGCAGCAACTGTTGCATTACTTCCCTTGCGAAACTCAGAAAGCATGCAATGCCGGATGTGTACATCTTCTGGTATTTCGCTGGCCATTTTTCCCAGAATTACAAAAAAATGCGATTCAATGGTATACATGTAGAAAATCACTATAACCTGATAGTTTCTTTGCCATGCCTCTCAACCCAACAATGAGCTGATAAATGACAATCAAATATTCGCATGCGCACAAACGACATTACATTCCTTGCCCTCTCATGCATTTACCTGCCGTCGTCGCAGTTTCCGTCGAGTAATTAACAAACATATGTATAATCATTACCATTTAACAGCTATTTAACAGGATACTTCTTATCCCGAAACTCGTGCGCGTAAAAATTGGCGTGGCCAAAAGCACCTCCTCCCCGTTTGCGATTTCAGCCAAACCTGTGCTAACGATCCTGTAATCAATAGGGTTGTTGGTCGAATGCACGAAACAGGAGGCGCCTAGTGAAAGTTTGGTTGGCTAAATTAGCCGCGCGCGGCGCTCCAGCGACAACGGGAAAGCCGAGGCTTTCCGTCGCGCGCGTCGCATGCACCATTCGCACTGCCGCTAGGCGTCTCTCATTTTGTGCATTCGATCAACAAGCCTAATCAATATGCTGACAAGGAATCGGCGACCGTCTGTGATTCAATCATAATCGGACAGGCAACAAGTTACTGTGCTTCTCTGAGCCACATTCCGGTCCGCAATTGCGTCTCGACACGCTTTGCGACCGCGCGCATTCGAGTCGGAAGAGTTTCCAGTGCCGCAGCCGCCGATCTGTTGACTTTAGGTGGGTGTTAGAAACTGGAAAGTAAACATAATTGGAGAAAACTGTATAAAAAAAGCCATATCGAGTCGGCTTTGGTGCTGGAAACTCGACTGACTCGAGCGCGTGCGGCCGCAAAGCGTGTCGAGACACAGTTGCGGACCAGAATTTGACCCAGATAAGCACAATAGTCTTAGAACTCCCCAAAACCTACATCACCCCGCGATCTTGGCTGTCCACTCCCTCGCGTAGGAGCAAGAGGGCGGAGGTGCGAACAAATCCTTACGAGTTTAGAATTGCACCAGCAATCTACGATTTCATCTTAAGTCTCTCCTGATCGAGGTAGGTGCAGAACCGCGCATTTTTTTCTTGCAAAAAAAAGCTTTTGCCGCGTTTCTGGCCTCGGAAAGCGCCGCATCGCTATAACTGACTTCAAAATTGACGAAATGAATTTTTCAGGTGGTTTTCGTGTTCCTCTAACCGAGTTGAATGTAATGAATGGTATGTGCAAAATGCTTTTTAAGTCCGGTATTTTGTTGAGAAAAATGTATTTCCTTTGAAAAATAACATCGACCACCCACAAGTCAAAGCTTGGCAAATTTCTGCTGTCATGGCCGTGTGATCAGTTCATAATTGGGATTTTGTGACGCCAATATGCAACTTTCGATAAGCGTTTGTAGCCGAATACGCTGTTTTGTCGCACTATCGTATAGAACCTAATAAAAGCAGTCCAGAAATGACCTAATATTTAAAATGATACTACTTTGAAGCAAGCTATATCGATGCGGCGCTTTGTGAGCGCAAAATGCCGCGAAACGCTTTTTTTTGCACAAAAATCGCTCGGTACTGTAGAAAGACTGTAAGAAACTCCCTCTACCCTTCTAGAGACCTGTGTGTTCAGCGAAGCGTAGTAGTATCCTCTAATTGTGATCCGTTTCAGGAACAGGCGCATGCTCTCGTATACAACTACACTATGATCACTTTCTTTGATTTGGTCAATTGCGATTCGGTTCTCAAGGAAATGTGCACAACAACGCCGAGATGACCTCATCGCAGGGCTCAATTCTACTGAAGACATACTGCTCTATTTCATCTCCTTCATTGTTTCTCTTTCATTGCTTCATCATTCTGGGTAAACGAAGCGTACATATATTACGAGTTTATTTCCACCTGTGCTCAATAATTTTTTTGCCTTTTTTGTTTCGCTGATGGCATTTTTTCTGAAGTTTGCCAGAGTTTAGAAAGTTTAATGGAACAGTGAATGAGATGTTGGCACCCCCAGATTCCGACAAAACAGTCGCTCTTTTTTTCTGATTAGGTCGGGAGAAGCGTGCTGAGATAAACCTTTTGTCGAAAGTCTGTTAAGAAGAGGGATATGTAGTCCTAGGAAGCAAAAAAAATTGGCTCTGACCTGTCTGCTTCACACCCGAACCTTGATTTTTAATTAGAAAGCTGGTAAAGAGGACTCTAGAGGAGAGAATTTTGAACCTTGTGACAATATCATTTTTCCTATTGATCTCGCTGTTGCGAAACCCGTTAATCCTTGTCATACTCGAAGCGAGAAAGTACGGATTTGGCGACGTGCTGTGTTGAACAACAATCTCAACCCGCGTTGGCTACGCTGAAGGCAGGGAGGCCTTTCGCATAACGTTGCTCCAGTCATCTCAAGGAATGGTTACCATACTTGTTATCCTAATCACTCCCCACTCTCGGATATTCCACCGGATATCTGGGATTTGTATAATCCGATATCCGAAAATTCGAAAAAAAACGCGTTATCTGAATCGAACCAATATCCAAAGGGTCAAAATTTCAGATTTATTTTGGACAAAATTGCACTCGGTCACACCCATTTTCCTTCTATTTAGTACATCAACCGAGGATTTTCCTCCTTCTTCCGAAATCGGAAGAGTCGTTGCGGAGCGGAAAAATTGGCGTAGTCAAGTGATATGAAGTGGCTGGTTATTCAATGTAGAAGTTTTTTGTATAGTTGCTTTGCATACTTTTTACTTGATAGCTGTCCTGAAAAACCTGTATATGAATAATACTGCGCCTCGGAATGACGATGGAGTAATCATGGATGTTATTCTCGATTATGGATGTTTTTTTTTGTAATTCTCAATGATGGATGTTTTCAAAGGCTTGCCTTGAGTATACTGCCTTTATTCGAGAGTGCACAAGGCCCCCTTTTCACCCGCACTCGCTGCTACAGTATTGCACCACGGCGGCACGGTCTTTCGTGGCCCTCTCTCATCCAATTTCTCCCACCTCAGGTGGCAGGCATCGACCTTCGTATGACCACCGTGCAATCGTCCGCATGGCCGGCGATCATGTTCAGAGACGGAGAGTTTTTCTCCAATTTTTTTCTCCGTCTTCAGCTGTTCAGGTGTTAATTCAAATGCCATCGTATTGGCTAAAGATTAGGGTGTACTCAAAGCTTCACAGAATCTTTCGCGCCACCAAGAAATTGAGAAAACGTCTGATCTCCTTATTTTCAACGAAAAAGTCGTTATTTTTGAACATTAATGGTCTGTTTCGAATCTATGGCTCATTTATACACTACCCGCTACGATGACATTTAAATTAATACATAATCAACTGAAGATGGCGGAAATTTTAGAGAAAACTCACCGCCTGTGAACATGATCGTCGGTCATGCGTGCAATTGGACTGTGATCATACGAAGGTCGATGCCTGCCACATAAGGTGGGCGAGAATGGTTGAAAGAGGGCCCTGGTTTATTTTCCAACGTTTTGCCTCAACTTCGTTCCGAAAATATCCGAAGTTATTCGAAATTATCCGACCAGATATCCGTATCCGAATCATTGGAAAAATGGCATTATCTGAATGAATCCATTATCCGAAAATTTTAAAAGCGCATTATCTGAATCGAACCAATATCCGGAAAATTTAAAATCGGCGTTATCCGAATCGATCTATTATCCGAAAAATTATCTTTGGATAAAAA
The DNA here is from genome assembly GCA_029168955.1 of Aplectana chamaeleonis. Taxonomy (NCBI): domain Eukaryota; kingdom Metazoa; phylum Nematoda; class Chromadorea; order Rhabditida; family Cosmocercidae; genus Aplectana; species Aplectana chamaeleonis. The sequence continues at coordinate 189,768 of JAPDOI010000695.1, read as the reverse complement.
GTATAATGATTACTCGACAACCTGTGGCTGGTTGTAAAGGTGACCCCGAGTCACCCTCTGGAAGATCTTCCCAAACTAGAGTGAATGTCCGTAGTTTATAAGGGTGACGTTTCTCGAATTTCACCAAACGGGGCTGAAATCTCAGCAGTTTACGTAAATTCTTACAACAAAGTTAGACTGGCTGCATCTGAGGTTTTCGTGTGATTCATCTGAGGACTAGTTGGCAAAGATATCGTCAATCTCTGAGTGGGAGGAGGGGGGGGGGGCAAGAGGGGGAGGGGTAGCATGAGAGTTTTAGTTTGCACCGACGCCCGCTGATTGGGCATGGCATATACTCATCACTTTCAGGAATCATCTACCTTAATATTTCCACATGCATACTGGAGTGATGTACTCTACGTAGTCTAATCATGTACTATGAATAACTGAGGTATTAACGATTAACACAATAGCTATTCCCTACTTTCCATTACGATTTCTATAGACACCTATTCAGCAAATATGCTCTGAAGGTGAAATAACTCATCCCACAGTTTTTCATTGCCAGATTCGTTGCGGAGCAACAGATTTCTCTTTCCATCTGGATCCAGAAATTCACTCTAAAGGCAGCGTCCGCGCAGAAAACCACATTCCTGCTCCGTGGTCTGAAAACGCGTTTTCCAGGTCGATCATCTAACACGAGGGACAGAAGCGCCACGACAGGCTCCGACAGACCGCGGAAATCCAAAATTATATATTCTTTATTCCGAGAGATCCTCGACTTCAGCCGTGTGTATTGGAACCTTCTTGTTTTTGGGGAATTTATGACAGCAAAAAATGCGAAAAGAATTGTGGAACTCAAAACGTTAAAGGCAGTGTTCACGATGAAAATCGTTTTTCTGTTTTTCCGCCTATCTTTGAAACGGTCCAATGCTAATTCTAATGATGTCTCTGGAATCGTACAAGACCCCCTGAGAATGGAGTTATGGCCCCTCGAAATCCAGCAAGAAAAGCATTGTGAACGAGTTGTCCGAGGCTTCTAACTCCCGTTTTTTGCAGCCTATGTGTGCGAGCTGACCTGAGTTAAGAGAGAAGTTGAGAATGAAGGGAAGAATGGGGCTTTTGATCGGAAACCATCGCTCATCTGAGTGTTCATTTGTTCACATCGAGGGAGAACCTGGAGCACGGGGCGGTTCTGGAACACTAAAACGCTTGTTTGCAGATGCTATTTTTCCACTACTGGCTCGTTTTCTACCGTTCTTTCGACAGTGGGTGCCTAGAAACCTCCTCGCCAATCATTTCACTGTGGAAGGTCACTGAAGATGATTATCTTGAACGCTGCCTTTGAGGGGGCTAAACCAATTCAGATGTTCAAATTTCCAACATTTGTGTAGTAGACAAGACACACCGGAAAAAAGTTTTTCGCTGAAACTTGAATGTTTTGGGTGACCTCTTTGCATTATATTACAACCTGGTAGGCCTATCTGCGCAAAATAGTGAAAAAATTAAACACAGTTTTTCGCGCGTACGCTTCATTTAAAGGCAGTGTTCACAAAGAAAAAGTTGCACGTTTCTCTAGAACGTAAGCTTCGGGTCCCCCTAAGAAGATTAAGAACGGAAGTGCGACGAATAACGCCCGTTAAGTGGGTGAAAATCTCGTGGGCCAGCCAACCCATTGGGCCACTCCGCCCACGTCCTATAACAGTTCCCCTGAATTCGTGGTTAATTGAGATATGGTTTCCGATCAAAAGCCCCGTTCTTCCCTTCATTCTCAACTTCTCTCTTAACTCAGGTCAGCTCGCACACAACGGCTGCGAAAAAAAAACGGGAGTTACAAGCCTCGGACAACTCGGCCACAATGCTTTTCTTGCTGAATTTCGAGGGACCATAACTCCGTTTCCAGGGGGTGTTGTACGATTCCAGGAACATCATTGAAATCAGCATTGGACCGTTTTCAAGATAAGCGGAAAAAACAGAAAAAACGACTTTTATCGTGAACACTGCCTTTAAGGAAATAGACAGAGACGGAAATTTTTGAGCCTCGATTGCGATTCTCCAAGAACGCATCAAATTGTTGTCGCTTATGGAAGCAAGATAGAATATTATGAATGTTCGCGTGCGAGGAATCGTGAACATTGATGCTGTCTTTAGACGAGAGCCATTGTCGCATATCTCCCTATTCAGTGTGCTTGGCTGATGAGTCTCGGGGATGTTTTCGCCCCAGTTAGGCAGAGTTTATTCAAATGCAGACACCTCAACCATTCACGACTTCTCCTAGCAACCTCGCTCTCGTCTTCTTTGGCTTCTTACGAGTGAGGCTTTGGTCCATCCAGGTCATCCTCTCTCACACTTGTGCTGTCAAAGGGGCGCGTTCGTTGAGGTGTAAGTCGTCATTCGCGGCACCCAGCTGTCACATTTCTCATCACTGGACATCTCTTCTCTCTTCAAGCACTCTTTTTCTATTCACTCATATCCTCTTCGACCTCACAAACTTCAATCTGTTTTGTATACATCGTCTTACAGCAATAAATAGAAAATTTCAGAAGAGTTTCAGTTCACAAAGGGATCTACATATGTATTGGGGTGAGAAACAAGTTCCCGCGCTTTTCCTGAACTATAGCTTGTCCAGAATTGTGCATTCAATATTGGGAATATATAAGAAGTTCAATATTCTGTGTTAAATAGAATTTGTCACTCAATTTATGAGAAGTGGTACAATTGGTTTTTTACACGATTGATACTTTCTCAATTTTCGGATTGATAAAGGGGAGAGTCAAAGAGTGGTTCAACTTGGTTTGCCCAGAAACCAAGACGCGAGATTAAATATGAAAAATCAATCGCGACCAAAGACAAACAACTATCTTCTGAATGACCTATAATGACAATTTTTGGAAATTCTCTCGAATTTTCCAGAAAGGCGCGGGCCCTTGTTTTTAACATTGGGTAGTAGAATAATTTCTTCGGTTCTTATAAATCAGAATTTATTCACTGAAAAAACAGTTATAACAACCATGCAATCGAATAAAATTTCACACTGTTCTTCACACGTGCTCCCATCTTTCTACCGATTTATCAATTTCATTTTGCTAAAATTTGCTCTTTCTTAAAGGCATTGGTCACGATGAAAAACGTTGTCGAAAAAACGACAAAAATCAGCTTAGATAAAAAACAGCTCAAAAACTATGAAGGTGGCGCGGGGAAATACGGGCTAAAATTAGAGTTATTAAGACCCTAAATTTCTGGTCCGTGCACACGTGCACAGAAAGATCACAGTCTCATGCCAAGCAGTCGAAAATCATCGACTCTCAGAGGAAGAAATAGATGCAAATTTACCTATCAAAACAGTTGAACAACGAAAGCAAGAACCTGAACCAATGTTTTTGACTAGATGTGTACATAAATCCGGAAGTTCATTGATTGAAATTCAAGTTCAAGCCAGCTGATGTTCTTGATATTATAGATCATCGATGCCGATGATGTGGGGTGGACTCGTCCACCATCAAAAGACAACAAAGTCCAGGCTTCGAATTTGGCCTAGAACAGCGTTTTTTTTCGCGATTTTTTCTCATAGGTCCTACTACTCGAGACCCAGAAAAGGGTTTAGAGAGGCAAAGAAGACAAGCATATTTGATCGCGGCCACTGCCTTTAAGTCAAAAAAGTGTGTGATCCATTTCTGACGTCATCGGCGATGGGGAAGAAATTTTTGAAACTTTGGCCTAATGCTCTAAGTCATTCGATAGAGATTTTTAAACACTACATAAGACTTAGAATAATTGACTTTTCACATTGAATCACGTAAAATTAAAATGAAGTGAAATATAAACTTTATAACAAAACAATTAAGCAAAGCGTCTTACTATTCCTCTAGTTTATCGATCTCAGAACCGGTAGAAATCCAGCTTCAAAGAAACCAAATGTGATGTATTGTGGGGAAACGACTCCATTCCGAACCATACAAGGGCTGTAAGCATATCTTGCCTCGCGCTCCCCTAAAGGGATAGAAGGGCCAAGCTCGGAGTCACCCTCGATGCACAGCATTTTGAGAGAACATTGTGACAGAAAAATTTTCCCAACTTTCGTCCCATTACTTGAAGTAAGGCGAGAGACGTAGGACGGGGTTGAAATCAACGCCACCAGCTGACTGTCCTTGCTATTTCTTCCTATTTTTCCACAAATTAAGACTTTTTCCTTTCTGTGCAGGCAACAAATTAAAGGCACTGTTCACGATAAACTTCATCCTCGAATTTTCCATGACAAACGCTTCTCGTGGCTCTCAGAAGCAAAACATGGTAGAAGAAACGGGACGAAAAGCTACCCAGGAACCGCGAAAAAACTTAGAAAAGTGGGGAAACCCCGCCGCTTTAGGGAAGTCCTGCCCCTTTCGGCCCCTCGAAGTGAACAATGGAACACTTGGGATCGTGAAATGAGCGATGGTTTCAGATCAAAAGCCCCTGTTTTCCCTTCATTCTCAACTTCTCTCTTTACTCAAGTCAGCTCGCATACATTGGCTGCAAAAGACGGAAGTTACTAGCCTCGGACAACTCGACCATCATGCTCCCTAGCCCAATTTTTGAGTTACCATAACTCCGTTCCCAGAAGGTCTTGTACGATTCCAGTGACATCATTGGAATCAGAATAAGACCGTTCTCATGATAGGCGAATAAACAGAGAAGGTATTATTATCGTGAACACTGCCTTTAAATTAAAATGATGAATAATTTTCCGGCGCCTAAATCGATGCGTTTTTCATCTTTGAAAAGTAGCATTCTGGGTTCTTATTTAGATCTGGGAGGGGTTACTCGCCCACTTTCCTGCCACTGACCTATCCCAGGAGCAGCGAAACTAACGTGACAGGCCAACTGCTATAAAACATGCGGATCGTCTTCTCCCAGCTAGAGATCTAACTCAGTACGGCACTCTGTTCTTTATTTTTGTATGAAGTAATTTTCTCATTGTTTCGAAAAAAAAGCGTGTCGAAAACCATAGTCATATCCGTCATATTATGCTCTACCACTTTGAGAAAGAATGGAAGCAGCACAGTCATTTCGCGATCTCAACTAACTTTTTGGCAAATGAATCATCAGCGAAAGTCAGTGTAGAGGGTGACTTGCCCGTTGTAAATCAGGTGATATCAGCTTGTAGGATGAGCTAGGAAGAGTTTGGCCATCGGATTTCGACGATCAGAATCTTCTGGCAGCCATGGAAGATGACGAGGGCTTCACAACACGAATGGTGGCTGGCTGAAAACTTCAATGTCGATCAATCCATGGTCTGTCGCCCCAAAAAGCTTGGGAAAGTGTGAAAACCCGCTCCCCATGAACTTTCCGAAAGCAACAGAGCCGATCGCGTTTGAATTAATTTTTCTTTAGAAAACGCCTGATTATTATGCATCAACCCACCTTTCTGTGCAGGCAATAAATTTGTTGGTATAAGGCGTTCATAATTTGATTGGTGGCCGACATGTAATCAACTAGAGTTCAAGAGTTCCACGAATTTTTTTTCTGAAAAAGTTGGTGTCTATCTCAAATTTGTTTGACAACTGGAGTTACATGTTTGGCTTACCCCAGTCTCACCGATTTTTCATCAGAATGTAGGAAAGTTTAGAAGTTTTTTTTAAATATGAAAGCGCAGTTTGCTGCTGTAATCATAAAAAAAAATCAAGGATAATTTTTCTTTGGCGATAGAGTTTCGGCAAATATTCGCACCCATTGAAACAACAAATAGAAGTATGAGGTCCAGTAATACAGCCCCCTCTGACATATCATTCAAGGAGGATTTCACAAAATTGTAAGTGACAATCGATTGTTTAACACCTGAAAATTAAACTCAAAAATCCGTTTCCAACTACTTAAAAAATTTATTCTCTTATTAGGCTCCCCGACTAACTTTTTTCGTTGCTGCAACGCAAAAGCCCTCATAACATTTTCGAAAAATATTTTTCATTACAGTCCTGCTGGGGTGGTATGCAATGATGTGGAAATTGTGAGGTGGGAAAACGAAGCAATATTTAAGATAAAGAGACAGGGTCTTAAAGACATAGTACATCCTCAGACATGAATTTCCTGATTTTTATTTGATTGTGTAGTAGACCCCTTCTGTGTAACACGCCAAGTACGAGATCTCAATTCCTCCAAACAAGCGAGATATAAGCGACCCCCACAGGCCCGACCTCCTTCGCTCACCACCGCGGGCCACACCCCCTACCAGACTTTCGAACTCGATAGCAGCTAGATGGATGTATGAATTCCAACGAGTCATGATTCTTCAAACCATTGCCGGATTGTCACCTTATCCTGGCTCGCTCTCATGGAACGATTGCGAATGAAGAGAAATACAGGCCTGAGGCAACTCGTCCACCACGTTTTCCCCCTCAAAATATAGGCATTTTCAAGAAGCCATAACTCCGTTCGTAGAGGGTCTTGGACGATTCCAGAGACACCATTGTAATCAGCGTGTGGCCCTCGCCAAGACAAGCATAAAGTCTGAGAAATATTAATCTGAGTGCTCGGTGCCTTTGAGGTAGATCGATTCTATGAGAAACGAGAGGCAATAGTTGATTGATATCGATTAGCTTTTTCCATTCCACCGCTCATTTCCAGTTCGTTGCATACCACCACTGGATTTTAACATTTTTTTCTAAAACCCCTCTTTGTGTAACGCTCTTCGGCTTCAAGCTGCGTCCATGGAATTTTGGTTACGTTTTAAGACACCGACAGTCACATTTTAAATGTGAATTCCGTACCACACTCTGATGAATCGAGGGGAACATGGCGCTCTCGATAAACATCCTTCCCCACCGACAGAGCCTATAGTATCCCTAAAGTGGGCGGAGTCGGTCCCTCAAAAGGGGTTCGTGTGAGGGAAAAGGTGCTCTTTGTGAGGTGATCGTGAGTTACCCTGGCTCAGATTCACCATCGAACTCCCTAATCCCTCACAACAAAGCCACAATCCCCTCTCATTATAGCTCTTTTTTCCTCACATTGGTACTTCTGGTCCCTTCCTCCTATGAATTCTTCTACTCTGATGAATCGAGGGGAACATGGCGCTCTCGATAGACATCCTTCCCCACCGACAGAGCCTATAGTATCCCTAAAGTGGGCGGAGTCGGTCCCTCACAAGGGGTTCGTGTGAGGGAAAAGATGCTCTTTGTGAGGTGATTGTGAGTTATCCTGGCCCGGATTCGCCATCGAACTCCCTTTTCCCTCACAACGAACCCACAATCCCCTTCCCTTGTAGCTCTTTTTCCCTCACAAAGATGTCCTAGTTCTCCTCCTCCACTGAATTACTCATTAAATTTTGCGCCTTTAGGGTATTGAACTCCTCCTTTGAGTGAGTCCTGCCTATTAGGCTATTTTCCCAGCACCAGAATACCTAGCACTACTTCTCTTAGCCCTCAGGTAGATATATACTATCTATTTCTCATGAAATCAACACAAAACGTACTCACAGCAGATTCATTTCTTTAACCACTCAACAAACAAGGCAACAAGATCACCTATTCAAGATCAACACAAACGTATATCAGCAATACATAGACTCTGTTTCATTCCAAGTGAACTCATGTTTTCGGTTATCACAGCGCGGAGCGGTGGCTTTTTCGTCGAAAACTCCTTATCACTAGTTATATTTCACCGAGGCCCACCGCTCCGCTGCTGGTGATAATCGAAATCAACGGGTCACTAGGGATGTACCAGAGCTTATATGTATTAACACATCAATACATCAATACATATCACTCACAATACAAAACACTCAGGAGATTCATATCCTAAAGCCATAGTACAGAGGGAGCAGGTACTAAAATAAAGTTGGGGAAAAGGTTCGTTTGGTTTTTCTTCAATAAGCAAATCATTTAAATGATTTGTTTGTTGTTTACCAAAGAGTTTGTTTTTATAAGGAAGCATTTTTTCTGCTTAACAAAACTGTTTTGTTTGTTATTTCGTTCAATTTTATATTCCCCATTTTTCAGCCTCGAAAATGGGATACCGAGTATTCAAAATTCAGCATTTTTAACAACCACTTTTCTTCGCTTTTGATCGCGGTCCAAAATATCTGGGGTTTGCGAACAAAAAAAAAATGATTCGCGAAGTTCAGGAAAGGCGACGCTGACTTCGAAGACACGCCTCGCAGCGGGCGACCGGCAGAATTTGATGAGCATCTCAAGACGCTTTTGAGGGAATATAGTCGCCACACAAGTCCTGAATTGGCGAAAAAAGTTGAACCGCGATCATGAGACGATCCTCGATCATCTTCACTCAATGCCGAAAAACTCGGAGCCTGAGTGCCTCACGAGCCTAACAGAATCAACAAGAGAATCGTCTTCAAATCGCTGCTCAACACCTCGCGTGCCATCGAACAATAAACAGCGCTTTTTGTACCGCATCGTCAAGGGAGAGGAGAAAAGGTGCCTGCTCGTCAATATCAAGCAAAGAAAGGAGTAGGCGACTTCAGAGATTTAGGACCGCGATCAAAAGCGAAGAAAAGTAGGTGTCAAAAATGTTGATCTTTGAATCCTCGGAATCCCCTTTCCAAGGCTGAGAAATGGGAAAAATAAAATTGAACGGAATAACAAATAAAACAGTTTTGTTGAGCTGAAAAAACGCTTCCTTATAAAAACAAACTTATTCCTAAACAACAAACGAATTATTTAAATCAAGCTGCTTAAAAAAACCAAACAAACTGTTCTCCAACCTAATACAATCCCTTTTCAAGAGTACTTCACAGATCCTTCACGGTCCGCACTCGTCACCCCTTCTTCCTTTTCTGAAATGACATACACGATTTCTTCCTAGGAAGGATAGGGTTTAACCAATTATCTATTAACAAGGTGCGCGCCCACGCCGCTTCGCGGCGTACTTGTGGGCGTGCTTTAGGATCCATGGGTTACTTGAATTACAGAACTCAACAGCCTTGACCCCATACAATACCGCGTAAGAATTTTTTTGCAGCAAATAGCTTTGCCTTTTTGCGCTCACAAAGCGCCGCATCACCATAGCTTCCTTCAAAGTGATCCGATTTCAATTTTGTAGTTTATGAATTGCTTTCGTTGAGTTCCATACGACAGTGTTACAGGATAGATTCAACTTCAGAAGTGCCTCGATGAACTGGAGACAGGATCGTATGATAGCAGAAATCTTTCATTTTTTGACCTATTGTCGATGTGAATTTAAGAAGGAAATACACATTTCTTAACAGGATACCGGAGTCGAAAAGACTCTCTACACGTACCATTGCACCTGCCTCACTGAAAGGAACACGAAAACTGCCTCAAAATTCATTTCGTCGATCTTGAAGCAAGATGTGGCGATGTGGCGCTTTCTCTGGGAAATATTGCCGCGACCCTACCACTACTGCCCCGCGACTCCCCAGCGACCCTGGAATCTTCCGCGAATTTGCCGTGGCTTCTCCGTAGGCCACGCATCCGCGACTCCTTCGCGACCTTACCGCGATTTGGCCAATGAAGAATCGTCCGCGGTTCTACCCCGCATCTTCCCCGTGACTAATCCGGCAGGCGCCGAGCCAAAGGAGTTGCGGCGGAATCGCGGCAGGGTTGTATGGGCAAAAACGGTTTTTGCAAGAAAAAAACCTGCGCGCTACTGTATATTTTCAAGGAAATCATTACACAGTGCTCAATCAAGCTCACAGAGGGTACTTTTGCAATGCAATGCATAACCATTCACAGTCTGACAGAGATTCGAAAGAAAAGAATCTGCGGAGAAAGTTATCTCACTTTTCTCCATGGAATGATGAAAAGGGTGTTGTGACGGCCGGGTGTCAATTGTTAACGACATGCCGATGTGACTAATTTCCGTTTTCGTGACTAATTTTCTCTCTCTCACACACACACACACACACACACACACACACACACACACACACACACACACACACACACACACACACACACACACACACACTCACACACACTCACACACACACACACACACACACACACACACACACACACACACACACACACACACACACACACACACACACACACACACACACACACACACACTATGGTTGAATGATTTTTCACTACCTACTGGCTCTTCTCCAGGTGTGCACTTTCTGTGCTTACTAAAAATCAATCAAAAGTGTCAGTGCTCCGCTTCTTGCCTGCACCCATGGCAGAGAACCTGTCTTTGTGCAAGAGCTGGACAAGTAGGGACACTTGCACTACCGCTTAAGTCGAAGGCAGAGCCCGAGGAGTGAACACTTGACACTGGAATGAATCGGTCGAACCCCATCTCGACCCGGCTCGTATGTGCCGCGGGTTTGATTTCGGCTTTCAAAGTTACGCAAAAGAACTGAAAAAAAACGCCATTACTCCTCAGAAGCCACTGAAACACAGTGGGAACAAATTTCGTGCGAGCGGTGGCCGCGTCGCGCGTTCTCATTGGAGCGCGCCAGCCTAGCGCAGCAGTCGAACAGCGCCAAGCACCCACATAGGATTGAGCAGGGTTGTGACTTGGCACAACAGGAGGTCGTGAAAATTCTGGAAATTAAAAAAAAAGCAAATTTGAGGGGGGTCTGAAAATTTTTGGAAAAAATAGAAATTTTTTCCAAACCATTTGTACGGTAAAATGAGGTAGGAATAGGAAAAGTGTCTTTTATGACCACAAGCTTGAATTTTTCCCGAATTTGTCACTCAAAAAAAGCTGAAGCAATTTTCCAGCACGAGGGAAATCGTGAAAATTTTGCAAGAATTTCGGTCAATAGTGGGGGTCGTAGCGATACCGAACATTGACACAACGACCTGCTGGACCACGCACCCACATTCGGTTAAATCCAGATTCCTTCGTACCTAGGCAATCATTTGCAGTAAATTCATTGAAGATTATTGGAGCAGTGTGGACCTCAAGGACTTCGTTCAATCTTGTACTCAAAGCTACTTCCTACTGATGTTTCATGATCTACTTTTATCAAGGTTTTCTTTTTTTTTCACCAATTTTCGCCGACTAGTTTTTACCTCTTGAAAACTCAGCCTTGCCACAACGTTTTATGCTACCTACTGCGTTTTTCGCCACTGATTCCGTGGGCTACCTTTCAAACAACACTTCGTTGTGCGTTTTTCGCTGGAATTTTCCTGATCAACACTTTTTCGCTCTGCCGTTTTCTCGCTGGTTTCTGCAGGCTTATTTTCATCAACGTCTTTTGCTGACATTTCTCACTGATTTTGACAGGCTATTTTCTGACCATTTTCTAACCAATGCATGAGATACACTGTTTCCTGTTGCAACTTTGCTTGATTCTCGCAAGCTACTTTTGAACAGCTTTTGAGGCAATTTACCTCCACCATGTGCCACAGATCCTTGACAAAGCAGTAAAAGCACATCCGAAAATATATCTGGAATGCAGAATGGAAATTAGAGTTCTTGGAACTCCCAGACTGACTAGGGCGTTGGTGAATCTGGTTAATTGTCAGGGACCTATTCCAACTGGGTGTATATCTGAGGGTGTTTTCAAATCTAGCTCTGCAGCTGCTGAGGAGAGCCTTAGGGTTACGGAGGGGCAAAAATCTAGAAAAAATGAGCGGAAAGGCGAGGGCGCCCATGAGGCAATCTTTAGGGTGTTCAGAAAATTATTCGGGATTTGGCTCAAAACATTCTCTCGGGGTTATCCTTTGTCCTGAATATGAATCTGGGATTCGTTCCTTGTTGTTCTGAGACCTATTGTAGGTTACGGCAGATATACTGCCACTTAGCTGCCTTAGTGTTTCGAAATGCTATCAAAAGACCCCAAATCTGTTTTTCGCACCCCCGAAAAACTCTCTTGAAACCAATCAGTGAGATTTGAGACTCCGACTAAACCACCATATACTCACCATAACTTCACCGTAATCTATCGAAAGTCGATAAACGGAGCTCAGATTCGTGTTGAGCACTCCAATTTACCACTTCAGAGAAGTTTGGATACAATACTGTCCAGGACATTACATAATCGTTGCAATTTGCCCATAAAACGTGCTTTGGTGGGAGGCTGCGTTTCGAACCGGTCGAGTTGTTTTCGAAAAGATGGACCTCGATTTCGAGTTCAACAATCTATGGTAATAACCCTCAGAAAAAAAGTTTGGAGCTAAATCCAGAATTTTTTCTAAGTACCCTAAAAGTTGCCTGATCCATATTAATTGTCATGACCCCAGATGAGAAAGCCCTTCCTCAATCATCAAAACTCTCTAGCACCTACATACATAGATTTAGGGACGCTCCTAAAATTACTCCAAGTCAGAGTGTATTTCGCTACAAACAACCGCATCGTCCGATACCAATGCCCTAGTAAGAGCTCTACTCTAGTGAGTAACTTTTCGACGTGGAACTGGTATCCATAATAGTACAAATCAATCATGCTCACTGACACGTCACGCTCCTCTTCTCTATTTCGCAACTGATGTCGGCTGGCGCACTCAAATGACAACGGCGCGCCCGAAAGACAACGCGCGACGCGGCGGCCGCTCGCCCGAAATTTGTTCCCACTGTGTTTCAGTGGCTTCTCTACTCCTCGAGAGCTCCGATTCTTCTCCCCCGGTTGCTCCGATGTGGGCCTACTGCAAAAATCTTGCGGAGGACCTCGCGCGCAAGGGCGCCTGCACTGAATGCACCCAAAAACAGCGGGGGAGATGAAAAATTCTGGTCTGAGACGGCCACAGGACATCGCACTTGGCCACGCCCATTTTTCCGCGTGGCAACGTCTCCGACGATTATGCACGCGACTTGAATTGAGGCACAGCTTCTGACTTCAACCTGGGGTTTGATTTGGCCTGAGATTGTGTGAAAGATTCATATCGTAGTCCCATTAACTCTCCTGAGCTTGGAAGGGGAGGGAACTCCCGAGTTGGTGTCAAATTTGAGCCTGAAGTCAAGCTTCAGAATCGTAGCGCGGCAAAATGGGCGGCCAAGGGCGATGCTATAGTGCTCCCTACCCTTAGCGATAGAATAACTCTGGTTGTTTCAAAATGAAAAAAAACAGTATGAAGCTCATCCCAATTGAAAATAGTAAATGTAAAAAAAACAGACACTCACGAAAAAGGCTCGAACGCGGAGTGGATTGATGGGTGCGATTTGGGTCAAGGCGTTTGCCAGAGCAGATGATACAGTTTCCACTTCTTGAGTATAAACGTCCTTCAAAGATTCTGAAAGAATTCTGTTAACCTCCCTCTCAAATTCTGATCGTCGCCTTAAATTGTGAAACACGTGCTTACTGGATTTCACTTGCAAGTCATTTGAAAAGATAACTTCAGCCGAGCCTGCTGCTAGAGCCGATAGTCGAAGGCAGCGGGTATGGTCCAGTGCATAATCATATCCTACAAATAGCAAATCACAGAGGGGATTACAGACTGACAATGTTAGTGTCTAGATTGTTAAACCCATCTGCGAAAACGGATTACATTGTTAGAATCTCTCACTAGGGACCGCTTTAAACTTCCCGTGGCGATGTGGAGACCCAAAATGTTGTTTCTGTAGGTCTGTGACAGTACATAAATGACCCGTGTTTGAAATTTCCTTAATGGTAGCGGGAATTCCAAAAAATGACATTTTCATCACTCCACAAAAAGGTAAGAGAATCTTAGGGGTGTTGAAAATATTTTTTTAGGATTCGGCTCGAAACTTCCACTTGGAGGTTATTTAGGGCGCTGAACTCGAATCTGGGGTCTATTTGTCGCCTGACTTAGGGTTTCAGTAGGTTACGGTAGGCAAAATGCCTTTTAACTGGCGTTACTTACATACCTTCAAATTTCCAATATCGAAAAATGGATATTAAATTCGTGTTCAGCGTCCCAAATAACAGCCACATTGGAATTTTCAGTCAAATCTGGGACTTTGACCGAGCTACCGTATACCCACCATAATCTACCGTAATCTATCGAAAATCGATAAACGGGTTGCAGATTCGTGTTAGGCAGCCCGATAAATCCCTATGTACACGATTTGAGGCGATTTGATCGTAGCGTTCTCGAAATCGTCAAAAGTGGCGTTTTTCCAGCAAAATGTTCCCCATTTTGAAGCTTCGGACCAAATCAGACGGATTTTTTTTAAATATGAACAAATGGACATCAGATTAGTGATCAGCACCCAAAGCGACCCCACAAGAACGATGGTAAAGTGCGCAAGAACCGGGCTACCGTAATCTTAGCCGTCAAATGAATTGTTTGGAAGCGGTTTTTTCACGGATGAAGCAAGTCATTCGAGGCGACGATCATATATTAAAAACCATGAATTTCCTCAATATTTCTATCTTATCTGAGTTTTTTGGAATTTCTGGTAATGGTAGGAAATGGAATGATCATTTTATAGGCGTACTCAACAATTTCCGTGATTTAGACTTCACTTTGCGATAGCAGTTGTTACTTTCTTTAAATTACTTATAGCAACAATCCGTAATATTTGATCAGAATCCTAAGGGTCATCGTGCCTGAGGATAAAAAAAACGAATTTCCATCGTTACTATGGGCGAAAGCTAAAGCAGAATAGCTAGCGTGAAGATTATGGAAACAACGAAACTCATGAAAAGTACTGAGAGGAAGCGCAAGAAAAAATTTCGTTATGTGTGCATTCACGGAGCTCTCCAAAAAAATCCACTATCTGGCGTAGAATGAGTTGTTTCGTCCGTGAAACACCGTCAACAAACAAATGGTTTTACGGTTAAGATTACGGTAGCCTGGTTCTGGCGCACGTAACTATCGTTCTTTCAACAACCCCTTTAAAAACGTTTTTATCTTAATCCGAGACATTTTTTTGAACATCCTAAAATTGCCATTCGTGTACCCCTTTTATCTACGCAAAGCTATAAAAATGCCCACTTTTGGAAATCTCCTGTAAATCTCTGAGGCATTTAGGGGTTTTCGAAAACGGATTAGCAAAACTGTGTCCGAAATGAGGACACGCGGGACAGCACGAGGGGGTGAATGGCGAGCGCCCGTTGTATTGATCGATTGTATACATGTCGGCATGATCATCCGCGTTCTGTCTTGTCATTGCGGGGAAATTCTCTCACGAATGTTTGTGAGGGAACGGATGCCGATAATTCCCTCACAATAAGCCCACGATCCCCTTTCTATACCGTGCGCAGCGTGTCCCGTCGCGGTTACCCCCCATGCTGCCCATCGGGTTGAAATCGTTCCCTTCATAGGGAGCGAGGCAACTTTTGCCTGGGGATGTATCCCTCGAATCACCAGAGTAGGAATAAACCATGCTTATCAAGGCTCTCCTATTCGGGAATTCACTTTAAAACACCTGATCGTTTCTTATTGTTAGCTCTCACCTAATTATGTGATACCTGTATCCCACCACTTACTGTTCAAATGTGTTAGCAGACGATACAAATACAAAGACGATTCACAAACGAATTCATCTCTTATAATACATAGATAATAGGGCCCATGATCACCAAGCATTAAAACCACGTGAAATCCTGGATGAGACGTAAAGTTACTCGCAAAGAGCACACCTTGCACAACAAATACACGACATATAAGGATGAGAGATACCTTTAGGAATTTCTTTGAATAAATAAATACACGTACTCTTTCGGATTAGACGACCCTTTAGAGGAAACACTGGAAATAGCATGTTTTTCAGCATTACAGGCCGGTCGCTTAGTCACACCAACCAGTTTACTGCGTTTGAAACGTACTAAATCATTCGACGGCTCATGTGAGATGAAAAAATATTGAAGAATTTCTCCAGTGGTCCGTCTAATGCGAAAGAGTACCTAACTACACAACAAAAAAAGCCCATTGCCCAAAGAGAAGCGAAGACAGCCCGGGAGAATTTAATAGACAACAAAACGTTAAATTCATAGCTCGAGATTGAACCATAGAAAACAAGAAATAAAAAAAAAACACATAATTATGACAAAAGCGGTATAGTGAATGCAACGAGAAAAAAGCAGTGTGGTGTGGAAATCATAAAGGCACCACAATTTTCACCATTACGGCTTCACGTTCAATTTTGATTTACGGAAACACATTTTTTAGGGCCACTGCAAATCGCAATTGCCGATTTCGCATCATTACCTGCTGCGAAAATGAAATCAAAAGAACATTTCCAAGCACAAAATCCGCAATCTCGCTCGGTGCCAAATTATAGGAGTTTTTTGTTCAACTCGGCTATCTTGTGATATCTTGTGATGATATTCTATGCCATCAAAAGGCATAAAATATTTCAGAGAAATTCAAAATTCATGTAGGTGGTATTAATGAAAATTAATGTGCCTGCATGATTTTTCACCGCACCGCACTAGGGCCTTGAAGACGGCTTCACATAATATGGAGCGAGTTGATTGAATGTTTGAGTATCCATATCGTTCTCAACAACTTCCTCAGCAGCATGAATCAGCCTTTTTCTCCTCTGTAATGAAACACATGTGAAAAAGGAAAGGTTTGATTGTTGCATGCAAGATTCTTTTTCATCCTCTATAAATCTAAATCTGAATAAATAAAATATACAAAAATCTAAATAAACAAGCCTATAATTTCTGGAAGTGTGCATTCAAATACCACTACATTTCATCTCAATAATTCTGGCTAAGGTTGGTTACACGAATCATGTATTTCCGTCTATTTCATCCCTTTTTTCACATCCTTTCCTTTGACTCACCCTCTCTCTAGGCACATACAGTCGGTACGGATCTTACTGATACTTTGTGTTCCTTAGCGAGCGTTGACGCAAGCTCGGTGCTCATATGTTGTAACTACAATCCGCTGCGAACATCAGGGAAAAGACGAAATCGGCAAAGTTGGTAAAAAAGCGTCTCTCGACCACAAGTCGCTTCAAAGGGCTCCGTCTTGCGTTTTTAAGACGCTGTAAAGTTCAGCATGTCGTGATCCAATCAACAATGTGTAAGTGTTTCGCAAAGTTCAGGAGAGACCTCATTTTTCTATAAATTGGAATAGGTTTTTATTTTGACAATGCTAGAGATTGCGTACAGTCGGTTCTGGCTGAACGAGTTGGTGTTCTCGTGAGAGCCCTATCAAGTTCATAAATAACTTCCTTTTCTAAAATTTTGGAATAACCTCCTATTTTTGGATAGACTGTGGCACGATGAACATTTTAATCCTTCAAAATATTAAAACAGAGCAGTTTGAGGTGAGATTCGGCCAGAAGACGCTTTTGTTGCCAACTTTGGCGAATTCTCCCCTTTTTTATTGTACGTGCACCGAGCTTGCGCCAACGCACATCAAATAACGCAAAGTGTCAATGCGATCCGTGCCAACTGTACTATCTGTTTCCTTATCCTTCTTCCATCATCTCTCAACCAACCCATCCGCCTGCGGGCCCACTTACAGTTGTTGCTCCCCCTTCTTTCATCTCGTCCTACCTACTCCTTTGTAGTCTGAGCTAGTCTCGTCTCCCTCTCATTCTTTTACTCTCACTTTTACTCGCCCTTACTCCCCTTCCCTCTCTGCTCTCCTGCTTACTCTCGATTCCATCTCGACTGTGCGCAAAATGCAGGCTCATAAATTCATAGTCGCTTGCTCTCGCTTGAACAGGGTCAGGCGGGCGTTGTCCAGCTGGACAACAGGGGAGACGAAAAAATTTTCGAAATTTAGATTTTTTGTGGGGGGCCGTAAAAACTTCGGGCCGAAACTTTTAAAAATCGGGGATGTTTTCAGTTGCGTTCCTCTCTCTGTAACAGGTCTTGGAACGAAGGACTCGGACACGGTTGCCTCACATATTGTAATAGGAACAAAAAGATCAAAGAGAACAATAGTACGGCACCACAACGGCACATGTGAGGAAAGTGTTCTTGCCTAACGATGTAGTAGACATATTTTGGGCAGTATTCAAATTTTCAGCACATAAAACAAATTTTTAGACGAGTTACATTCAATAATCGGGTCTATTACCGCTTAAATTCTTCACTTTGAAAATTGGGCAACGTACCCATAAAAATTCAGATTTTCAAAACTGTGAAAAAAGATTCGGATTCTCCATAAAAATATCACGAAGAAAATCGCCTAAAACACGTTTTGCCGTTATCCAAAACCGTTGTCCAAAACCGCGCCTTCGGCCGAAGTTCGACAACGTTAATTTTTTTCTCAAAAAGCAATCCTAAGATCTTGAAGGTAAAATCTTTATCCTTGGCCTATCCTCTACTAACTACCGCGATGTAGTTCGGGAACTCCTCAGTTTAGAGCGATCCGGAGCAAGGGGTTTAATTTACCACTGCTGCGAGCCGTCGAAAATTATCGCGCTCCAATGCCAAACCGCGTCTGCCACCGGCGGTGGTTTTGCAAGCACTGTTGCGCTGCACAGTGCCCGCAAAACCACCGTCGGTGACACCCCTCTCCCACCCGCGCTCGCACCTCTTTTGTTTAAACAATATTAGTTGGATAGCGAACTTTTTTGAACCTGTGAAAGTTTACGCACCCACAAAAGGGTTTCACCCACCCGCAAATCTTGATGCAAACCCAATTAGAGGTTTGTTATCCGCAAAAATGTAGACCTGCCGGTATCTGTGATTTGATAGGGCTATCAGTTATGTTACTTACAGGAACTTCATCAAAATGCTTAGTTTTTATAGTGTATCATTCATTCTTCCCTCATATCCTGGGTGACCCCATCCAACTAGGTTTGCACCTAGGTGTCGTGAAGCCTTATGATCAGTGAGTCGTTATCGAGAGCTTAAAACGTCCCCGAACAATGCACGGCATACGCCAGAGTTTTGCCCATTCCGAGGTTGGAATCCATTAAAAGTTAGGAAACGTTCTACATCCTCACCGTAATTTCCTCCACTACAAATAATTCCTATCAGCTCAAGCCCGCTTATTGCGTCATTATCTAAATTGTGGTGAGCGCGAAGCGCTCACCAGGATTTGGCTTTGATCTCTTCCCGCGCGGATGCCCTACAATGAGATCACCTATTCATACCGTCAACAGAGGTATGAGCTGTACACTATTCGACGCGCTGCAAGAAATTACATATGTGTGCAACTTTTCATCCCAACTGGTCCCCGCTTTCTAAAGTTATGACCTCTCAAAGTACGCAAAAACGTTCTCCACCACCGCCTCCGCCTCCGCCTCCAACTCCGTCCGTCGAAAACCATTTTTTTGGAAGGCGTGGACCAAATCGCTCGAAAATTTGTGACTAGAGGTAATCGGCCACGGGAATGACGAAAATAATTGTCAGAACTCACCATAATGACTTCTGGGCCCCTAACGGGCGTTTGAAACTCGGAAACCGGCCTCTCAAGAATAGTTTATGAAAATGGTGGGTTTTTCGTTATCAGTCATTGTTTTCTTAGACTCCATATAAACACCTTGCTCTCCAGGGTGGTGTACTTTGAACGTCCGGCTCGGAAGAGGACGCTGTGCGGGTTGATGTACTTGACCGCGGCGCGTATTCGTTCAAAGCGCACCATCGATAAGAAGGCGTCGCAGGATGTGCTGAAGTGTCGGTTGACTATGTGAGACCTCAGTAGGGGTGTGCAGGACGTCGTAGAATGTGGGCAGGGCCTCAGTAGGAGTATGCAGGACATCATCGAACGTGTGCAAGACCTCAGTAGGAGTGTGCAGGACATCATGGAACGTGTGCAAGACCTTAGTAGGGGTGTGCAGGACGTCGTAGAATGTGTGCAGGACCTCAGCAGGAGTGGGCAGGACATCATGGAACGTGTGCAAGACCTCAGTAGGAGTGTGCAGGACATCATGGAACGTGTGCAAGACCTTAGTAGGAGTGTGCAGGACATCATGGGACCTGTGCAAGACCTCAGTAGGAGTGTGCAGGACATCATTGTACCTGCGCAGGACCTCAGTAGGAGTGTGTAGGACATCATTGTACCTGCGCAGGACCTCAGTAGGAGTGTGCAGGACATCATGGAACGTGTGGGAGACCTCAGTAGGAGTGTGCAGGACATCATGGAACGTGTGCAGGACCGTAGTAGGAGTGGGCAGGACATAATGGGACGTGTGCAAGACCTTAGTAGGAGTGGGCAGGACATCATGGGACGTGTGCAGCACCCCAGTAGGGGTGTGTAGGACGTCGTAGAATGTGTGCAGGACCTTAGTAGGAGTGTGCAGGACATCATAGGACCTGTGCAGGACCCCAGTAGGGGTGTGCAGGACCTCAGTAGGAGTGTGCAGGACATTATGGTACCTGTGCAGGACCTCAGTAGGAGTGTGCAGGACATCATGGGCCTGTGCAGGACTCCAGTAGGGGTGTGCAGGTCGTCGTAGAATGTGTGCAGGACCTCAGTAGGAGTGTGCAGGACCTTAGTAGGAGTGTGCAGGACATCATTGGACCTGTGCAGGACCCCAGTAGGAGTGTGCAGGACATCATGGGACCTGTGCAGGACCCCAGTAGGGGTGTGCAGGACCTCAGTAGGAGTGTGCAGGACATTATGGGACCCGCGCAGGACCCCAGTAGGGGTGTGCAGGACGTCGTAGAATGTGTGCAGGACCTCAGTAGGAGTGTGCAGGACCTTAGTAGGAGTGTGCAAGACATCATGGGACCTGTGCAGGACCCCAGTAGGGGTGTGCAGGACCTCAGTAGGAGTCTGCAGGACATTATGGAACGTGTGCAAGACCTTAGTAGGAGTGTGCAGGACATCATGGGACCTGTGCAGGACCCCAGTAGGGGTGTACAGGACGTCGTAGAATGTGTGCAGAACCTCAGTGGGAGTGTGCAGGACCTTAGTAGGAGTATGCAGGACATCATGGGACATGTGCAGGACCCCAGTAGGGGTGTGCAGGACGTCGTAGAATGTGTGCAGGACCTCAGTAGGAGTGTGCAGGACCTTAGTAGGAGTGTGCAGGACATCATGGGACCTGTGCAGGACCCCAGAAGGGGTGTGCAGGACGTCGTAGAATTTGTGCAGAACCTCAGTAGGAGTGTGCAGGACATCATGGGACCTGTGCAGGACCCCAGAAGGGGTGTGCAGGACGTCGTAGAATGTGTGCAGAACCTCAGTAGGAGTGTGCAGGACATCATGGGACCTGTGCAGGACCCCAGTAGGGGTGTGCAGGACGTCGTAGAATGTGTGCAGAACCTCAGTAGGAGTGTGCAGAACATCATGGGACCTGTGCAGGACCCCAGTAGGAGTGTGCAGGACGTCGTAGAATGTGTGCAGAACCTCAGTAGGAGTGAGCAGGACATCATGGGACCTGTGCAGGACCCCAGTAGGGGTGTGCAGGACGTCGTAGAATGTGTGCAGAACCTCAGTAGGAGTGTGCAGGACATCATGGGACCTGTGCAGGACCCCAGTAGGGGTGTGCAGGACGTCGTAGAATGTGTGCAGAACCTCAGTAGGAGTTTGCAGGACATCATGGGACCTGTGCAGGACCCCAGTAGGGGTGTGCAGGACGTCGTAGAATGTGTGCAGAACCTCAGTAGGAGTGTGCAGGACATCATGGGACCTGTGCAGGACCCCAGTAGGGGTGTGCAGGACGTCGTAGAATGTGTGCAGGACCTTAGTAGGAGTGTGCAGGACATCATGAAACGTGTGCAACACCCCTGTAAGGATGAGCAGGACTTCATGGAATGTGTGCAGGACATCAGTAGTAGTGTGCAGGACATCATGAAGCGTGTGCAGGACCCCAGTAGGGATTAGCAGGACGTCATGAAATGTGTGTAGGACCTTAGTAAAATTGTGCAGGACATCATAGAACGTGTGCAGGACCCCAATAGGGGTGTGCAGGACATCAAGGAATGTGTGCAGGACCTTAGTAGGAGTGTGCAGGACATCATGAAACGTGTGCAAGACCCCTGTAAGGATGAGCAGAACTTCGTGGAATGTGTGCAGAACATCAGTAGGAGTGTGCAGGACATCATGAAACGTGTGCAAGACCCCTGTAAGGATGAGCAGGACTTCATGGAATGTGTGCTGGATCTCAGTAGGAGTGTGCAGGACCTCAGTTTAATGCTCAGGACACCGTATGCAAGCCAGGCATCCGAATCTACAAGAACGATAGTTGAGTCCGCCAGAACAGGGCTACCGTAATCTCACTCGAGTTAGCTCTAAAATTTTCTAAGTTCTGACTCCGAATTCGCTTCATCTTCCCTACAGGTGGTGATGTTTTCCTGCTTTGTAGTCCATGCAGATCCTCAACTGCTGACCTCTGGAGCAGGACGGTGTGTGAATCAAGACACAGCGCTCTTCACTTCTTTTATGCTTTACCCTTGGTCAATTTTGTATCATCCAATTTGTTTACGAGAGCCGAATAACATTATTCCTAAGATTACGGTAGCCCTCTTCTGGCGCACTTAAAGGCAGTGGTCACGATAAAAAACGTTATCGAAAAAACTACAAAAATCAGCTTAGATATAAAACAGCTCAAAAACTATGAAGGTAGCGCGGTGAAAAACGGGCTAGAATTAGAGTTATTAAGACCCTAAATTTCCAGTTCGTGCACACGTGCACAGAAAGATCACAGTCTCATACCAAGCATTCAAAAATCATCGAAACTCAGAGGAAGAAATAAATGCAAATTTACCTAATAAAACAGTTGAACAATGAAAGCAAGCACTTCAATCAATGTTTTTGACTAGATGTGTACATAAATCCGAAAATTCATTGATTGAAATTCAAGTTCAAGCCAGCTGATGTTCTTGATATTAGAGATCATCGATGCCGATGATGTGGGGTGGACTCGTCCACCATCAAAAGACAAGAAATTTCAGGCTTCGAATTTGGCCCAGAACAGCTATTTTTTCGCGGTTTTTTCTCTTAGGTTCTACTACTCTAGACCCAGAAAAGGGTTCAGAGAGGAAAAGAAGACAATCATATTTGAGCGCGACCACTGCCTTTAAAGGCAGTGTTCACGACAAATCTCGTTCTCGAGGTCTCGGTGCGAAACTCTAAGTTGGCAGGTGCTGTAGAGGATAGGGTCTAAGAAGGCAACGAAAACTGGCCAGAAATGAATACAAACGGCTTTGAAAGCTCTCCCGATGCGCCTACCTATCCCGGTCCGCCCCCGATCGGACGAGCTTGTGGCGCCGCACGCGTTTCGATGGCAAATTGCCAAGCAACTCTGCCGCAATTAGCATTACCGATTCGCGCAGATTTCGCGATTAGCGCGCGCTTGACGAAATCAGCAGGGCCCATGATTCTCGTCCACGCCCTGAATTAAGAAGCCGTTATTTTGACTTATTCTGGACGTTTTTCTTCGCTGTTTCTTCACTATTAGTTACCTCACGACAAAACAATCCCATTTTTGGGTCGAACTCGAGTCCGATATTCATCGTGAACACTGCCTTTAACTATCGTTCCTTTTCCGAAACAGACATATGGGCCGGCGCAGACGAGCCACATCAGCATGAACCGGTGAAGTTTGGCTAGAGCGGCTGACCCTGGGTATATCCTAGACGTGGTGGGGCCACCCAAGATTTACTCATAGAAATGATGAAAAACTCTGATAAAAGAGGCTGATACTGCGCTATCAATCATTGTTTTTATTAGAGCTCTGCGGAAATACTTCGACTGGTAGCCTCACCAATTAGCCGTTCATTTCATTTCTGTCTTGAATGGTGCGTGCCCCCCCCCGTCTAGAATAGTGCCTAGAACCTGTACAATTGGGTCATTTTGAAGCTCATTTCTTCATTTTTCGACTTTTAAATTCAAAAAGTATATGCCTTGCATCTATTTGTAGGAAGCCGCGTTGCAACAATTATCTTGCAGTCTTAGCAACGGAGCGGTTGTCTCCTCATTTCTACCACTATGTTTTCGAAAAAACAACAACTTGACTTTTAGAGATTGACGATGTTTTAGAAGGGAAACCCTTGAAAAAAGTTGTGAAATTTCTGAAAGTTGGGCTCCGCAGAAAAGGTCAAGGATTTGGCATTGCTCTAAAATGTAGTGAAATTGTTTCATTAGATTTGGCTATCGAACAGATTTTCTAAATGTAGTGAAATAGTTGAATCGATTTGGCTGTTGTTGGTATATGAAGATAACATAATCATTAAATGTAGTGAAATTGTTGCAAACGGATTTGGCAGGAGCTCTATGAAGTATCACAGTCAAATCACGCGTCAGAAGGGGTTTTTCTTGGAGCGCATATTGAACCAAATGAGAACAAGAATAAGTCTAGCAGCTAAAACGTTTCCATACAATGTGAATCGTGAAAGCGTTGAGGACACGAAGACATAGCGTCAGTAGCTAATAAATTGTGTTACATTTCGTTTTCGTGATTTTTATCTAATCAGTGAGGGAAGAGGGAAGGTCTAGTACCTAAGTGGGAGCTACACTGAAAAGCCAGAATAACATTCGAAAACCTTATTTCTAGCCCATAAGGCCACGTTTCGTTCAGCATTGTTGACTGAGGTTTATTATTTTTTCTTTTTGTCTTCATTCGCTCGCCAGAGGACCTTCTGACGCGTGATTTGACTGTGATAATTCATAGAGCTCCTGCCAAATCCGTTTGCAACAATTTCACTACATTTAATGATTATGTTATCTTCATATACCAACAACAGCCAAATCGATTTCTGAAAGTTGGGCTCCGCAGAAAAGGTCAAGGATTTGGCATTGCTCCTAAATGTTGTGAAATTGTTTTATTGGATTTGGCTCTCAACTTGATTTTTCAAATGTAGTGAAATTGTCGAATTGATTTGGCTGTGATGATACTATATGCAGATAACATAATCATTAATTCTAGTGAAATTGTTGCAAACGGATTTGGCAGGAGCTCTATCAATTATCACAGTCAAATCACGCGTCAGAAAGAGTTTTTCTTGGAGCGCATATTGAATCAAATGGGAACAAGAATAACTCTAGCACCAAAAAAGGTTTAAATACAATGCGAACCGTGAAAGCGTTGAGGACACGAAGACATAGAGTCAGTAGCGAGTAAATTGCGTTAGATTTCGTTTTCATGATTTTTATCTCATCGGTGAGGGAAGGTCTGGTACCTTATTGTTAGTGGGAGCTACACTGAAAGGGCAGAATAGCATTCGGAAACCGTAATTCTAGCCCGTAAGGCCACGTTTCGTTCAGCATTGTTGACTGAGGATTATTATTTTTTTCTTTTTGTCTTCATTCGCTCGCCAGAGGACCTTCTGACGCGTGATTTGACTGTGATAATTGATAGAGCTCCTGCCAAATCCGTTTGCAACAATTTCACTACATTTAATGATTATGTTATCTGCATATAGTATCATCACAGCCAAATCAATTCGACAATTTCACTACATTTGAAAAATCAAGTTGAGAGCCAAATCCAATAAAACAATTTCACAACATTTAGGAGCAATGCCAAATCCTTGACCTTTTCTGCGGAGCCCAACTTTCAGAAATTTCACAACTTTTTACAAGGGTTTCCCTTCTACAATATCGTCGAGCTCCAGAAGTCAAGTTGTTTTTTTTTTCGAAAACATAGGGGTAGAAATGAAGAAACAACCGCTCCGCTGCTAAGACTGCAAGATAATTGTTGCAACGCGGCTTCCTACAAATAGATGCAAGGCATATACTTTTTGAATTTAAAAGTCGAAAAGTGAAGAAATGAGTTTCAAAATGACCCAATGGTACAGGTTCTAGGCACTCTTCTAGACGGGGGGGGGACACGCACCACTCAAGACAGAAATGAAATGAACGGCCCATTGGTGAGGCTACCAGTCGAAGTATTTCCGTAGAGCTCTAATAAAAACAATGATTGATAGCGCAGTATCAGGCCTCTTTATCAGAGTTTTTCATCATGTCTATGAGTTTTTGCGTAGCTTGGCCCCTCTAGTGAAAGAAAATGTTGAAGGGGCCCATGAAAAACCTTCATTTGTAAAGAAAAGTCAATCGGAACACATTGTAAATACGAATTTGAATTTCGCGCCTAAATCATTTTCGGAGTTTTTCTGCATGTGGAGTTCGTGCCGTAACCAATTTTTCCTGTTATCTTACTGTCGCACCAACATTCTAGGAAAAAGGGCTAGATGACTGGTGAGAATTGGTGGCGGATATTAACCTCATCGTTCAACGTTTTTGACTCGCCAAAGTTTACCAGTGTGAGCTACCGGGCTCAATCATGAAATTGAGCCTGAAAATGGAAATTGATTTCCAGCGCGAACGATAGTTAAGTGCGCCAGAAGAGGACTACCGTAATCTCAGGAATGATGTTATTCGGCTCTCGTAAACAAATTTGATGATACCAAATGGATCAATGATAAAGTATAAAAGAAGTGAAGAGCGGTGTGTCTTGATTCACACACCGTCCTTCTCTAGGGAGTCAGCAGTTGAGGATCTGCCTGGACTAAAAAGCAGGAAAACATCACCACCTGTAGGGAAGATGAAGCGAATTCGGAGTCAGAACTTAGAAAATTTTAGAGCCAACTCGAGTGAGATTACGGTAGCCCTGTTCTGGCGGACTTAACTATCGTTCTTGTAGATTCGGAGGCCTGGCTTGCATACGGTGTCCTGAACATTGAACTGAGGTCCTGCACACCCCTACTGAGATCCAGCACACATTCCATGAAGTCCTGCTCATCCTTACAGGGGTCTTGCACACGTTTCATGATGTCCTGCACACTCCTACTGATGTTCTGCACACATTCCACGAAGTTCTGATCATCCTTACAGGGGTCTTGCACACGTTTCATGATGTCCTGCACACTCCTACTAAGGTCCTGCACACATTCCATGATGTCCTGCACACCCCTATTGGGGTCCTGCACACGCTTCATGATGTCCTGCACACTCCTACTGATGTCCTGCACACATTCCACGAAGTTCTGATCATCCTTACAGGGGTCTTGCACACGTTTCATGATGTCCTGCACACTCCTACTAAGGTCCTGCACACATTCCATAATGTCCTGCACACCCCTATTGGGGTCCTGCACACGTTCTATGATGTCCTGTGTAATTTTACTAAGGTCCTACACACATTCCATGGCGTCCTGCTCAACCCTACTGGGGTCCTGCACACGCTTCATGATGTCCTGCACACTCCTACTGATGTCCTGCACACATTCCATGAAGTCCTGCTCATCCTTACAGGGGTCTTGCACATGTTTCATGATGTCCTGCACACTCCTACTAAGGTCCTGCACACATTCTATGACGTCCTGCACACCCCTACTGGGGTCCTGCACAGGTCCCATGATGTCCTGCATACTCCTACTGATGTTCTGCACACATTCTACGATGTGCTGCACACCCCTACTGGGGTCCTACACAGGTTCCATGATGTCCTGCACACTCCTACTGGGGTCCTGCACAGGTCCCATGATGTCCTGCACACTCCTACTAAGGTCCTGCACACTCCTACTGAGGTCCTGCACACATTCTACGACGTCCTGCACACTCCTACTGGGGTCCTGCACAGGTCCCATGATGTCCTGCACACTCCTACTAAAGTCCTGCACACTCCTACTGAGGTCCTGCACACATTCTACGACGTCCTGCACACCCCTACTGGGGTCCTGCACAGGTTCCATGATATCCTGCGCACTCCTACTGAGGTCCTGTACAGGTCCCATGATGTCCTGCACACTCCTACTAAGGTCCTGCACACTCCTACTGAGGTCCTGCACACATTCTACGACGTCCTGCACACCCCTACTGGGGTCCTGCACAGGTCCCATGATGTCCTGCACACTCCTACTAAGGTCCTGCACACTCCTACTGAGGTCCTGCACACATTCTACGGCGTCCTGCACACTCCCACTGAGGTCCTGCACACATTCTACGACGTCCTGCACACCCTTACTGGGGTCCTGCACAGGTCCCAAAATGTCCTGCACACTCCTACTGAGGTCCTGCACACCCCTACTGGGGTCCTGCACAGGTCCCATGATGTCCTGCACACTCCTACTAAGGTCCTGCACACTCCTACTGAGGTCCTGCACACATTCTACGACGTCCTGCACACCCCTACTGGGGTCCTGCACAGGTCCCATGATGTCCTGCACACTCCTACTAAGGTCCTGCACACTCCTACTGAGGTCCTGCACACATTCTACGGCGTCCTGCACACCCCTACTGAGGGGTTGCTGTAGTTCCACGACGTCCTGCATACTCCTACTGCGGTCTCGCATAGTCAACCGACACTTCAGCACACCCTGCGACGACTTCTTATCTTTGGTGCGCATGGTACAAACACGCGCCACGCTCAAAAACAACCCTTCCGCATAGCGTCCTGTTCCAAGCCGGACGTTTAGAGTACACCACCCTAGAGAGCAAGGTATTGTGCTTATCTGGGTCAAATTCCGGTCCGCAATTGCGTCTCGACACGCTTTGCGACCGCACGCGCTTGAGTCAATCGAGTTTCCAGCTCCAAAGCCGACTCGATATGGCTTTTTTATACAGTTTTCTTCAATTTTGTTTAATTTCCAGTTTCTAAAACCCACCTAGAGTCTACAGATCGGGAGCTGCGGTGCTAGAAACTCATCCGACTCGAAAGCGCGCGGCCGCAAAGCGTGTCGAGACGCAATTGCGGACCGGAATTTGACCCAGATAAGCACTATATTTATATGGAGTCTCTAAGAAAACAATGACTGATAACGAAAAACCCGTCATTTTTATAAACTAATCTTGAGAGGCCGGTTTCCGAGTTTCAAACGCCCGTTAGGGGCCCAGAAGTCATTATGGTGAGTTCTGACAATTATTTTCGTCATTCCCGTGGTCTATTACATCTAGTCACAAATTTTCGAGCGATTTGGTCCACGCCTTCCAAAAAAATGGTTTTCGACGGACGGAGGTGGAGGCGGAGGCGGTGGCGGAGGCGGAGGCGGAGGCGGAGGCGGAGGCGGTGGTGGAGAACGTTTTTGCGTTCTTTGAGAGGTCATAACTTTAGAAAGCGGGGACCAGTTGGGATGAAAAGTTGCACACATATGTAATTTCTTGCAGCGCGTCGAATAGTGTACAGCTCATACCTCTGTTTACGGTATGAGTAGGTGATCTCATTGTAGGGCATCCGCGCGGGAAGAGATCAAAGCCAAATCCTGGTGAGCGCTTCGCGCTCACCACAATTCAACTATTTCACTACATTTAGAAAATCTGTTCGATAGCCAAATCTAATGAAACGATTTCACTACATTTTAGAGCAATGCCAAATCCTTGACCTTTTCTGCGGAGCCCAACTTTCAGAAATCATTCCTAACTTTTTGTTTGCATACTCACGATCAAGATTAGGACAAAACTAATACAAGTAAGGAACAAAAATCTAGTGATTTTTTTTGATTTCTGCTTCAATTCGCCCACATTTTTCTTCATAATAATGCTATCATGAGATTGTTAGGCGATCTGTGTGACAATTTCAATTACTTCTTTCTCAATACAGATGTTGTTGCTCAAGGGCAAATCAAAACTACACTCTCCGAGGCTAACCAGTCGGATAGGAAGTGCCGTAGTTATTTTTTAATTCAAATCGGAATATACTTTTTGAAAATTTTTTACCCCAAAAACTTTCTGACCTGAATCCTGAGTGCCCCCCGTCTAGGATAGTGTGAAAACCTGTCCATGCTCATATTGGAAATGTATGGGAAACCTCCCATCTCCCATGATCAGGTGGACAGTAGCGATAACAACCGCTAGAGTAAAACACTTGACCCACCTCTGAAGCCTTGTTGACCACTGCTGCACTTCGCGCGAAATGGACCCAGCTTTGGCTACGACTCTGACTACGTTGAAGTGATGAGGCTCCCTTACCAGAACCGTAGTGCGCTTCAAAATGTGGCGAACGTGGACCTAAATTTTTACGATATCAAATAAACGTATTGCTTAGAATTACAACAAATGTGCTGAAAACACTGACTTACCTATGAACAACTCTTTTCTTCACACTTCTCGGGTTACCCTGCTACACTTCAGTTCTTGGAGTCAGTGGACCTCAGAGTCCAAAATATTCGTTGTCGGGTTGATTAGTGAAATTTCGGAAAAAATTGTGTCTAACAAAGACGACCTGGATGCGTATTCAATGACAGGTGTTAAAGGAAACTAATGAAGAATCGAAAATCTGCCGAACATGTCGCTAGAAAGGAACTCTAGCGATATGTTCAGCAGATTCTCGATTCTTCACAAATTTTCTTTTAACCTGTCAACAAGATTGTAAAGGTTGTGCCAGTGGGCAAGTACATACAACTCTTCTAAATTTTTTCAAGCCAGTCCACGTGGTCCACGTTGGCTGTGGAGGGCCGGGAAAAGGAGAAACACAACAGCTAATTACGAGAATCCTGACATGTTCCAGCGCTTCCCTGCTCACCTGGACCACGTGGACCGGCTCGAAGAATTGGAGAAATGCTTTACATACGGAAATACGCGCTGGTACATTTCCGTATTTCCACTACATAAATAGGAGCTTATCTCAGCATAAACTGGATTTTCGAAAAAATAGCCAGTTGTGGGGGAAATAAAAAGAAACAATTTGAAGCTTGCTTAATGTCTTTAATGCACCTGGTTAGATCGAAAACGGCAAAAGGTGTAGTTTTCTGGATCTCCGCAACCCAGACCATTTTGGCCCAAATTTTTGATAAGGAGGGGGTTATTGGGAGCTCTGAACAGGATTATGAGGTCCTCCTCTAATTTTATCGTAAGATAACTGTAGCTTTTGGGGGAAACGTATCATTTATTCAAAGAAGCCTAGCATAACCTTCCTTTGAGAAGGGTATGCTGGAGGCTTGAACAAACATTTGAGCTGAAATTTTTTACTAATATGTTATAACATTTATTTCCCCATCCATCCGTAACAAACGAGCGGTGTTTTGAAGGCAGTGTTCACGACGATTCTCGTTCCCGAGTTTTCCACTCAAAACAATGCGTTGGCAACCAAGTGTTACCAAAATTGGCGAGAAACTCCCAAGAACGTCTTATTAGTGACATTAGTCTCTGACCTGGACTAGTTGTCCGGTTGGATGAACAAGACGATTATAAATTGCGAACGGCACAAAATTCTCACGGTAAACAAAATTGCTAATACCTAGTTGATAAAGGGTAGGGTATAAAAGAAATGAAGAGCGGTATGTTACATTCACACACCGCCTATCTCCAGAGGTAAGCGGCCGAAGCTCTGAACATACTAGGAAGTAGGGAAGCAGCCTCACCGGTGATAAAGATATCACGATATCGGGCCCTAACCATGGAAAACTCTGGAAAGAAAAACTTCTACACTCCCAAGAGAATTTTGTGCCGTTGGCAAATTATAAACTTGTGCACGAATATGTTCACGGTGGTTGTCACCAGTGGAAAATGGGACTGATCGAAAAAAAAATGTGTCAGGGTCCGAAGGAAAGAATGGAGAAATGCAAAAGACGGTTCCACAAAGTATTTCATTGTCACAACGAACAGTTCCTATGATACTTAGGAGGCGGGGTGATACTTAAGAATTTCGTGTACTTCTGGTGCGTTTTCCCCAATTTCTACGTCATCTTAGTTCTACCCGGAGGCCAAATAATCGAGTCAGCAATTAATCTCAAAATCCAAGATTATCGTGAACACTGCCTTTAGGGAAATTCAGCAATCTCTGAGCAGTTCTTTTTGTTCCCCCACACAACATTTTTTTTTGGCAATTTTTCGAAGCTCCAGTTTATGCTAGGATCTGTCCCTTGTAATCATGAACAGTAGAGTGTTGCCCGAATATTCGTTTATTCGAATAATATTCGAATATTCGAATATTCGAATAATTCGAATATTCGAATATTCAAAGAAGTGGATTATTCGGGTTATTCGAATAATCGAATATTCAAAGAAGTGGAATATTCGTTTATTCGAATATTCGAATATTCAAAGAAGTGAAATATTCGGTTTATTCGAATATTCAGCACGAATAATTTGAACATTCGACAAGATCTCACTTCATTTTGTCCTGATTTTACATTTCAAACATCTTAGCGTAGTGACTACTAATTTCTCACAATTCTTCGGTACCTCATAAATATAAAGTTATTGTGCTTATCTGGGTTAAATTCCATTCCGAAATTGCGTCTCGTCACGCTTTGCGGCCGCACGCGCTCGAGTCAACCGAGTTTCCAGCTTCAAAGCCGACACGATATGGCTTTTTTTATGCAGTTTTCTTCAATTTTGTTTAGTTTCCAGTTTGTAAAACCCACCTAGAGTCAACAGATCCGCAGCTGCCGCCCCGGGAACTCTTCCGACTCGAAAGCGCGCGGCCGCAAAGCGTGTCGAGACGCAATTGCGGACCGGAGTTTGACCCAGATAAGCACAGTATAGCAGGTATTTCCAATATACTAAATCGCTCGTAGGATTTTGTCAAAACGCTAGAAATGCCCATTTCACCTTTAGTTATAGAGAAAATTTTAAATCTCGAGCGGCTCATAAGTATAGCAACACTTGAGCAACATGGAAATTTCTTACGATGATGGCCAGAATGAGCCATTTTCATGTGTATTTTCATGAAACTGGTTCGAGGTGATGCTATTTGTCTACTTTCCCGGTGAACTTTACCTGAATTCTGACGCAAAAGCCCAAGTTCTCTCCTTCCATAATGCTGGACGTAGAATTCGATGGTTTCCAGCCACCTAGGACGACTAGCTGGATGTAGTCTCAAGCTCGTGCCAGATCCTGAGCCGCTCAACGTCTGTTGTCGCCCAGCAGTCTCATGGAGCTGGGATGCGAGATATTACAAGGCGAGTTCCCAGTGACATGGTGTCGGTCTCAACGACTAACTACGAATTGTCGCTGAGTTTTTTCGAATTGTCGCTGAGATTCTGGAGTAGGGCACGGCTAAGCAGCACTGGGAAGTTCGCCATCGCATAAACCGCGCATAAACTCAACTGAACTCAACTAAGCTAAACCAAAAAAGACCGGAGCAGACCACAAATTTGGCGGCAATTTAGCGGGTGTATTGCGGCTATTTCACGGCGAGCATTATTTGGCGACTATTTCGCAGCCAGCATTATTTGGCGGCTATTTCGCGACTATTACTCGGGAAAAAGGCATTTTGCGTCTGTATCGCGGCTATTTCTCGGCCAAAACTCAGAGTACACGCTCGTAAACGTGGTTGAGATAACCACGGAAATATAATGGTTTGGCTCAGAACACAACGCCGACGCATTTTGAAGCGTCAAAAACGACCTACAATGACGCTACACGTGTGAGAAGTTGGCCCCGCCCCGTATCTGCCCGCCCTTGCATTTGCGTCCTCCTCCAAAAAAGGGGTTCTGGGCCATTCCCACCATCGGCGATGCTTGTGGGTGGTACAATGAGTACAATAAGTGAGCCATACACATCGACAATGGTGGGAATGGCCCAGCACTCCTGTTTGGGGGAGGACGCAAATACAGGTGCGGGGCCGAATCCTCAGTCGTGTAGCGTCACTTGTGGTCGTTTTCGACGCTTCAGAATGCGTAGGCGTTGTATTCTGAGCCATGCCATTCAACTTCCGTAGTTAGTATCTCAACCACGTTTACGAGCGTGTATGCTGAACTTAAAGGCATTGTTCACGATAAAAATCGTTTTTCTGTTTTACCGCCCATCTTGAAAACGGCCCCATGCTGACTCCAATGATAACTCTGAATTCGTACAAGACCTTCTGGGAACGGAGTTATGGTCCCTCAAAGATTGAGCTAAGGAAACATGGTGGACGAGTTGTCCGAGGCTTGTAACTTCCGTCTTTTGCAGCCGATGTATGCGAGCTAACCTGAATAAAGAGAGAAGTTGAGAATGAAGGGAAGAACGGCGCTTTTCATAGGAAACCATTGCTCATCTCTCGATCTCGAGCATTCATTTGTTCACGTCGGTGGGCGTGTGTTGCGCTTTTGAGGTTTGCAATGCGCTCGAAGTGGCAACTTCGGGCTCTTGTGGGGGTTTTCCTGGCTCGTTTTCATACGTTCTTTCGACGTAAACGTTACAGTGTGCCCCTCCACTACCCAATCCTAGTGGAAACTAAAACACATTTTTTATCGTGAACACTGCCTTTAAGTGATAAGAGTGCAGCCGGTTCAATTACCCAAGTATGCAGTACATTGGCCCCGCCCAGCATCTGGAAGCCCTGCCCATCCGGTGGCGGCCTCAGTGGAGGTTGGGCGACCCAGCCGCGACACGTGGGTCTACCGACTACGCTGCGTGTCGGTGTGTCGACCGCGACGCGTGTCGGTTTGCCAACCGCGATGCGCGTAGGTGCGCTGACCGCGATGCGTATCGATGCGCCGACCGCGACGCGGGTCGGTGCAAAGTAGTTCCTAAGCCACATAAAAGTCTTGCGGGATGTGAACCGCTGCTAAATAGGCCGCTAAACGTGACAGGTCAAAATGTCAAAAGACCGACAACAGGCGGACGTCGCTGGGCAACGGGCAGTTGTCAGGCTTACAATGCGAGCGATTTGACTTGTCAAGAGGGTGCAGTTTATGAGATGACAACTTCTCAACCTGTTGTCGATGCCCCAGTTTGCCCGAGTGGATTGGATGGGATAGTACGCAATAGTGCTCACCAAATATTAGTTTATTCGAATAATATTCGAATATTCGAATAATTCGAATATTCGAATATTCAAAGAAGTGGATTATTCGGGTTATTCGAATAATCGAATATTCAAAGAAGTGAAATATTCGTTTATTCGAATAATCGAATATTCGAAGAAGTGAAATATTCGAATTATTCGTTTATTCGAATATTCAAAAAAAATTATTCGTTCCAACACTCTAATGAACAGAAGCCATGGATGTCTCGGTTCTAAGTTTGTCATTGATCATGAGAGGGAAACAGCTCATAATTTTACTAGTGGGTTGTTGCTTTTTTGTTTCTTTCATTTCGTTTGTTATTTCCGTTTGGGTCTCCCTTAGAGGCCTTGGGTCTATTAGTATTCTGTGTATGGAAAAATCTTAGTGTTTAAACTTTTTGGTCCTTTATCCCTTCAAAACCCAGAGGAAATCAAAATTTGCCGTCGAATGGGTGTTTAGGAGAGCTTTTGCGAACACTCTATCTTAAACGGCGATGTACCTTAGTTTTTTTCTGAATTTCTGAGCAAGAAAATACAGGAAACGTGAAAAACTGAAAGTTTTGACTATGCACACACTACTTAATAACAATAAAACCTTTAATGGAGACAAAAGCAGAAAAAAACACAGAAAGGAAAGAAGCGGTGAAAACA
The DNA here is from genome assembly GCA_029168955.1 of Aplectana chamaeleonis. Taxonomy (NCBI): domain Eukaryota; kingdom Metazoa; phylum Nematoda; class Chromadorea; order Rhabditida; family Cosmocercidae; genus Aplectana; species Aplectana chamaeleonis. The sequence continues at coordinate 154,818 of JAPDOI010000695.1, read as the reverse complement.
ATAACACATCTAAAAATATCAGCAGTTTCCCTTCACTGATAAAAGCCAAACTAGGAATCGAGCCAGCTATGGCTACAGTACTCTGTTTATGGAGAAATCTTAGCGTTTGTCCTTTTTGGAGCTTTTTTTCCATCAGAACTTCTATACTACACTTATATGTTAGTAAAAATACGCAATCGCACCGCCTTTTTCTGTTGTAGATACCATCAATGCTCGATATACATGTTTAAACATTGTTTTTGAAGAAGTGCGAGCAACATAAAGGAAGGACAAACAAGGCAAAAATAGGTTAGAATGAAAGGACGCGCCGTTGATTGATCGCTTATACATACTACCATCCGCGTCTTGTCTTGTCATTGCACGAAAAATCACGAAAGTTGTTGTGAGGGAACGAATGCCTATAATCCCTTCACAATAAGCCCACGATCCCCTTTCTAGACCCTGCGCTGCGTGTCCCGTCGCGGTTACTTCCCACGCTGCCTATCGGGGGCCGGATGCATCAACGCGAATCTCGGGGTCACTCTGAAGTTTTCGATAATGTTACGAGCAGGTTAGAATGCTAAAATCATGTTTCGATGGGCCTTATGGGCGTGAAGAAACTTGCAGTTTAGTTTTCGTTAGTTACAAATAGCGCTATTCGGCAGGCAACCTAGTAGACGTCGGAAGCGTGACAAATATTTGCAGGAACAACTAACTGAGAGGCTTTTGCAACCTCTTCCTTTATTGATCAGTTTCATCGTTTTCTACCCTTCACCATGCTCAAGCGTTACACATCCTTTCTCAAATTGTTTTTCTTTACTGCTTATCAAATTTCTTGTTTGAAACCTGTTATTGTTTGCGTTAATTTCGAGACGAGGTAGCAAGCGCGAGTAAAAAAAAAGAAAACAGCGTGTTCAGAAGTCAGGTTTTGACGGCTTTGTGGCATTTGATTAACAGAAATCTCAAATACACAAAATTATTAGCAATACAATCATATTGGACTGCCTCGTTGGACTTGTGGCCACATTATATATGCAACATTCCGTTTAGCTTCTTCCGTTCAGGTGAACGTGAAAAAATGAAAGAAACCCAGGACAAAAAAAGAAAGCTAAATAAGAATCCCTCCTGGAACCCTTGCTAAGTACCCGAGACATCGTGCTCTCTCAAAATGACTCAATTTCTAGGCACAATTTTCAGATTGGGGCTAGCTGAGATCATCAATGAGACACTAAAAATGAGCTCCCAGAGTGTTATGGCCACCCAAAAACGGATTTGGGATTGATAATCTAGCACATCTGGGTCGATAATCCGTGCGAATGTCTAACAACTTTGAAAAGAATAACACCAAGAGCTCTACTGAAAAATTATTTGGTGGGTTTCCAACTGATGATATTATATTATACTTATGATGTAGTTATTAACTGATAATATTGTTTTTAATTAGATAGACAATCTGAATATCCTTATCAAAAAAGATTTGGCATAAAGATTAGAGTTACTACAATACGTTTCTTGTACCTTATGGCTATTTTGTTTAACAAAGAAGTTTTCGGGCGATATTTTGAGCTTTCCTGCTTTGTAAAAAGGTTTCGAGAAGTTTTCTACGACCTTCTCTTCGTCCTGATCATGGTGCCGAAAATGAATAAAAATCTTTCTATTTTTGCAAGAAAAACGAGTTTTCTTCGCGTGAAATTGCTTCTTTTTGAAGCACTAACTTCATATGTAGCTGAGTAATACGAGCATTTCCCTTTTTGAACCTGTTTATATCACTAATTATTTATTTACTTGACTTACTTGGCTCAAACGGTTAGCTTTCGCCTGACGCGGTCATTCCGCATCTTCATCTTCACAATTATTTATTACTGTATCAAACAACCGATTCTAAGTTTTTTTTCAGTTTTTGAAAACAAAATCAATACTTTGCAAAATAAATAACGCTGATTAGTGGTTTGTTTTAACTTTTCAACTAGCAAAATTGGCGTCTCAAATTTATCGCACAAAGAAAAAATTTTAAGAATCAAAGTTTGTGAAAAAAATTGCTATATTTGCTCTATTGAAAGAATCCCGTGAGTCCTTGTGGGTGTCATCATCTAGTGCTAATAGAAGCCGAATGTTCTTTCATTAGAGATAGATTAGGCGATTCTAAAGGAGACGAGTATCGACAGATATAATTATTCACTACTGCTATCGCACTATTTATTCAAATGCAAACTTCTAAAAATAAAAAGTTTCACGGGAAGCAATAAAGAGCCTGGTTCAGTGTTAGAAACCGAATATTATATTACGCCTTAAGGCGTAATATAATATTCGGTTTCTAACACTGAACCAGGCTCTTTATTGCAATTGCCTAAACAGCCTGAACAGAGAAGAAAAAACTTTTTTTTTATCAAAAACCGCAGTTATTTCTGCATTAAGTGCTCACTGTGCTCACCTTGGGTGGTGGTTCAGTCAGGTTACAACACTTTTATGCTCCTATGATCGGTTTTAACCGCTACCAATACATAGACGCACATGCAAGTAACTAACACACGGGTGTAGCCCCGCGCCCGATCGCCCGTCGTCGCAATGCGAACTTCGCGGCGCCGCGACCTCATGGCAGCGGCGGAGGGTTCGCTTCGCGATCAGTCGATCGCGGCGAGACACTAATAGTTGGAATCAACATTTTAGAGAGTTACAGAACAGTTCCGAAAATGTTGCGAACACATTAGGGCATGAGGCTGCGCAACTTACGATCACGATTTCAACAACTTACGGAAGACTTCGGTAAGTTGTTGAAATTAGTGTTCGCAACATTTCTGAAATCTTCAGAGCAGGGCAGGTGCGGGGCACGCAGGGCAGCGAAATCGGCATGCTAAGCTACCGGAGCAGGGGCACGGGCAGTTAGGAGCAGTGCCCCTTACTGCCCCAGCTACATGGCTGGGGCAGCGGCTGCCCCAGCTGGGGCAGTAATGCTAGAACATTATGAAAACAAGGATAAGAATACGCACTAATCAACATTTCCAAGTCCTATTGTCACTTTTTCGTCATTATTTTATATATACCTTCACGGAAACATTTGTCTGCTGGAAATTCTTCTTTTTAGCATTTTAATGCCGTTCTTAATGGGAAACTCCATGACACCGTTTTCCTTCTCTTCTTCCATAAGGTTTCCCTATTCCTTGCGCTGCGCGCCAGTATACTACATTTCTAGAATTCCTTTCAGCTTTCAAGAAATCTAAATTCCACAGGCTTTTTTGAAAGCTGTTTTTTAAAAGAAGTGAAATTCGAGACCCTTAAGAAGCACACATTACTTTTGAATTAAACTCGCACTGCCTGTTAGATTTCATTGTGCTTTCTTCTAAATTCGTTCGATAGATCCTTTGAATTTTGAAAGGGAAGCGTGGTGAATTCGATTCTCAGTGTGGCCGTTCACGAAACATTTAAAACAACTTTTTGTCCTCCAATCCTTCGTTAGAACTAATCGCTCCGGCCGCGAAGCGGCTGGAGAGGTTTGGTTTCGCCCGGGACTTGTGATCACTTAGAACTCTGTAAAGTAGTTAATAAAACCTGTTAAACAAATTCTCCAGAGATTTCCATCGGGATATAGTTGAGAGGGTCCAGGAGGCACATGCTGACAAAATTTGAGCCAAATCTGATCAAAACTAACAAAGTTAGATCGGCGAGTCCTTATCAAAAATTCTTGTTGTGCGTTTTACTCTTTCCTGCTTCCTGCTTCCTGTTTTGCGCTTCGCGCTTCCTGCTTCCTCGTGCGTTACGCACCCTTAGTAGTGGTCACTGTCAATGGTCGCAGGCGATCAGTTGAACAGGCAGGTAAGTTGGTATGTGGATAGATAAGCAGGCTGGTGAGTAGGTAGACAATGAGTACTTACTGTTTAACATTAACTACTTCACTTATTACTGCTTATCATATCATGTGATATTATCAGTTGGTAGATCAAATCGCTAAAACACGTTGTAGGCTGTACTTTCGATGGGAATGGACAAGGAAAGTGACTAACAAGTTTATTACTTACTGTTTAACATTGACTGCTTCACTTATTACTGCTTATCATATCAAGTGATATTATCAGTTGGTAGATCAATTCGCTAAAACACGCTGTAGGCCGTACTTTTAGATGGGAAGGGACAAGGAAAGTGACTAACAAGTTTATTACTTACTGTTTAACATTAACTGCTTTACTTATTACTGCTTATCATATCAAGTGATATTATCAGTTGGTAGATCAATTCGCTAAAACACGTGGTAGGCTGTACTTTTCAATGGGAAGGGACAAGGAAAGTGACTAACAAGTTTATTACTTACTGTTTAACATTAACTGCTTCACTTATTACTGCTTATCATATCAAGTGCTATTATCAGTCGGTAGATCAAATCGCTAAAACACGTTGTAGGCTGTACTTTTCGATGGGAAGGGACTAGGAAAAAGACTCACAAGTTTGTTACTTACTGTTTAACACTAACTACTTCACTTATTACTGCTTATCATATCAAGTGATATTATCAGTTGGTACATCAAATCGCTAAAGCACGTTGTAGGCTGTACTTTTCGATGGGAAGGGACAAGGAAGGTGACTAACAAGATTTTTGCTTACTGTTTAACATTAACTAGTTCACTTTGCTTATCACATGAAGTGATATTATCAGTTGGTAGATCAAATCGCTAAAACACGTTGTAGGCTGTACTTTTCGATGGGAAGGGACAAGGTAAGTGACTAACAAATTTGTTACTTTCTGATGACGTCATCAAAGTGCATGGGGCACCTGATGATGTCACCAGGACGTCGTGCCAAGCACATGGGGCTTCCCATAACGTTATCAGGACGTCGTGACCAGGTTTGCCAAGTACATAGGGCATCTGGTGACGTCATCAGGACGTCGTGCCAAGTACACAGGGCATCTCATGACGTCATCAGGATGTCGTGTAAAGTACATAGAGCATCTTATGACGTCATCAGGACGTCGTAAAGTGAGTCGCGCGTCACTTGTAGCGTGCGGAACATGTCGATAACTTACTGATTATCATATCAATCCGTCCTATTGGAAAAATATTGAAGATTTCTCAGAGATAATACTTCGTAATATCAAGAAAAAAGGACGTTCCAACAAAAAGTGAACATTAGGCAAGTAGAATGAGGAGAGTCAACAAAAAGTGAACAATACTCTCTGAGACTGATTTTCTTGGCCGGTATTTCTTAACAGCGAAAACAAACCGTTGTGGCGTTTCACGAGGAAGAGTTTAGTGTCTTTCGGGGAAAAAGTTAGTGTCTTTCGGGAAAAAGACCTCTATTCGTTGACGAGATTATGAGAAAATACCCCTATATGATGCTGCGCTTTGAGTTCGCTTCTCGTAGCAGCTGGAGCTAGCCGTCTGTGTAGGTAAAGTTGGCATCATTTTCTCTTCTAATGATAACTTATAGGTTCACATAAATATACATTTGTATCGTTGCTCGCATAATCGGAGTCTATTTGGAACCACAAAGTGCTTGCGTGTGGTACACCGCAACGGTTTGTTTCCGCTGTTAAAGGCATCGTACGCGCAGAAAACCGTATACCATTTTTTTATGTTTTTGTGTAGCTTGGCCTCTCTAGTGAACGAAAATGTCGAAGGGCCCATGAAAAACCTTCATTTGTAAAGAAAAGTCAATCGGAACAGATTGTAAATACGAATTTGAATTTTGCGCAAAAATCCTTTTTGAGGGTTTTCTGCTTTTGGAGGCCAAGTCACTGTCATTTTCGGAGTTTTTGTGCATGTGGAGTTCGTGCCGTAACTATTTTTCATGTTGTCTTACGGTCGCATAAACATTCTAGGAAAAAGTGCTAGATGACTGGTGAGATTTGGTGGCGGATCTTCATCTTTGACGCCTTCCAACCCCATTGCCCCACGTTTTCGACGCGCCAAAGTTTACCAGTGTGGTCTACCGGGCTCAATCATGAAATTAAGCCTGAAAATTGAAAATTGATTTCTAGCGCAAACGATGCCTTTAAGAAGTATCGGCCAAGAAAATCAGTCTCAGATAGTATTGTTCACTTTTTGTTGACTCTCCTCATTCTACTTGCCTATTGTTCACTTTCTGTTGGAACATTTCTGACGCAAACCAAACCTCTTTCGCTTGGAGACCCCTTTTTGATAGAATGTTTTCTTAAATTCTCTAGGAAAAAATCAAAACTCTCGCTTTTGTATAGCCTAGCTCACTCATTTTGGCCCGGTCGAAGTTTTTGCGTCCTTCTCGTCTTTTCTGTATAATTCGCTTGGAAGACAGTTTTGAACGAAACAAGGGAAATAATGGCGATCCAGGCATTGAGGGCGATCTAATGATAAAGCCATTGCCGGTTTTTTTGAGAACCATGGAAGTTTCGCAATCAACCAGCTCTTTATATACGGTAGATACAGGGAACCGCAGACAGAAGCGGTAGCGCCCCATGCGCCACTCTGAGAGAATTTGCCGTCTCAGTGCCGGAAAAGTACCACGACCCCAGAATATGTCGCGATAGTACCGCAGCGGCTCCGTGATCAGACGATTGTGTTGCCGTGTCTTGAGCCTCGACGTCGCCCCGATAGTACCGCAGCAGCTCCGCGTTAGAACCGCGCCGGCTCCGTGAGGATGCAGCAGCGAACCCGCGTGGAGTATGATGTACTGTCCTGTGTGGTGAAACGAAATTGTCGCCGGTTCAATTACTTAAAGGCAGTGGTCACGATGAAAAACGTTGTCGAAAAAAACTATAAAAATCAGCTTAGACCGAAAACAGCTGAAAAATAGTGAAGGAAGTTCGCTGGAAAATGGGCTAGAATTAGAGTATCTAGGGCCCAAAAAAGCCAGTTCGTGCACACGTGCACAGCGCCGACGAAAAAGATCGCAGTCCCATGCCGAGCAGTCAAAAATCATCGACATTCAGAGGAACAAATAAATGCAAATTTACCTAATAAAAACAGTTGAACAACGAAAGCAAGCACTTCGGTCAATGTTTTTGACTAGATATGTGCATAAATCCGGAGGTTCATTGATTGAAATTCAATTTTAAGCCAGCTGATGTTCTTGATATTAGAGATCATCGATGCCGATGATGTGGGGTATGCTCGTCCACCATCAAAAGACAAGAATGTTTAGACTTCAAATTTGGTCCAAAACAGCAGTTTTTCGCGATTTTCTTTTATAGGTCGTATTACTCTACACCCAGAATAGGGTTTAGAGAGAAAAAAAGACAAGCATATTCAATCGCGACCACTGCCTTTAAGTTTGAGGTGCATTCCGTATTTTCTTGGACGCAAAAATGGATCATGGTAGTAATGCTTTGCGCTTTCGTTTCGAAGATGTTTTGAGGCAAATCTGGGACTTTCACCGAAGTACCGTATAGATACCATAACCTATCGAAAATCAATAAACGGACCAGTACCTCAAACTACCCTTATGAGGAAGTTTCAAGGCAGATTGATTGTTATAAGGAAATACTCAACCAAGAATCGGTTTACGTGGGAAACGCTATCAGTCTCTCTGTCCACACTTTAAAAAATGCGCTTCCCATAAACTTTGCTAAAAAGTCTTCAGAACACGAGTATGACGTCCCTTCCCAGATTTTTTAAAGATTATTGCGCATCTGGAAGGTACAATAGGTTTGAAATTTTGCTGAAATTGTCCATAACTTTTTTCAAAGCTAGCGTAGACAGCTGTGATGAGCATATTCAATTTCTATGTTTAAAAAGAAAAATATCATTCATTTGGAACATCCACGCTGAACAAAAGTAATTTCTCTGTGAGCTCAATAACTGTAATGATCTGCCATCAACGGTTTGTATCCTTCTTCATATTCCTCTGTTCTGTGCTCTTCTTCTTACGCTCTCACAGCGAAGAACATCTTGCAATCCCTTACCTCTCTCCGAGCGCAGAAACCAAAAAAAAACTGTCAGCAGAGCTAAATGGTTAATTATCTTATCTCAATCTAACACTAATTACAGAAAAAGAAGAGCAAAATGGCATTCAGAGCCAGAATACTACTCGTAGTTTTCAATATACGAAACAAACATTTTCGACCGTTAATACTTAAAAGCAGTAAACATCGTTTGCAGTTTCACACACGTTGTTCTAAACCTTCAAGCCCCAAGAACGAGCGGACTCAAAATTATCTAAAACCCATACGGAAACTGTCAATGAAATCACATCATATTTATAACGTATTAGCACGCTACACTATAAAAGGAGAGATTGCAAAATGTTCAAACGCTCTCAAAACAAAAAGAAAAAAGAAAACAGAAGGCACCAAGCAAACGGGACGGAAAAACTCAGCTGTGCTCGACTTATCGATCGCAGGTTTCGGCCGCGAATTGGCACGCGTGTACGTGATTTGCGTACACTACGCTAGAGCTAGCTGCCCTGACGCCATCGAGCGCTTCTGCATACGGGGCAGGGCACAGACCCTCGGTGCACCTGCCTTGGCCTTGCCCTTGCCCCCACGTGTGCGTTGATGCATCCGGCCCCGGGTGGAAATCGTTCCCTTCATAGGGAGCGAAGCAACTTTTGCCTGGGGATGTATCCCTCGAATCACCAGAGCAGACGGCACTTTGCTGCCCACAGGGCTTCTGCACACTTGGCCGTAGCCTGGCCCCGAGCAAGTGGCTCTTCCGATCCGATTCTCCCTTATTCTCAATCACCCTGGAGGAATTACTGTGGAAGGGACAAATTGAATGAGTTTTGCTTCGATGAATAGCACACCAAGGCAATCTCAAACAGCTCGCGCTCAAAGCACAGAAATTCGAAGTGTCCTCCCTCCAAACTAAGTTCAACAAAGGAGAGAGGGAAAAGAGTCGATTCAAGATTTGCTTCAATCTTCTTGAAACTCTCGATGATGACTGCATGAATGAAGAGAATCATATAGCAAGCTATGAAAACCATTGTCCAGGAGTTTATGCTTGCCTAGAATTTTTTCCCGTGTGATGATAATTCCGTATCTCTGAAGTGTCGCTTTTGAGGGGTGGCATATGCTTTTTATGTCAGCCTCATATGTCTGTCATGTTTCCGTATAAAGATCAGCCATCTTATTTCGCTTTCTCAGAACAAAACGCAACAATTTGGGAGCCCATGATCTAGAGCGCGGTGAAAACCACATTCAAGCGTAGGTACGCCGGTCAAGGAACAGTTCAGTGGCAACAGAGGGAACGCGCGAGCGCCGTCTATCGCATTCAATCGTCGAAAATGTGCGCTAAGGCATTACTCACTAGGACACAGACAGACGTTTTCCTGTGTGCAAGTCACAAAATCAACTCAAACTCCTGGTGGATGACCATGACTGGTATTTATATACCAGTGTGGGTCACCGATGGGTTTGCTTCAAAATAAACACAAGCCAGCGACGCGTCATCGCTTGGTTGAGTTAACACTGGGTTACGTTTGGTCCTGAAAGGGCACCTCTGGGTGTTTTTAGATTAAACCCTAACCATCACCTCGCAGGTGCAGTCTCGCGGAACCCAAGAGTAGCCTAGCGCTGAACCAAGCCTAGTAATCATGCGCCCCTGGCTTGTGATGTTCTTCCAACAAATCCAGCTGGGACCCACATTCGTTCGTGAATCCCAGCCCAGGAACGCGGATTGATGCGCCCTCTACTAGCCATTCCATATCACGTATCGGTAGTGAGGTGAGCGGGTGTAACCCCGCAACCCAATTCCAGTGGAGGGGTTAACCAGGAGCGCGCTAAAACAACTCTCAATTAGGCAAAGATAGTCCAGGGGGAAACAGCGAAGAGGCGTTCGCTCTGAGCTCTTGAATGACAAATGACCTTTCCTGATCTGGCGTGGAACGCGTTGACAACGGGTTTGCGCCCGTTGCTCAAGAAAGGTAATCGGTTAAACCGAAGATCAAAATAAGAGTCGAATGGTGGAATGCAATCGTAAGCGATATAACGCAGTGTTGTATTATAAAGAGGAGAGCTCCTAACGTCTGCGCTTTACGGGACTCTCCCGCCCTACTGCGGGAGTCTTCCCTTAGGATGAGACTTTGAAGGACAGCCCCGGCGGTGAGAGGTGTGCATAGGGTCCAGGGATGTGCGTAATACAAATTTTGTAATTCGTTAGTCGTTCAACCCGCCAATACTCTCGTTAGCCATTAGAAGTTATTCATTAGTCGTTAAAAATGTAGGCTTTTAAAATAAGCGAAAATAAGCGCAGCTGAGGCAGAAAAAAGTCCTCATGAATAGAAAAAGAAGAAAGGCATGAAGAGATGCATGTTTTCCAAAACATTAATGTGTAAGCCGAATTATACTCGAATCGTAGCTAGACGATATGAACACGGATACAATGAACAATTTATTATAACAACAAAAATTGGATATATGCGGATATATGGGAAAACGGGTGATGTGGGGGCAGAGTTCGGCGACGACAGGAACGAGGGTACTGGAACGGGATTGGAGAGCACGGCGAGCACGGCTGGAAGACTGGAGACACGAAGAAGTCGTTAACTGTCAGTCCAGAACTGAGGCGCCTTTTATACGCGCTGCGTTCGCGCGGGACCGTTGGTCAACGCCACCTGATCATCTCTGACCGCCCACTATAGGACTCTGCAGAGTCGCACCGTGGCGAGTTTCGCACCGGCAAGGCAATGTTGAAGAATGGGGGACGCGAAACACCGGGCGAGGGTGGCGACGGGATGACCTCGCAGAGTGCTTCTGCCGCCGCGGCAACATCGACTCCTGGAGCGACGCCGTGAGCGAGTGGCGGCAGAAAATGGTTTGGACCATTCTCTGTCGCGGCGAGGAACGTCGATATGAATCGATTCAATCCCCTTCTTGACTCCATCGTGAAATCCATCTTGTGGAGACGTACTTTGTTAATTTTTTTTGAAATTGAGAGAAAGTTCATGGGAAAGATTTGAGAGCGTACAATTTTCCAGAGTGATCAATGTTTTAGTTCATTGATTTCCAGCTTAATTTTTTTTCTTTTTTCTTACGGTGCAATGCAGTGGAGTAGAAAGCCCAACATAGGAAGCCATCCACAATTTTGGGTGGAAATTTTCATGATGCACGGTTGATTGCGCCAATGATGCATACTGTTACACTGCCAGAGACATTATTGCAATCAGCGTGAGACCGTTTTCAAGATGGGACAAGAACAAAAAAACGATTCTGAGGCTTGACTGTGCCTTTAAGTGAGCCTACCGTAATGTCGCTCGAAAGACACGAAGTCGCATAAATGCAGCGCCTAACCTTGTGCAACCTTCGGTTGCGGTCATAATGTGGGGGTTACAGAACTGCGAAGCAGTGTCAGTAGAAACAATAAAAACTGAAGGCTATGGCCAATTTGTACCATCCACCTCGAACAGCCAACAGGGTACTATGTATCAATCCTGATAAAATCCTTGAGTTGGAGTGCGATGTGAACGATTATTCATTTTCTAGCAAACTCTGGGATCGCTTATGGAGATATTTTTTATTTCATTAGTGGTTAGTCGTTGGACGTAAGACCCACAAAGCCTGTTGGTCGTGAAACTCGCTAGTCGTAATTACGCACATCCCTGATTGGGCCTCATATGTTGTCGTGAATTAATAATCGGAGCGCAGTGCGTTTTCTGTTCTCACGCAGCGCGGCAGCGCCAAACCTCACTTCGATATTGACGAAATGAGTTTTCACATAGTTTTGATGTTCCTCTCAGTAAGGCGCACGAATTGGTATATGCAGAAAGCATTTTTAGCTCTGGTATTCTCTTGGGGGTGTGTATACAAGTCTGTTGGTACCTGCTCGTTGGTGCCCCTGCTTCTACTGAACCCAGCAGACGTTTGAGTGTACACAGGGAACGTTCGAGCGATATAGCGTGCACAACTATATCGCGAAAGTATCCCGCACATTGCATAAAGGTGTCGCCGTCCGGCACACTAAGGCCTCTGGTCCATAACACCTTAGGATCCGTACCTAGGGAGTCATGGAGTCTTTGGCCACAAGCCACAATTTCGCCACCCTGAACTGTCGATCGCTGTCGAGTGATATCCAAAAAACTGCGCTATCCAGACTTCTGAGCTATTTCCATGCACCGTTTGCTGCTTTGCAGGAAACCCGCCTCAAGGATAGACCCGTCATCAGCGTCGGAGAGTACACCATCTACTGCGGTAACGCTGACGATAGGAGAGTGGGAGGCTGTGCAATAGCTGTAAGGAAGGATTTCAATGGTATGGTCAAGGAGTTCGGCTCAACGTCGTGTCGGAATGCATTCGTACGACTGCGGGATCACAGAGGATTCAATCTGTGGATAGTGAGTGCTCATGCGCCCACTGAAACCGCCGAAGACAATTCGAAGGATGGGTTTTTTGGGGAACTCAATACGTTTCTTGCCAGGGTACCTTGTCAACATGCTGTTGTCGTGGGGATTGACGCAAATGCGAAGATGGGACTTGATCAGGAATCCGAAGTACTCGGTAAATGGTTCTACCCAGTGGAGCAAACATCGGACAATGGCTACCGCCTTGTCGACTTTTGTGAACGCAGTGGTCTGATTATTGCATCGACATTCAAGAGGAATCATCGCCGCCATCAGCTTACGTGGCAGGGACCAACCCGGCTATCTCCAGAAGAGCAGCGGAAGCGGAAGATGACAACTTTGAAACTACAGCTTGACTATGTCCTGACGAGGAATATTCCAGTATCGGACATTCGAAGATCTAGAGCTGTGTGGGATGTCGCATTCGATTCGGATCACCGTCCTGTTCTGTTGAACTTCACTGCGAGGATTCATAAGAGGAAGCGAGGGGCTCAGCCTCTCCAGAGGATTGACATGACAAGTCTCAGAGATGAAGAGTGCAGAAGGAATTTCCGACAACGCGTTTCTATTCACATCGGAGTACGGACTAAGAAGAAACTTTGCGACGCGGATTCTTTAGTCAAGTGCATCCAGGATGCTTCGAAAGAGGCACTCCCGGTTGTACAGCCTAAGAAGAAGTTCGCCTACGTCTCAGAAGAAACAACATCTACCTACAACAGAGTATGTGCTCTCCGAACTGCAGGAAACTTCGTGGAGGAGAAGCGTCTGAGGAGGAAGTTGCGTCGGCAGCTTCAAAGTGACCGCGAACGAGAGTGGACGTGTAGAGCTAAGGAGTTCGAGAAGGCTTGGGAGGAGAAGAATCCGAAGAAAGCCTACACGTTGCTGCGACAGTATAGCGGGAAGATGAAGAGATGTTCTCCTGTCTTGAACACTACCAATGGAGTTGCAGTTGGTGATGCGACGCTGCCAATATGGAAGGATTACTTCAGTTCACTACTGAATCGTCCAGCGCCATCAGTACCTGAGCTCCCGCATGTTCAGAGAGCACATTACGATGTCAGTGAGGAACCGCCGACTGAGTCTGAAGTTTTGGATTGTGTCCGGAAAATGAAGAATGGAAAGGCAGGTGGAGATGACAACATCACTGCTGAAATGCTGAAAGCTCTTCCTCCGTCTGGGATTCGTGAAATGACCAACACCATCCGTGCCATATGGATGAGCGAAAGGATACCCGATTCGTGGAGACATGCGATCATCGTACCTCTTCACAAGAAGCTATCCGTCACGGATCCTAAGAACTACAGAGGAATCTCTCTACTTCGTGTCATGTACAAGGTTTTAGAACGTATCATTCTCGAGCGACTTATCAAACATCGTGAAGGAACGACCAGAGATGAGCAAGCCGGTTTTCGACCTGGAAGATCGACCATCGACCAAGTGTTCGTCGTGAGAAGAGTAATTGAATCGTGGCAGCGGTTTTCGAAGCCATTACAGCTTGCTTTTGGACTTTGAAGCCGCGTTCGACTCTCCTCATCGTGATCGATTGCTCAATGCTCTGCGAGCAGATGGAGTCCCGGAAAAGTATGTTCGGTTAATCGAGGACATGAACAAAGGAACAACAGCAGCAGTTCGTACACCTGTCGGATTTACGTCAGCTTTCGAGGTGAAAACAGGAGTAAGGCAAGGAGCCGTTGCAGGACCTTTTCTTTTCAACTTCGCCGTTGATGACATCATGCGTAGAGTTGCAGAACAGTTTCCTGCGGATGTGATCCTAACACCATCAGGACGCTCCCTTGTCGACCTGGAGTACGCCGACGACATTGTGTTATTCGCTGAAAACAACGCAAAACTGCAAAGGATTGTGAATCTCGTTTCAAAGTATGCCGCAGCCTATGGACTTCGTCTTCGTCCCGACAAATGCAAGCAGATGTGGGTCTCTCAGAGGCCTTCAACTGGAGTTTGTGTGGACGAACAACGTATCGAACTGGTGGACGATTTCTGTTATTTGGGCTGTTTGCTGAAGAACGATGGAAGTTATGCAGTGGATATTCGACAACGATGTGCGAAAGCTACGTCTGCATTCAATTCTCTAACCAAGTGTTTGTGGTCTACCACCATCGCGAAGGAAGTCAAGTTGCGCGTCTACCTATCCGCTATTCGCCCTATCATGATGTACGGGTCGGAGACGTGGGCAGCACCGAAAACGCAGATGGAAAGGTTGGATTGCACGGAGAGGAAGCTTTTTAGGCGTTTGCTTGGATATTTCTGGCCGCGTGTATGCCATAACGAAGACCTTTACAAGGAAATCGACGCAGTAAATCAACGCTTGACACGAGGGAGGTGCCAGCATCTCCTAACGCCATCTCAAGCAGCAATGGAAAGTCGACTTCGACTGCTCGGGCATATACTAAGAAGAACGCCGGATCGTCTCGTACAACACGCTTTAAAAATGCTTCCAAATCCTGTCTGGAAACGGCCACCTGGGCGTAGGCGAAAGTTCTGGACGGATGTGGTTAAAGAGGATTTAAAGTCACTCGGCATCGAAAGACAGTTCAGGCGCGATGTTACGTTTCGCAGGGAATGGAATAGTGACAGCTGGATGGAATGTGTTCAAATTGTGGCTGAAGACCGTGAAAAATGGACACGGCTGACCACTAGGACGGCACACCTCGGTGAAGATGCGGAATGACCGCGTCAGGCGAAAGCCAACCGATTAAGTAAGTCATTCTCTTGAATAAATGTGTATTTCCTTCTGAAATTCAAATCGACTGGAGGTCAAAACGTGACAGATTTCTGCTACAATGACCGTTGGATCAGTTCATTATGAGGGATTCCATTGTACAAATATGCATTTTTCGATGAACTTCTGGAGTGGAGCCTAATATTTTGTAACACTATCCTATAGGACTCAAAGAAAGCATTCCAGAAATGACTTCAAATGTGAAGATGGATCGGTTTCAAGCAAGTTATGGCGATGCGGTGCTTCGTAAGAGCTAATAACGCCGCAAATTGCTTTTTGTTGCAAAAAATTGCTCGGAGCTGCACATACAGGATATTAAACGGCGGAATTCACATGGTTCCTACGCGTGCTGGTGCGGTGCGGAGGTTAGAGACAGTGAGAGAGCGGAGTGCAGTCGGAGGCTGAATGATGTGAGTTACGACGTTTTATAGAGGGTACAGGGGACAGTTTTTTTTATGCGCTGGGCAATACTTTCTCTTGGATGTTTACTGTCTGTATACACAATATAAAACACAAAATATATGCAGTATGGGTAACTAACCTCCCATCCTAGCCAGCTCTGGTGCTTTTTTTCACTGCAAGTTGCCTTGCTTTGTGTGTCTGTTACTGGTCTCTTCCATTCAGTGCTTTTCTTCCGCAGTTCTCTCCCGCTCCCCTAGTGAACCACTTATGGGGGCGTTGCCAAGTGATGAGCTGCTCCAGCCTCTTCATCGTCCATCTTCATCCCTAGTCTCACCTCGTTCTTTCGCTGCCACTGCTTTTCCTCTGCTTAACACGCTTCTCAGTCCTATGATGCTTCAACAGAATCGCTGTAAACTAGCAAAAATTTTGTTAGTGCATTGCTCGGATTCGAAATTCCTCATAGGTGTCTATCGAGAAACCTCCCTCGGTGAGAGTAATCACTTCCTATGTCTAATCGGAAGCGTCGGATTTCTCGGTAATCGGCGACGTCGTCGTTTTCTTCCTCTCTTTCATTGCTCCTTCGCCTAGAGCTCAGACAATAGACGGCAGAATAGGCAATGAGTTGCGGACATGCACACCTACTCACCTCCTCCTTCGAAACGTCATTCCTAATCCGATTATTTGCATTTCGCACATTTGCCCAACGTCTTCATTAGGTTCACCAAGATTACTCCGGCTGTGTCATTGTGTCTTTGTCAGTAGATATCAAATGTCTTATATTTGCACATCTTCAGCGAATGTGAACAGGACTCAAGACCTAGGAATGACCGGGAATCAAATTAACTGAAAAGCCTGCATCCTTGTGAATAGGCCTGTGGTGAACTATAGGCTGTGAAAACGCGAAATTCTCATGGATTCTAGAATTCGCGTAACAGTTTTAGTCTGATTGATAGAGGGAGCTGCGACGATAGATCACCCCGCGCGAATCGAAACCCAATCTCCAGTGAGGCCGCCAACACCGCAAGGCCACCCGCCTGGTCCATGCGTCAGACTAAATCGAAAACGGAAACCATACACGTGCTAGCGGAGGTTAGAGACAGCGAGAGAGAGAGAGAGAGAGAGAGAGAAGGTAGACGGAGGCAGCAGCATCGCGCTCGCATCATGAGTGATCGGAAATTCGTTTTTTTTTGTACTGAGGTTATGTATTAAACTGACCTTCTTTTTACTGGCGTCGTTCTGTTTATAGAAAGGAATTGACAGAACACGAAAATGCAGTGAATATCATGGCGTTAATCAAAGGTTTGGGACTGTTAGTAGTGAGAACTGGCGGGAAAAGCTCAAAAAATCTATGTGAGTAAAAAATCACTGATTATGTTTGCATTAGATTGGAAGTGGACGGATTACTTCGCGGCATGCACGCTCGGTTCGGATAGTGAAGCTAGGTGATTCGTACGACCTGTGTTAACAGGGTTAGGCGTGAGGTGTGATGTATCACAGAGGGGGGGGGTCGGACCTTCGACCAACCAAGAGCCAAGATGAGCTTATATCAGGGGTGATGGGTATCGAGAGGTATACCGTTAGTATGAAAAGTGTAGAGGTATAGTATAGAGGCAAAAAGTATAGTATATAAAGTATAGAGGTTAAAGTAATAGTGGAAATCAAACTGAGAGGGCGAACTGAGACAGGAGATCGAAAAAGAAACTGAAGACTGAACAAAACAACTGCGCAAAGCAAATGAGGCAGGATATGAAATACAGATGTAACAATGAGGCAGGAACTCACAAGAAGAGGTGACGATTTACTGGTGGAGAAAGAATGCAACACAATAGACGACAGTAGCATGGCCATCGTTAATGGCTCTGACATTAAAGCGGAGTAGTGGTCGGGTAAAGTGTGTCACCAAAGCGCTCCTGGATATGTCAGCAGCAAAAGTGTTGAGTATTGGCTGTCATCGGGGTCATTACAAGCCAACTATCCTATCAACCCAATGACGCAGATGTTCTGCTATTCCGTATACTAATATGCATTTTTAGGCGATTTAGGATTCACAGCTTCAGTGCCGCCAAAAGTCAAAATTTTTGCCCGGCTGTAAAACGATGGATAGTCGACTGTTACAAAAGAGCATTGTTCATTGTGATATCTCCTGCGATTCCCTCCATGAAATCGCCTTGTTAGGCCAGAAACGTGGAGCGATTCCGCTTGAAGCTTAAGATTTTCGGTGCCCTGAGGGCACATACGTGCGGTTTCGGACATGAAAACAATATTTAATATATGGCTGTCCAGATGTGAACACGCGCTCAAAATTTCATGGACACATCTTGAAGCCGAAAAGCGCTACATAGGATGGGGTCCATCAAAAAATTCATAGCTGTGAAATATTTAAAAGTATTTATCGAAATTTTTATTAGGGAGTTTCGCGTTACTACAACGTGCGGAAAACCTAGTCCTGGAGCCAAGTAACAATTTAGTTCTTTTAGCCATTCAAAAAAGTCTTTGAAGACCCATTTTCAGGTGTGATACAATCGATTGTATCACACCTAAAAATGGGTCTTCAAATACCGTTTTGAACCGGCTAATTAGTTACTTGGGTCCGGGAATAGGTTTATCGCACATTGTAGCAACGTGAAAATCCCTCATCGAAATTCCGATTAATACTTGTAAATATTTCACAGCTATCGATTTTTTTCATGGACCCCACCCTATGTAGCGCTTTTCGGCTTCAAGATGTGTCCATGAAATTTTGAGTGCGTTTTCACATCCGGACAGCCATATACTAAAAGCAATTTTCATCCCCAAAACGGCACCTATGTGTCCTCAGGGCATTAATGAATGTTCAGTCAATAAACAAACATTTGGTGTCATCGTCGCTTTATTATGATCTTAAAATATGCTTTTTTCATTGTTCATGTAATAAATTAATCACACTACAATTTTTTTAATTTGTTTATTGCATTAATAAGATTGATTGATACAAGCGATCCATCAATGTAGTCTTGACCTAAATATTCGTTCACTATAAAAAGTTACGAAGTAAGGAACTCCCCCCCCCCCTGGTCATCACCAACATTTTTTCACAAAGGAGTGGGGGCTGAGCGGATAGCCTGACCTGGAGGAGGGGGCGTCGGACCAAAGTTGACTTTTATCACACCTCGCGCCGTAGCCTGTGCGCTAAAACGCCTATGTCGCTTGAGAGCATGAAAAACTAGCCAAATAAACCGTATTTCAGCAATCAATTTGAGGATGTTTGTCTTGGGGGCGGGGTTCAACGAAGCAACGGGAAGAGCCCCGAAGTTTTGATGGCTCAACATTACTCAAGTACGTTCGTTTTTGCTCCTTTGCGAAGCTTGAGCGTGGGCGTCCAATTAGGGCCGTACAACCACATTAAAGGCATAGTACACCCTCAGCCATAAATTTCGTGATTTCTCTTTAATTGTGTACTGGACTACTCCTATATAACACGTGTAGAGTGTGAGATCTCAATTTTTCTAAATAAGCGAGATATGGCCCGACCTCCTTCGCTCACCGCCACGGGCCACACCCCCTACCAGATTTCCGAGCTCGATAGCGGCTAGATGGATGTATGAATTCCAACAAGTCCTCGTTCTTCAAACCATTACCGGACTGTCTCCTAATCCTGGCTCGCTCTCGCGCAATAATTGCGAATTAAGAGAAATACAGGTCAGAGACAACTCGTTTAGCAATTTTTCACCCTCAAAATATAGGCATATTTAGAAAGCAATAACTGTATTCATAGGGGGTCTTGGGCGATTTTGGGGATACCACTGTGATCAGCGTAGAATTCTCTCTAAGGCCAGCATGGAAGATACTAAAGAGTTATTTTCTGGAAGTTCTGTGTCTTTAATGTCGTCATCTCCACCACTTTTGCGCTTCATCCTCTCCATCTGCTGAACGAAGATAGTTATTTTTCCTTTTCTTGAAATTATGCGCACAACTGATTGCAAGGTCAGGATGTGTTTCATAAAAATAATGTATTTATTTATTGAGTACGATGCATAAGGCACACTTGAGAAACGCAATACGTTAGTAATACACAGATTGAGCGCAAATGTGAATCACTGATACATAATGAGCTCCCTCCCACCACCGAGCTTGCCGTTTCAAACACAATAACTTATTTCGCGCAATACGTTTGAATGATCTAACACTGAAACAAACAACACACACCTCTTCTCTAGAAGAAACAAAAAGCAACCCAGCGATACACGTAAACGAGCAGAACCTTAGGGCACTTTTTGGGATCGCATATGAAATTTTCTCTGTGCCACCTCTGGTTCTAGAATGAACTATACGGTAAAAATTAGAAGCATTACTCTCATAATACCTGTAAGCATGTTAGTGACAGTGAAGACATCACAAACCTTCCGCCGAGATTCTAATGTGTGTAGCAACAACTCACTGTTCCGGTTCTTTGAATCGGGTATGCTACTGTAAGGTCAATGGTATACTTTTCCGCCGTCATGAAGGCCAGTCATGAAATTTAGCACAAATAGTGGCGGGAGCAGCATAGGAGCAATGGCACTGGCCGTCGTGGAAACAGTTGTCACGTGACCGGCGCAGCGACGTGTCGCGGAGGGCTGACATACTGCAAATGTGGCGATGCCTCTTGTTGATATTGTCGCTGTCGCTTTGCAGCGCACTGTGACAGCGACAGATTCAGAGGAAGGGAGCCTCGCAACAGGCGGCCGCTGTCGCTGTGCAGAGCGACCCGACCGCGTGTCGAAAAAGTATACCATGCTCCTAAGGCAACTGGAAAGCCCTTGCAAACACAGTTCACCTCCGCACTGCCGTTCAGTCCGCAAAGCGCACGCTTATTGCGAAGCGTGCTGCGGCGAGGTTGCGAGTATCCTCAGACAGGGATGTGGGATCAGCCGGACGGTGGGTTCACCCGGGCATCAAAGGCGAAAACCGCCCGGGTGATCCCACATCCCTGTCTGAGGATACTCGCAACCGCGCCGCATCACCCTTTCGCAATCAGCGTGCACTTTGCGGACTGAACGGCAGTGCGGAGGTGAACTGTATGTAGTTTGCGCGTGAAATTCTTTTGGATGCTCTCTAGCAAAGAAATGTCTTTATTTTTATGGGGAGAAGAAACCGATGACCCACTCTCCATGTTTGGCCTTATGTAAGTTTTATATGCTCTAACAAGAACATCTTTATCACACGATGAAAGTGCCTTAAAGATAAGGAAAGTGCGCGGAAAAGCCTTGTTGCTCAGATGCTTATAATGATTCATGAAATCCAGTTTATTAACATAGTGAAACCCTCCCGCTTTCAACTGTTAAATCGTTCGATTTCTTGAGTGCAATACTAGCGCTGACTTTTATAAAAACGGGGACGTGTGGTGAAATCGGCAGAAAAAGCTCCGTTGCTTGTACCTTTCCGGATTCTCAAAACGCTGTCATATTCACAGCTCAGTTTGTTACCCAATGATGTGCTTTGTGGGGCGAAATTTCCAAAAATCGTCTTTTTCTTTTGCTATCGTTTCTCGAAAACGTCGCCCACGGCGAAGTGCAGCTCATTTTTGACTGATACCAGTGCTAAAGGAGCAAGCTTCATGCCCTCTTCATGATGAAAGGCAGCATACAAGCTCGCAAACGTGGTTGAGAAAACTCTGGAATAGAATCGTATGGCTCAGAACAGAACGCCTACGCATTTTAAGGCGTCAAAAACAACCCACAATGCCGCTACACAAGTAAGAAGTTGGCCCCGCCCTGTATCTGCCCGCCACCTGTCTTTGCTATTTTCCTCCAAAACAGGGGTGCTGGGCCATTCCTACCGTTGTCGATGTATGTGGTACACTTATTGCGCTAATTGTACCATCCACTCAACCAAGTTTACGAGCGTGTACATATCTTTCGTGTAATTTTGAAACTACCGAAATTTGGGTCAAAGGCAGTGTTCACGATAAGAATCGTTTTTTTGCTTTCGCACCTATCTTGAAGACGGTCCAATGCTGATTCCAATGATGTTTTTGGAATCGTTCAAGACCTTCTAGGAACGGAGTTATGGTCCCTCAAAAATTGAGCTAGGGAAACATGGTGGACGAGTTGTACGAGGCTTGTAACTTCCGTCTTTTTGCAGCCGATGTATGCGAGCTGACCTGAGTAAAGAGAGAAGTTGAGAATAAAGGGAAGAACGGGGCTATTGATCGGAAGTCCTCGCTCATCTCGCGATCTCGAGCATTCATTTGTTCACGTCGGTGGGCGTGGAAGGTGCATCTGGGGTGTGACGAGCTGACGGGTTTCCAACTTTGGGGCCGTAGAGGACCGTTCCAAGCTCATTTTTCTTAGTTTTTCAACGTTTGGGTTGCGCTAGGCTCCGCAGCTGCCGATCTCCACCAAAAAATCAGACATGGTTTTTATCCTGGGCACTGCCTTTGAATAGATTGGGCTGGCCTAGCTGAACATCGTCTGAACGTTTCACGAACTCTGATTCCTTAGTTCTGGAGAAAACCGCCTCAAATTCAGGGAATACGGTATTCACAGCATGATAATCATGGCTGGAGTGACCGATAATTACACAGCACTTTTGAAGAATGCGTGGACAACCGCTAAAATATGGACGATGGCCACACTTTTCCGACTTTTCTGGATCATCGGCTAACGGAAGTGGCTGGAATAACTTGAAGTTGACCGGTTTTAACGCAGTTTTCGCATGTTCTTTCGGACTACCTGTAACATGAGCACAGATTCAGCGGAACAACTCAGAATCGAAATTCTGCCCGGACCCTGCCTTTAAGTGCAGGTGGGTCAATCTCGAGATTTGTGCAGGTTGTATCTTCGAAATCCTTCAATTAACGCGCTCGGGAGTCTCCAGAGAAATCGGGTTAGTGCTACGAAAACACCAGAATGCTAAAGGCAGTGTCCACGATAAAAACCATGTCTGAATTTTAGTGGAGATCGGCAGCTGCGGAACCTAGAGCAACCCTAACGTTGAAAAAACTACGAAAAATGAGCTTGGAACGGTCCCCTACGGCCCCAAAGTTGGACACCCGTCAGCTCGACACACCCCAGATGCACTTTCCACGCCCACCGACGTGAACAAATGATTGCTCGAGATTGAGAGATGAGCGATGGTTTCCGATCAATAGCCCCGTTTTCCCTTTATTATCAACTTCTCTCTTTACTCAGTTCAGCTCGCATACATCGGCTGCAAAAGACAGAAGTTACAAGCCTCGGACAACACGTCCACCATGTTTCCTTAGCTCAATCTTTGAGGGACCATAACTGTATTTCCAGAAGGTCCTGTACGATTACAGAGACATCATTGGAATCAGAATGGAGCCGTCTTCAAGAAAGACGGAAAAACAGAAGAACCATTTTCATAGTAAACACTGCCTTTAAATTAAGGTTTTTGAAAAATCAACATTCACTAATCTTGAAAAAGTCTCACCTGAACCTAATCCGTGAAAAAGAAGTAAAGAGTGCCCTTCAAGTACTTCTGCGATTACTAATAAAAGTTCAGCCGCATTAGCAAAAACAATTTCCCAAAAAAACAGAACAATCTCAGGAAAATTCGGTCCACAAAAATAGCATCACCTTGACAGAGGGCCTTGACCTGGCTGATGTTTCTGAATACAGACTATCACATACCTCGAAACGGAACCCAAACGCTGATTTTAGCCTCTTGTACTCTTATTTTTTGATAAAATAAAAGTACGTGACCATAGCATATGATATCGGTAGTCGATGAAAAGCATCCGTGGTTCTCGGAGAAGAAAAGTTGTCTTTCAACAGCATACTTCGGCGAAGAGAATCTGAACACTCAAACATACATATCTGGATAACCTGAGTCTCCCTATAAGAGCTACATCACGTTTTTCTTCTGCAATGCTCTATTGCTCATCTGACAACGTCGGTGCTCCGAAATATTCGTGCCGGTGACAGGTGTTGACGTTGTCGCTTTCAGTATATGAGAAATGCAATCACGCGTGAGCATTTTCAGAAGGGGGAAAGCTCATGCTCTGAATCTTTCATAGTGCTTGGGCAACATGAAGACGTGTTATTAGAGTTTTTTTGGAGAAACATTTCCTAAAACATTTCCTAAAACATACACAATTATCCTGACAGCAGTTCGAAGAGAAGTAACACACCCATTTCTTGGCAAAGCGCAAAACACGTCGACCTAACCCAATCATGTCGAGCCGCTCGCTATTCCGAGATAACTCCTGTTGGCCACTTCTCACATCTCTCGTCGTCTCATGACCTCACCTTTCAAACACTTTCGTGGAACGATAAAATTAACTGATTCTTCGAATCTTTGAAATAAAGCGTCCTGACAGCAAGCTGTTGTTCGCTATGGAATTTGTGAAGTTTTCTGGGTAACCGAATAGTTTCGACTTTATAGCTTTCCGAATATACATAACAGTGCGTTTGGCATCTGCTCGTAAAATACATCTCGTCGGTTTCGGTCAGAGTGCAGGTGGCAGCGCTTGCTCACTTACATATTTAGCGCCCTCACCAATTACTTCCTTCAAATTCAATGTTTTACGTACATATCTGATTTATAATTCGTATCCTGATGGGATGGTCTATCGAAGGCTATAATATATTCTATCAAAAAGGGGTCTTCCAAGCGAAATAAGTTTGGTTGGCGTCAGAAACGTTCCAACAAAAAGGGAACAATAGGCAAGTAGGATGAGGAGAGTCTACAAAAATTGAACAATATTTTCTGAGACTGATTTTCTTGGCCGAAACTTCTTAACAGCGGAAACAAACCGTTGCGGTGTTTCACACGGAAGCACTCTGTGGTTCCAAATAGTCTCCGATTATGCGAGTAACGATAAAAATGTATAATTATGTGCACCTATTAGTTATCATTAAAAGAGAAAATGATTTCAACTTTACCTACACAGACGGCTAGCTCCAGCTGCTACGAGAAGCGAACTCAAAGTGCAGCATGAAATAATAGTATTTTCTTATAATCTCGTCAAGAATAGAAGTCCATTCTTGGAAACCATTGAACTCTTCCTCGTGAAATGCCACAACGGTTTGTTTCCGCTATTAAGAAGTTTCGGCCAAGAAAATCAGTGTCAGAAAATATTGTTCAATTTTTGTAGACTCTCCTCATCCTACTTGCCTATTGTTCCCTTTTTGTTGGAACGTTTCTGACGCCAACCAAACCTCTTCCGCTTGGAAGACCCCTTTTCGATAGAATTGTTCTTTTTTATTGATATTACGAAGCAATATCTGTAAAAATCTTCAATATTTCCCAAATGGCATGGATTGATATGACAATCAGTAAGTGACTGACTTGTTGCGCGCGCTACAAATGACGCGCGACTCTCTTTCGTCGACGTCCTGATGACGTCATCAGATTCCGTGTGTACTTTACACGACATACTGATGACGTCATCACATGCCCCATGCACTTTGATGACGTCATCAGAAATTAACAAACTTGTTAGTCACTTCCCCTTTCCCTTCCCTACGAAAAAATACAGCCTACAACGTGTTTTAGCGATTTGATCTACCAACTGATAATATCACTTGATATGATAAGCAGTAATAAGTGAAGTAGTTAATGTTAAACAGTAAGTAACAACTTGTTCGTCACTTCCCCTGTCCCTTCCCCAAGAAAAAGTACGTGTTTTAGCGATTTGATCTACCAGCTAATCATATCACTTGATATGATAAGCAGTAATGAGTGAAGTAGTTAATATTAAACAGTAAGTAACAAACTTGTAAGTCACTTTCCTTGTCTTTTCCCATCGAAAAGTACAGTCTACAACGTGTTTTAGCGATTTGATCTACCAATTGATAATATCACTTGATATGATAAGCAGTAATAAGTGAAATAGTTAATGTTAAACAGTAAGTAACAAACTTGTTAGTCACTTTCCTTGTCCCTTCCCTACGAAAAAGTACGTGTTTTAGCGATTTGCTCTGCCAACTGATAATATCACTTGATATGATAAGCAGTAATAAGTGAAGTAGGTAATGTTAAACAGTAACTAACAAACTTGTTAGTCACTTTTCTTGTCCCTTCCCATCAAAAAGTACAGGCTACAACGTGTTTTAGCGATATGATCTACCAACTGATAATATCACTTGATATGATAAGCAGTAATAAGTGAAGTAGGTAATGTTAAACAGTAACTAACAAACTTGTTAGTCACTTTGCTTGTCCCTTCCCATCGAAAAGTACAGCCTACAACGTGTTTTAGCGACTTGATCTAGCAACTGATAATATCACTTGATATGATAAGCAGTAATAAGTGAAGTAGTCAATGTTAAACAGTAAGTAATTAACTTGTTAGTCACTTTCCTTGTCCCTTCCCATCGAAAAGTACAGCCTACAACGTGTTTTAGCGATTTGATCTACCAACTGATAATATCACTTGATATGATAAGCAGTAATAAGTGAAGTAGTCAATGTTAAACAGTGAGTAATATACTTGTTAGTCACTTTCCTTGTCCCTTCCCATCGAAAAGTACAGCCTACAACGTGTTTTAGCGATTTGATCTACCAACTGATAATATCACTTGATATGATAAGCAGTAATAAGTGAAGTAGTTAATGTTAAACAGTGAGTAATATACTTGTTAGTCACTTTCCTTGTCCCTTCCCATCGAAAAGTACAGCCTACAACGTGTTTTAGCGATTTGATCTACCAACTGATAATATCACTTGATATGATAAGCAGTAATAAGTGAAGTAGTTAATGTTAAACGGTAAGGAATGAACTTGATAGTCACTTTCCTTGCCCCTTCCCATCGAAAAGTACAGCCTACAACGTGTTTTAGCGATTTGATCTACCAACTGATAATATCACTTGATATGATAAGCAGTAATAAGTGAAGTAGTTGATGTGAAACAGTAAGCAATAAACTTGTTAGTCACTTTCCTTGTCCCTTCCCTACGAAAAAGTACGTGTTTTAGCGATTTGATCTGCCAACTGATAATATCACTTGATATGATAAGCAGTAATAAGTGAAGTATTTAATGTTAAACAGTAAGTAACAAACTTGTTAGTCACTTTCCTTGTCCCTTCCCATCGAAAAGTACAGCCTACAACGTGTTTTAGCGATTTGATCTACCAACTGATAATATCACTTGATATGATAAGCAGTAATAAGTGATGTAGTTGATGTTAAACAGTAAGCAATAAACTTGTTAGTCACTTTCCTTGTCCCTTCCCTACAAAAAGTACGTGTTTTAGCGATTTGATCTGCCAACTGATAATATCACTTGATATGATAAGCAGTAATAAGTGAAGTACTTAATGTTAAACAGTAAGTAACAAACTTGTTAGTCACTTTCCTTGTCCCTTCCCATCGAAAAGTACAGCCTACAACGTGTTTTAGCGACTTGATCTACCAACTGATAATATCACTTGATATGATAAGCAGTAATAAGTGAAGTAGTTGATGTTAAACAGTAAGCAATAAACTTGTTAGTCACTTTCCTTGTCCCTTCCCTACGGAAAAGTACGTGTTTTAGCGATTTGATCTGCCAACTGATAATATCACTTGATATGATAAGCAGTAATAAGTGAAGTATTCAATGTTAAACAGTAAGTAACAAACTTGTTAGTCACTTTCCTTGTCCCTTCCCATCGAAGAGTACAGCCTACAACGTGTTTTAGCGACTTGATCTACCAACTGATAATATCACTTGATATGATAAGCAGTAATAAGTGAAGTAGTTAATGTTAAACAGTAAGTACTCATTGTCTACCCACTCACCAGCCTGCTTATCTATCCACATACCAACTTACCTGCCTGTTCAACCGATCGCCTGCGACCATTGGCAGTGACCACTACTAAGGGTGCGTAACGCACGAGGAAGCACGAAGCAGGAAGCGCGATGCAGGAGGCAGGAAGGACGAAGCAGTAACAGCGCACAACAAGAATTTTTAATAAGGACTCGCCGATCTAACTTTGTTAGTTTTGAACCGATTTGGCTCAAATTTTGTCAGCATGTGCCTCCTGGACCCTCTCACCTATATCCCGATGGAAATCTCTGGAGAATTTGTTTACCAGGTTTTATTAACTACTTTACAGAATTCTAAGTGATCACAAGTCCCGGGCAAAACCAAACCTCTCCAGCCGCTTCGCGGCTGGAGCGATAGACTGCTAGGGTTGTAGCACTAACGGAAAAGTTTGGGAGGAAAAGCTTATTGTGATATACAGTATGCGAATACAGTATGCAGTTGCACAGCACTATATGTACTGTATAACGAGCCGGAAATGAAATCTGAATTTTTTTTTCAAGTCTTAGCACCCTAGCAACCTAATATCTTCAATTCTAGCAAGCATTATGCATATCGTTTAATAACCCTCTTCAGTTGGATCCCAAATGACTTTTCAGATCTGAAAGTGATCAGTTTAGACGGAATCATTCAAAATATATATTAGATAAGCGATAATGATTGCGATGTATAGACGGACGATACCAATATGAGACAGCTTGGACACACCGCTAGAGGGCAGGGAGCCTCTCCGCGTCTTTCGCGCGAAGCGTCGGGTCAGAAGTGATCGGAAACACTTGCCGTACAAGCTGCGTAGAGACGCAACCTCACTACGCACGGTGAACTACCCGCCTAATTGCATTTCTTTCGCTTTGATAAATAATTATTTTTCGAGTTTTTTTTCATTCTGGTGTAATACTTTGCAGAGAAAATTCAGATTCCAGAGGTGTATAATATCAAAAAGTTGCTATTGTGTAGTGAGGTTACATCTCTACGCGATGGGGACGGCATGTGTTTTGGGTCACCCCTGGTCCGGCGCTTCACGCGTAGGACGCGCAGAATGCCGCCCGGGACAGTTTCAAGACGTCACCGTTGACTTCACTGTTGTTCTGCTTGTTTCATTGGAATAAGTTTTTCTGACAAGTGTCTATTCACAAGTGGATGCAATCGTCACACAACTCCTAGCGTGAGGATCACTGCTAAAAACATGTTCTCTGCTGGATAATTGCCACTGACGCATACATATTCGTCCAGAAGTAGGTACGTTGGCCACGTCGACCAGTAGATACAGCAAACGAAGTAGAGAGCAAGGGCGATTCATTTGAGGCTGGCTCTAAATTGAATCTGAATGCCGCTGGAGAACTCGTCACACGTTCGAGAGCCCATTGTTGCAAATGAGTCAGTCGGCGAGTCGAAGCACATCGGCCAGTCACGAGGGTTCTTCAGAGCCGCCGATGGCCGGAGGGCGCTAATCCGTTTGTGACTGACAATGCAGGTGCGTGTGTATGTGTGTATGTCTGCGGTTACCTTCGTATCGACCGCCGCACCTCTCCAGTAGCTTTCTCTGGCTTCTGCTTCGGCTAGCACTTCCGACGCGTTCATGCCGTCATTTCCCCCCTTCGTTGCTGCGTTTTCAGTTCATAATATGCGTCCACTTCAAACTTTTCCCCACATCATCTCTGGTTTAACCGGATTGTCTTTATAGATCTTGTTCCTTCAAGTCCAGCAGTCTCCTCGTGCCCTTTAATGATAAGGAAGTTAAAGGCAGTGGTCACGCTCAAATATTCTCGTCGTCTTTTTCTCTCTAAACCCTTTTCTGGGTCTGGAGTAGTAGGACCTATGAGAAAAATCGCGAAAAAAAAACACGGTTTTGGGCCATATTTGGAGCCTGAACTTCCCTGTATTTTGATGGTGGACGAGCATACTACACATCATCGGCATCGATGACCTCTTGTATCAAGAACATCAGCTGGCTTGAACTTGAATTTCAATAAATGAACTTTCGGATTTATGTTCACATCTAGTAAAAACATTGAATGAAGTGCTTGCTTTCATTGTTCCACTGTTCTATTAGGTAAATTTGCATTCATTTCTTCCTCTGAGTGTCGATGATTTTTGACTGCTCGGCATGAGACTCTGATCTTTCTGTGCACGTGTGCACGAACTGGAAATTTAGGGTCTTAATAACTCTAATTCTCGCCCGTTTTTCACCGCGCTACCTTCATAGTTTTTGAGCTGTTTTGTATCTAAGCTTATTTTTGTAGTTTTTTCGATAACGTTTTTCATCGTGACCACTGCCTTTGAGAACAACTCTAACTATCTCACCTTTTAATTTTTATGTGAGCTCCACACTCAATTGCAAAAAAATACTAATGATAAAAAGTTTGAGATCCTGATAGTAATGGAACCATCTAATTCAGTCTTCGCGATGAAACCTTATCTTAGCTTTTAATTATTTCAAGCAGATACATCCTTGCATTTAAGTATAAGAGCGAAAAAACCCACAAAGCTCTCAAATTTCTGAAAAAAAAATCTGTTCTGAAAAACCAACCAAAACCCTTAATCACGCCTGTTTTGTGTGTTTAACGCAGTGGAGTTCTAAACGGCTCTCTTTTGTCTCTATTTCCCTGATAAATGTTCACAAATAAGAAAGTGTTGGTGAGCATGTTTGGATTTTTGAATTACTTGAAATAAAGAGTGCGCATTTACCGGCTTTCCTCATTAAATTTTCGTTGGTGCCGATTTACGGATTTACCCTTGGGAATTTTCCCCTATAAAATTTGAAGGATTTTCTCGTTCAGTTGGACCATTCTATGCCTTCAATGCATGTCTTTTCCCTTTTTCGGCATACTGTAACCGACAATCAGTGCGTTGCCCATTCTTTGTGTGCCTTAGTTTCGAGCAAAGTGGCACGCGTTGCTGGTCAGGGAGCAGAATTAGCTGCCATACTTGGGCACATCAGATACTCGAATAATCAGACATCTGAATCTTTTGCAGTAACCTCAGAATGTACTCTAACTTTTCTTGTTTCTTCGAGTTGGTCTATGGTTACCGATTGATGACGGATCGAAGTTCCGGTTATTCATTACAGCGCAATTAGCTATTCTTCGAAATTATTCGAATAATCGAATAATTTTGGAAGAGCCGATGGTTTCAGTTTTATGAAAAGGTATGATTCTGCTCTCTTATAAGTTGAGGGAGCCTTGTCCCTTTAAAGGCAGCATACAGGCTCGTAATCATGGTTGAGATAACTATGTGAATCGAACCGTATGGCTTACAACATAATGCTTGCGCATCATGAAGTGTCAAAAACGACCCACAATACCGCTACATGAGTTAGAAGTTGGCCCCGCCCTGTATTTTCACGCCCCTGTATTTGCCCTTTTCCTCCAACGCAGGGTTGTTGGGCCATCTTCGCCGTCAGTGACATGTGTGGTTTACTTGCTAGGCAATCTACCAACAGTACCGACGGTGAATATGACCCAGCTTCCTTGCGTTGCAGGAAAAGGACAAATACAGGGGGCGTGAAAATACAGGGCGGGTCCAACTTCTAACTCATGTAGCGGCATTGTGGGTCGTTTTTGACATTTCAAAATGCGTAGGCGTTGTAATCTGGGCCATACCATTCTATTTCCGTAATTATCTCAATCACGTTTACGAGCGTGTATGCTGCCTTTAAGTAATGCTCGGAAACAGAAACTGTTCGAGTACATTCGTGTATTGAAGCGAAAATCTAAATTATTCGAAATATTCGAATATACGATGGCCCAAGTATATTAGCTGCTATTCGGCGGTCCAAAGTTCGTGAAAACGAATAGAATAAGATTGTAATGGAGAACTAATTTCAAAATTATTTTGAAATATAATACAGTATATATTATACCTTTGCATTATAGAATCGAGCATAGACAAATGGATTAGAAACAGAAAACAGACTTCGGAAAGAACTGGAAGGTGCAAGTGTTTAACATTGAAGGCATCGTTCACGACGGATTTCGTTTTTAGGCTTTCCACATATAATGATAGCTTTAGTACCCTATATAACAGCTACGTTGGAAAAATGGCGAAAAAACTCCCTTTTCGAACCGAAATTTTTTCAATTGACTTTTGATGAAACAAGAGTCTATTGTTAGAGATCGCTGTTTTGACCAACGATCTCACGATCAAAAGAAGTTCATCTTTCTTCGAAGTGGTTTGCGGGTAAGGAAAGGTTAACCGATGTGTGCAGAAAAGTCATTCTTCACGTAACCGTTTAGTATATTCCATCAACTTCCCCTCAGTTGTACTGCATCAGTTGTTGATCAGTTACTTATATGACGGCTGACAGTAAATTGTGCCGGACGCCTGGCTTCTTTTGATGGATGTCGAGACATTCGACCTCATTTATCTTTACAATAAGGCGTTTTCAAATAAACAAACTCTTCCTAAGGTCTTAGCTGGGCCCACAGAATCATTCGAACCGAAAAAACGGTGAGTGGTTTTCAGTGCGTACGATGATTTTAAGTGTATTGCTTTGGAAGCGTTTCAGAAAAAAATGATTCAGATCTTACTCAACATTTCCATATGAAGTGTTTTTGAGGTGCTGATCACGAATCTTATGTTCATTCGCCACTTTTCCAGAGTAGTTAACATATTTTGATCGAGGGTTCCAATCGGGGAAGTTTTTGAGGGCGATATTCGACGGTTTACGGAAAGGATTGATAGATGAGGCTCAAAATTTTTCTGTGGTGGTTTTCTGAAGTGCTGAACACGAGTCTGCGAATCCGTTTTCGATAGATTACGGTAGGTAGCGGTGGGTATACGGTAGCTTGGTCAAAGTCTCAGACTTGGCTCAAAGTTTCTATGTGGGTTATTTGGGACGCCAAACACGAATTTGAGTTCCATTTTTCGCTTTTTGATTCATTGAGGTACAACACCGCTGCTATCCAGGGGAAAAAAATGGGCGAAATTGCCAAAGTGGGCAACCAAAGCGTCTTTCGGCCACAGCTCGCTTCAAAGTGCTCCGTTTTGAATTTTTAAGACGCCGAAATGTTCAGTATGTCGTGATCCAATCCATCGTGTGAAAATGCTTTGCGAATTTTAGGAGAAACTTTATTTTTGAAGGTGGAATAGATTCTCGTTTTGATAGTGCTAGAGATCGCCTACGGTTGTGCTTGATCGGAAGGGCTCGTTATCTTGTGATAACATTATCAAATTCGTAGCTAACTCCATGTTAAAAAGAGGTTTTCATTCGAAAATTCCCAACATATTTTATGTAGTTCGATAGATTAGGGCACGACGAACATTCTGGTCGTTTCAAAACTGAAAACAGAACACTTTGAGACGAGTTGTGGTAGAAAGACGCCTTAGTTGCCCACTTCGGCAATTTCGCCCACTTTCTCCCTTGGATACCAGCGGTATTCTGAGTAACGCTAGTGAAAAGCGTTTTACACACCGTAACCTACAGTAAACCAGAGTCTAGCGACAAACATACCTCAGATTGGCGTTCAGCACCCCAAATAACCCCAGTTGAAAGTTCTGAGTCGAATCCGAAAGAATTTTCTCGAATACTTCAAATATTGGCTAATGGGTAAAATATTAGCTCAAAAACGGCTTCAACTTCGTTCGGACGTGTCCGCAGCAAAGTCCGAGGTCAGATTTGGTAACAGAATTGACCAGAAAACATTCATCATATTTGAAATGGTGGGGATGGCCTTGCGAGGTTTCCTTGTTAGAAGGTAGCCAACAGGAATCAGTGCCACTCTGAGTTCACTATAAAAACCGTCCTCGAATTTCCACCGGCAATCGAATGTACTGGGGTCCATCGTTACAACAGGGGCGAAAAAGCGGCTGAAAACGAGCCATAGATAGCCCTAAACGACCTACAAACTACGTCCGAAAAACTGGTCTGATAAATAGAAAAAGAATTAAACTCGTTTCGCCTCTTAGCCCTATACGATTGTGAGTGGTTATTAAAGAGTCGTATGAAGGAAGGAATGAAAAACTGACACTCCCCGAGACTCGTTGCCTTTGCAAAGGCTGCTCGACACGCACGCCTGCCGAGTGGGCGAACACTAACATTTCGACAGAATTCATTACAACTACTTATACTGCATACCTTGATTGGAGCGCCAAACTTTACACTCGCATGAGGGGGAAAGCTGCTTTTGTCGCAGTGAAGAACTTTTCATGACAGCGATTCTCCAGTAAATCACGCCGTTCTGGTGCGGAGCGGAGGTTAGAGACAGCGAGAGAGCAGAGGGCAGACGGAGACTGCAGCATCGCTCGCGCCGGACCCGCCATGAGCGACTCGATTTTTCAGAGAAGAAAAGCTCGCTGCTTTCAGTACCTTCAAGATTCACGCAAGCAAAGAATTTGGCTCGTCTAGTCCGCATAGAGTCAAGACAGATGTCTGAACACCTCTACATCGACTAGTGATTAGGAAATGAAGTCATGGAAACCATAACGTAAGTACTATCCCCTAAAGACCATTATACTGCTTTGTACCCTAACTAGGGACGGTCTTAAGAGACCCGCCACGTTTTGGAAAACGTCCTACTGGAGGTTTTGAAGGACGAATAAAGTAACAAAATTGTATGTTTGGTTTTCTGGGATCATTTGGTGGGTTTAAAAAAGGCTGGAATTTTATTCAAACTAGCTGTAACTTCTCAACCAAGGAGGGAAAAGGAAAAGAAGAGAAATTGTTTAGAACGCTTTCAGTTATAATGATATCAACCTCTATAAATGTTGACGTCTTGATTTTCGCTCATTGGTTAGATATGAGCCGTTTTCTAGAGCGCTGCTCATTGTCCTCCTCTTGTCACTCCGCGATGCAGTGCCCAGCAAGGAGCGGTGATGACCGAGAAGATAGGAAGTTAGAGATCTAAACGACGGGGGAGGAGCAGAGCTATGGATTCGATTCGATTACACTATATAAACTGCACTTAATTATTTGTTTATCCAGTATCTCTCTTTTCCACATTCCGTTTTATTCTGAAATATTTTTGTGTACAAGCGTTTCTATGTACTTGTCCAGTTATTGTGCTGAATTATTCATACGTTTTAATAAAAAAAAATGTCCTCTTTCCTTTTGGCATGTAACCCATGAGGGAGGGGTAAAATCTCAAAACAAAATTTAGCTCTAGATTTTTTCCTGTAAAGTATTTTTCAAGTTGAAACAGACAGCCGATTTTCGCTTGTAGAGAATCAGAAACTCATCCGTGGATGGTGCAGTTATGCAAAAACAACATATTTTTCGCTAGTGCTTTCATCCTTCACAACTTCCAGTAGGACGTTTTCCGAAACGTCAAGAGACCGTTCCTAGGTAGGACGATTTTACCATGCGCGGTCCGTGCTTTGCTAGAAGGCATCGTGCGGGACACTGCTACTGATTTACTGACCGTATCATTCATAAAAGTTTCAGTTGAGCAGATAGGCTCAGAATGTAATAAAACATATTATGCACACATTCAAAGACATACAGTGCGTTCAGAAAGTGTAGGGACACCCCCGAAAATCAAGGTTTTCAAAATCGTGTTATATTTGGCTATCAATACGGTCTATAAATGAATTCAACAAGGTGAAAAACCTCTATTTGTTCATTTCTATAACAGCTGAGCAATTGTACAAGAATTTATTTCAAATTTCAGATTTTTCGCCGTTCAGAAAGTATAGGGACACAACACAAAAACAAAAATTATTGAACAAAGAAAGAATTAAACATACAATCCAAAATGAAATAGCTGCACCACCATTAGCAATGATCTCAAAAAATCTTTTTGGCATAGAATTGATCAAATTGGCGATGACTTTTTCATCCAGATTGGCCCACGCTTCGAGGATAGCGACCTTCAGCTCATCTACCGTTCTGTACTGCTTAAGCCTCTTTCATAGTTTGTCGACCGACGTCGGACGACTCGTTATCAAGTTCGATAACTTAAGATAGATAATATGGATAGGGTAGGGTGGATAGATATTAAACATTCGATAACGAGTCGTCCGACGTCGGTCGGGCAGGTGTGAAAGAGGCTTTATTGTTGGAATAAACCTGGCGCACAAGTATGCCCCAGATATTCTCTATCGGGTTACAATCTGGACTACACACGGGCCATTCCAACAAACGGATTCGAAGACGTACAAACCAGGTTTTGTAGACCTGGACACATGTACCGCCGCGTTGTCTTGCTGGAAAGTGAAACGCTGACGTCGTGTTCCGGAC
Source organism: Aplectana chamaeleonis (assembly GCA_029168955.1). Lineage (NCBI taxonomy): Eukaryota > Metazoa > Nematoda > Chromadorea > Rhabditida > Cosmocercidae > Aplectana > Aplectana chamaeleonis. The sequence continues at coordinate 119,550 of JAPDOI010000695.1, read as the reverse complement.
AAAAATGACAGTAGATGTGTGCGAAGAGTTTCTTGATATTCCTCCGAGTTCATGCGACAAGAAGTGAAGGCCAATTCCAAAACACCTTCGCTACTGAATGCTCCCCAACACATCAGCGAGCCACCGCCGAAATTCCGTCTGCTGAAAATCAATGGATCCTTGCGCAGATCTCGCCAGTAGGATCGAGCACCATCCGGTTCGTCAAGATTGAATTTCTTCTCGTCGGAAAAGATGACCTGAAAATTTTTTGCGTCATTTCTCGATTTTTTCCGGATTTATGAGACTGCCTTACCTTTGCCCAATCAGTTGCCATGTTCCTCATTGCAAATTCAAGTCGAGCCTCTTCATGGTTTGCAGATAACGACGGGGCCTTCTTCATCACTTGTCGGACAATGTTTTTATCGCCATTTATGGTGTTCCAGACTGTCGTTTTCGAAACACTGAGCGATAATTCAGACTTAATCTGGTTCAGCGACAGTGTGCTGTTGTAGCAGAGCCGATTAATTCTCCGCGAATCTTGATTGCTGATCTTCGTCGGCCGTCCAGTACGTTTTGCAGTACCGTAGGAATCTCGATCTCGCCGGAACTGGTTGATACAGGTGACAGATCTTCTGAGCTGGGTAGCGATTCGACGTTGGCTCAACCCGGCAACGCTGAGCGCACGAATTTGAGCTTGTTCAGCAGCAGTTAGAGCAGTATCACGAGCCATTTTAGGAATAAAGATATCACATGTACTCACCTCGAGTTTATGTAGCGAACTTGCAACGGGAAATTTTGTTTGGATTAAAAAACCTGAATTTTCGAAGGGTGTCCCTATACTTTCTGAACGGCGAAAAATTCTGAAAGTTGAGATAAAATCTTACAAAATTTCACAATGGTTATATAAATAATCAAACACAGGTTTTCCATGATGCTGACTTCATTGATGAACAGTATTGATCACCAAACACAAAGTTTTATCGGAAACCTCGATTTTCGGGGGTGTCTCTATACTTTCTGAACGCACTGTATTCTATGACCGATTCATGGAAAACTGGGGAGGCTTCCATTTCACCAATTTGAGGCTAGCGCTAAGTGCTGAAATTCGAGAGACGTCCTCCCCAACTGGCCACTTTTTCTCTGTGCCATATATAATTTGATATATCCTTCAATTAGCTTGATTGATTACATCGCCGCCTGATTATATTCCGCTGTTTTCATTAATACATTAAATGAAGTGCAAAGCACGTACATTTTCTTCAGCTCATTGTTCAGCTGAAAAAGGATTACTTTGAGGAAAGTTTCACGTATTCAGAAGGCTTCACAGGGCTCTGGGAAGTAAAAATCTCAGATTGTTGCGCTGGTAAAACATTACATCTGCACACTGCTATTACTTCTAGATTAGCGATCGTGTCATAGGCAGGCAAAGTTTTCTATTACCTAATGGAGAATGTCTTCACATGAATCGAACAATCGCCTCATAGGAAGGGCGGTAAACCGCAAAAGTCGCGAAATCGCGACTTCTTAGACTTCTCGTCATAACTTGGCTCAAAGAGCTCCAATTGACCTCGGGAGGACATATTTCGAATCAGCATCGAGAGCTCTTTTTTAGCATACACATGTCTCACAGGAAAACAGGGCACGTAGGGCTTACACAATCGATCGAGTTGGCGAAAGGAAAAGTCAAGTACCGTAAATTCGTAATCATTCGACTTAATGCCACGCCCACCTCATCAGTGTAAACGATATAGACAACATTTAAGTAAGCTGTCTGCGGCTGACCGACATTTTCAACGAAATTTGGGATTTTAACATTTTCAAACACGAATATTTTGCAATTAATGATTCGGCTTCTGGCGTTACACAGCTGCACTTGTACGAACCTATACTCTGTATTTTCGCCTGACTCGGATGCCAACTCAACAATCAACTTGTAACACGACCGAAAGATGGGTGTGATGTAGACGCGGGCCTTGGATCGCCAAGATCGGACCATAGCTTCCACGGGAAGCTTCGGTGCCCGTGCTGCAGCCTATACAAATTGCTCCTACAATACCCAACCGAAACCTATACGGAGGGGCTAAAACGTGAAGCAGAAATACCACGCCTTGAAAATTTCAGCAACAGACATAAGTTGTTGCTTCGATCTTTGGACAGACCTCCATTCCAGTATTGTTTCAATGACGCTGCTTTTTGTACGGGGAGACGGAGTTTCAACGATCTCCTTGTATTGACATTTAGATGCCTAGTTTCGTAGTTTTTGTTCTATGACATCATACGCCAGTTTGTCATGAATTTGAGCGAAGCTCGTAAACCTGGTTGGGGTCAAGGATCATCGTACCAGGAGCGCAAAATTTTTCGGGTCTTTGGATATTCTCTGCACAGGCGGCTGAATCTAACATTCTGTATTTCCCGATATATGATTGGAGATGAAACACTAATTTCTGTGAGACTACAGAAAAACTTTTTTCAAGTCTTTTATCTGGTCAGGAGGGAAAGAAATAAACTCAAGAAATTCTGATTTTCAAATAATGGGGCATTCTGGTTGGGAGGGAATAAGTTCATTTTCGTAAATATACTTGAAAGCATGACTGAACATAAGAATGCCCACGGCGCAGCCATGGAGAGTCCAACTCATTCACAAGAGCCTTATCAGTGAATGAACATCTGTCTCTGACCATTAATTTCCTCAAGCAGCATTGATCGTGAGTATAAACCCTCCTTCCATTTTACTTTCTCACCATTTACTTATGAGGATCTTTCAAGATCTCATTTCTTTTATTTGAGCGCTTAAAGCCAAAATTTTGCATAAGCAAATTACTTACATGACTGGCGACTATGCTTGTTATCCGAAGACAATTTTTCGGACAATGGGTCGATTCGGATAATGCCGATTTTAAATTTTCCGGATACTGGTTCGATTCAGATTAAGCGCTTTTTCAAATTTTTGGATAAGGGATCGATTCAGATGATGTCATTTTTCCAATGATTCGGATACGGATATCCGGTCGGATGATTTCGGATAACTTCGGATATTTTCGGAAAAAAAGTTAAGGAACGGTGAAAAATAAATCAGGTATTCATGGCAAGCCTTTGAAAAATCCATAGTTGAGCAAACAGTAATACCTCATTGCATTTGCAGCATGTTAACATACAAAATTCAAGCTTCATATATGCTTATTAATAAAAATATGAAACCAAATCTTCAATTACTCTATCGTCGTTGGGAGGCACAGTGTTATCCATGTACATTTTTTTCAGGACAACTAGCAAATAAAAAGTATGCAAAGCGACTATACAAAAAACTTCTACATTTAATAACTAGCCACTTGGTCTATTCACTTGACCACGCCCATTTTTTGGGGGCGGAAACGACTCTTCCGATTTTGGAAGGAGGGAGAAAATTCTGGGTTGATGTACCAAAGAGAAGGCGGTACGGAAAATGGGCGTGGCCTACTGCAATTTTATCCGATTTTATCCAAAAATTATGATTTTATCTCAAAGATATCCGATTTTATCCAAAATTTTACCCGAACTTCATTCGATTTTATCCGAAATTATCTGAATTTTATCCGGTTTTATCCAAGTTTTTGACCCTTCGGATAATGGTTCGATTAAGATAATGTTGATTTTGAATTTCCCGGATATTGGTCCCATTCAGATAATGCGTTTCTTCGAATTTTCGGATATCGGATTATCCGAATCTCGGATATCCGGCCGGATACCCGAAAAGGAGTGATTCGAATTCTAAGTATCTGCAGAATCACTCACCAATGGCGTAGTGTTAGAATAGGATTTCTGCATCTGCAGAATCACTCACCGATGGCGTAGTGTTAGAATAGGATTTAGTAAACCAGGAACAAACCACCCATAATGCTAACTCCAGTTCCGATTTTCTCTTGATGCTTTCTTTTCTTAGTCGACCGGCGTTCCGTCTCGCTATAGCAATATCTCAGAGAACACTCATGATGTTTACTCCTCTCTCATTTCGACCTTTGATCTTTCAGATACCGGGCTTTCATAACGTTGACCCTCCAGTCCGTCTCTGCCCCTCGAATTCTATTCGGTTTGGGGGACTGTCTTCGAGCGAGGCAGTACAGGCGGCGAGGAGTGCGTCAGAGAGAGGAGAGCATTAGCGTGAAGAGCGCGGAGAACCAAGAAGTTGAAGGGAGACCATCGCCAAAACGGAATTCATATAGAACTAAAAAAGATTAAGAGTCAAATCTCACACTTTTCCAGGTACAGAGACAGCTTTGAAGTCAGAAATACTACACAAATATACTGGTGATGCTCACGTTCAAGTTTCGCCGTTGATAGAGCATTCCTACCCTTTGGGTGGGCGAAATATGCCATAACTATGTCAAGAAGTAACATTTTTCTGAACTTGAAAGGATTTTTGGAATCAGAACGACGAGAGGAAGCGATTAGTGTTTTCAGATTCAAAAAGTAGCCATTCACAAAGATTTTGACTCCTTTTAGGGAAAATAGGCCATAACTAGGTGAAGACTTGGGTTTTTCTCAAGCCTGAACATATAATCGGAATCTCCTCATCGAGAGGAATCGAATGGTTTTTTCAGGTTCTCAAAAAGTTCACTCTGAACTCGCCGACGCGCTTTGGGACAGAAGTTGTGGCCGGTATTGTATACTGGCGACGCGACATAGAATTTCTCTTCCGCATATGTGGTACAAAAGTCGATGTGCTTGTAATGGGTTGACGCGGTTGCGTAACGAACATGAACGAAACAGATCGAATCGTCAGAATTAAAGGCAATGGACGCGATAAAATAAGCTAATCTACTTTTCTTTGCTCAGCTTTTCTGTGGATTCAGAGCATGTAGTAGGACCTACATGATGAAAAAGTTGCGAAAACTCTCTATTTTGGGTAAAATTATCAGACTCAACTTTCCGGTCTTGTGATGATGAACGAGGCCACTCCACATCATCGACATCGATGACCTCTAGTACAAAGACATCAGCTGGTTCAAGGACCAAATTGCTTTGAACTCACCTCCTCGAATCTTTTTGTGTCCTTATCTAGTTAAAACATATATTGGAGTGCTTGTTACATTGTTCAACAGCTTTTATTAGCTAAATTTGCATTTATTTCTGCCTGTTAATGTCCTTGAAATCTGACTGTACACACATGCGACTCCGATCTTTTTGGGCGAAGATTTGCACGTGTGCACGAATCATAAACTTTGGAACTTGATAACTCTAATTGTAGCCCGTTTCTTGCCCTATAACGTTCATGGTCTTTTTGTCGTTTGCAAGCCAATCTGATTTTTATGGGTTTCTCTACAATTTTTTTCATCGCGACCACTGCCTTCAACCACATAACCGTACATACTTCTCTGACAGACTACTTTCCGGGTACTCGGGGAACCACCATTACAGTCACTAGAAAATTCGCAAAACAAAAAACTTTTTTGTTGAAAAAAAATTTGCTCTCTTACCTTTATGCTCAAGTTGATTTTGGGCATTGAGCACGAATATAAGGGACGTCAGCAGTCTTTTGGAAGATTACGGCACGTTGTGCTAGCTAAATGGCATTACGCCTACTCAGTATTCTGATTCATGACTTTTTTTATTCTATCACTCGTGCAGCAAGGAAACTACAATTATCCAAAGTCGCCATTCTTAATGACATATACATTTCTAGAACCATTTAAGATTGAAGATCCGGATATGCCCATCGGAGCTCTTTGAACAAAGTTATAGACGAATTTCCCATGATTTCCGTATTTATTGTACCTTCCGGAACGAGCACTAATCTTTTGAGAGTCCGGAAACGGACCTCGTAATCGTGTTCTGTGACTAAAACAACCTCGTGGGCGAAGTTTGGGTGCAAGCACATTCTCCAAACTTTAAAGGCAGTGTCCACGCTAAAAGTCGATTTCCTGTTTTTTAGCCTATCTTGAAAACGGTCCCATGCTGATTCCAACGATGTCTCTAAAATGGTACACTACCTTCTGGAAACGGAGTTATGGTCCCTCCAAAATTGAGATAAGGAAATATGGTGGACGAGATGTCCGAGGCTTGTAACTTCCGTCTTTTGCAGCCGATGTATGCGATCTGGCCTGAGTAAAGAGAGAAGTTGAGAATGAAGGGAAGAACGGGCCTAATGATTGGAAATCATCGCTCATCTCACGATCTCGAGCATTCATTTGTTCACGTCGGTGGGCGTGGGTTGCGCTTTTAGGGTTTGCCTTGCGCTCGAATAGGCAACTTCGGGCTCTTTTGGAGCTTTTCCTGGCTCATTTTCATGCGTCCTTTCGACGTCAACGTTACAGTGTGCCCCTCCACTACCCATTCCTAGTGAAATTTCAAACATTTTTTTTATCGCGAACACTGCCTTTAAACAGTGTAACAGTGTTTCCATTTGCACCGATTGTTGGTTGAGTGTTTAAGGGTTTCTGAAAGCGTTTAGGAAAGATGTTATAAATTTGACGTGAAATTCTCCCAGGGTTTTTTTAATGCATATCACGAATCGGAGGTTTTTGTCAATTTTCCAAAGTTTTCAACCAAATTCTTTCAAAGCTTCCCATTGATGGAAAACTTAGGACAAAACACGACTTTTGATGATTTTCGGAATTCCACTATAGATGTGACTCAAACTGTTTCTCTGGGGGTTACTTGGAAAGCTAGACACAAATCTGAGTCCCGTTTGTCGATTCATGACAGCTTGCTGAAAATCACCGTGGTTATACGGTAGTTTGGTGGTAGTCTCAGATTTTACTTAAAATTTCTATGCTGGGGTTATTCGGGGTGCTGAATATGTATTTGATGTCCATTTACCCGTTTTCGAATTATTAAGGAAGGTTTCGCCGCATAAATGAAATTTTATCTACGTAACCTACAGCAAACCGATTTCGACAGGCTGAGTTCTGACTCGTGTTCACCATTCTAGATTACCCCTACACACAAATTTTGAGCAAAATGCGAGGAACTATTTCTAAACACCGAAAAAATTTTGTACGAGGTACCCTAATCTTGCGCGAGTCTTTGGAATACGCCCATTACTTTTTCAGAGTGATTTTAGGCGGATACGAAAGGCATATCCGGACTTTACGTCCAAAAATGGTTCTAGAACAGTAAATTCCATTCGGAATGGCCGGGCTAACTAAGAGGTGTTCCGCCGTAAGATTGGGCATACCGCCGGATTGCAGAGAATCCCAAAAACATGGCCATATATGCAGCTCTGACAAGCCGATCTCAACACTACTTTCCGTCTTTGTAATCAAGTCAGTGAAGCGCCAATGTCTCCTCTAACTTTTTATGTACCAGAGTAATCTTATTGCAATTCATCAATACATTTTTCTCAATTGGTGTCACCTTTCCTCATCGAAGCGGTCGAGTGGGCGCAATTTGTCTCTATCGCGCGCCATATTTGACCAAGAAATTCTCTTCAATATAGGAACATCGAGACTCTCATTTCTTTCGTTTAGCCTCTTAGTGAAGAAATCTGACCATCGTGTAGGAGGACGGCCAGTAATGCGCCTCAGTTGTAACGGTACCAAACCAAGTACAGCTCTTGCCCAGCGGTTCTCCCCGAAGCGAATTGAATTATTTTTTTCAACAAAGGTATCACTGTTTGAAGGGTCTTGTTCGTGTCAGTGAAAACAACATTTCTGCATTGAAAAGTGTGAGCTCTCTAATTCCCGAATGAGATTATTCGCGTGCTTTGTTCACGTTCTCTTATGCACATCCTAAGGTTTAGGAAAGCGTGTTTGCTTGTAAACTTTCCGTTGCGCGTCGCTCCATTCGCTGGTCATTAATCGACTATTATAATGTTTCAGAAAGAAGTCGTTGTGAATGAGCATTGACTACTAAGGGTTTGTGATGATCGACGTCTAATGAACATTCATGTCATTCTCACAGTTATCATCGTCTCCGTTCCAATCATCAGCTCCAGAAAGGCCAAAAAGAAGTCATGGTGAGAGCAGTTCGTTTGTATTTTTGCATTCTTATGCATATAAAGGAATGACATCAGTTAAGTATGGTGAGGGGGGGGGGTGGTGGAGCTCAGCGGAAATTGGATACTCTGAGTCGTGAGATCCAAAGCCCGACATTTGCCATTTGTTCTGGCTTGATTCTGCCAACGCTCGAAGTCGAGGCGCAAGCAAAAAAATGAAGGAATAGAAGGGAGCTCCACGTAAGACTTTCTCTTCCTCTGGGCTGGAAGTAACCCCCGCCCGTGTTGTAACAGCAATACGAGAAATTTTTCGTGACAAGACATGACAACAAATGCTAATGTCTTGGGTTTCTTCCGTGTTTGTCACGAAGAAACACCCTTCAACGCAAAAACTTCATAGCTATATGGGAAATGAACTTGAGGCCCCCTTCAGACTTGGTCGAAAAACCAACCGAGTCCGACTGAGTCCGGGGCAGAAAAACCGACCTCGGTGCACCTGCCCATGTGCGCGCGTTGAACACCTGCATCGACCGGGTGGGACTCAGTTCATCGACCACCTATGACGGCGGCCTGAGACGCTCATATCATAACGGCGCGCACGTAAACTACTCCATTTTGTACGTGTCAACGTGAGCATTCGACCTTACGAAGTGATGAAACACACGCAGATCAATGCAAAAAACACAGACATAGAGGGAAATGAACCTGGAACGAATATCCTGTAGCGGCGCTTACACCAACTGCCCCAACCGTGCCTTGTGTCTCCCAGCCAATCGAGTGCTATGATGGTTCGCCATACTGATCATTGCGTTATACCTACCTTTATATCGAAATGATTGGAGTCCATTGATCGACTCATAAAGTGGCGATATCAACATTTGGAGCACTTCCCAGTATTACCTTTTTGATGCATCGTTCTAAGAGTTTTTCATATTATTGTACCACCCGAAATTTCGTAGGTTTTGTACTTCACTTTGAGAGTGTAGGCAAGGAAATAGCCGCGCACTAGCCCACCAGGCTCCGCAGCGTTTCCTGGTGGGCTACTTCGCTGCTATTTCTCGGCTGTTCACGAAACGGACAGGAAGTAGCCGAGCAATAGTCGAGAAATAACAAGAAGTAACCAAGAGTAACCAAGACGCAGCCGTCGGCGGCTCGCAGTGCCGCCAGCAGTTGAACGGGGCCTCCAGAGGCTGCGCGAGGTCTAAGTACCTCAACCTTAGGTAACTGAACCGACGGAGGTGTTGACATCTGGATAATGCTTCTGGAATGCGTCGTATACTTACCAAATGAGCATTATCTCTCGGCTGTTTCGCGGCTATTTGTAGGCTAAAATTCTCAGAGTAGTATGAACGCTTTTCTGCAGCCTTTAACTCTATCGAATCGCTCTTCCGCTTCTCCGAGTGGCTTGTTTATCGCTCCAGCCGCAAAGCGGCTGGAGAGGTTTGGTTTTGCCCGGGACTTGTGATCACTCAGAATTCTGTAAAGTAGTTAATAAAACCTATTCAACAAATTCTCCAGAGATTTCCATCGGGATATAGGTGAGAGGGTCCAGGAGGCACATGCTGACAAAATTTGAGCCAATTCGGTTCAAAACTAACAAAGTTAGATCGGCAAGTCCATACCAAGAGTTCTTGTTGTGCGTGTTACTCGTTCCTGCTTCCTGCTTCCTGCTTCCTGCTTCCTCGTGCGTTACGCACCCTTAGTAGAGGCCACTGCCAATGGTCGCAGGCGATCAGTTGGACAGGCAGGTAAGTTGGCATGTGGACAGATTAGCAGGCTGGTGAGTAGGCAGACAATGAGTACTTACTTTTTAACATTAACTACTTCACTTATTACTGCTTATCTTATCAAGTGATATTACCAGTTGGTAGATCAAATCGGTAAAACACGTTGCAGGCTGTACTTTTCGATGGGAAGGGACAAGGAAAGTGACTAACAAGTTTGTTACTTACTGTTTAACATTAACTACTTCACTTATTACTGCTTATCTTATCAAGTGATATTATCAGTGGTAGATCAAATCGCTAAAACACGTTGCAGGCTGTACTTTTTGATGGGAAGGGACAAGGAAAGTGACTCACAAGTTTGTTACTTACTGTTTAACATTAGTTACTTCACTTATTACTGCTTATCATATCAAGTGATATTACCAGTTGGTAGATCAAATCGGTAAAACACGTTGCAGGCTGTACTTTTCGATGGGAAGGGACAAGGAAAGTGACTAACAAGTTTCTTATTTACTGTTTAACATTAAATACTTCACTTATTACTGCTTATCATATCAAGTTATATTATCAGTTGGTAGATCAAATCGCTAAAACACGTTGCAGGCTGTACTTTTTGATGGGAAGGGACAAGGAAAGTGACTCACAAGTTTGTTACTTACTGTTTAACATTAGATAGTTCACTTATTACTGCTTATCATATCAAGTGATATTACCAGTTGGTAGATCAAACCGGTAAAACACGTTGCAGGCTGTACTTTTCGATGGGAAGGAACAAGGAAAGTGACTCACAAGTTTGTTACCTACTGTTTAACATTAACTACTTCACTTATTACTGCTTATCTTATCAATTGATATTATCAGTTGGTAGATCAAATCGCTAAAACACGTTGTAGGCTGTACTTTTCGAAGGGAAGGGACAAGGAAAGTGACTAACAAGTTTGTTACTTACTGTTTAACATTGACTACTTAACTTATAACTGCTTATCATATCAAGTGATATTACCAGTTGGTAGATCAAATCGGTAAAACACGTTGTAGGCTGTACTTTTTGATGGGAAGGGACAAGGAAAGTGACTCACAAGTTTGTTACTTACTGTTTAACATTGACTACTTCACTTATCACTGCTTATCATATCAAGTGATATTATCAGTTGGTAGATCAAATAGCCAAAAGACGTTGTAGGCTGTACTTTTTGATGGGAAGAGACAAAGAAAGTGACTAACAAGTTTGTTACTTACTGTTTAACATTAACTACTTAACTTATAATTGCTTATCATATCAAGTGATATTACCAGTTGGTAGATCAAATCGGTAAAACACGTTGTAGGCTGTACTTTTGACGGGAAGGGACAAGGAAAGTGACTCACAAGTTTGTTACTTACTGTTTAACATTAACTACTTCACTTATTACTGCTTATCATATCAAGTGATAGTATCAGTTGGTAGATCGAATCGCCAAAAGACGTTGTAGGCTGTACTTTTCGATGGGAAGGGACAAGGAAAGTGACTAACAAGTTTGTTACTTACTGTTTAACATTATTTCTTTTCTTTACTTTTTACTGCTTATCACATCAAGTGATATTATCAGTTTGTACATCAAATCGCTAAAACACGTTGTAGGCTGTACTTTTGTGTTGGGAAGGGACAGGGGAAGTGACTAACAAGTTTGTTGCTTTCTGATGACGTCATCAAAGTGCATGGGGCATGTGATGACGTCATCAGGACGTCATGCTAAGTGCATAGGGCATCTGCTGACGTCATCAGGACGCCGTGCCAAGTGCATAGGGCATCTGATGACGTCATCAGGATGTCGTGTGAAGTACACAGGGCATCTGGTGACGTCAACAGGACGTCGTACCAAGGTCGTGCCAAGTACACAGGGCATCTGATGACGTCATCAGGATGTAATGTAAGGTACATAGGACATTTGATGATGTCATCAGGATGTCGTGCAAAGTACACATGGCATCTTATGACGTCATCAGGACGTCGTAAAGTGAGTCGCGCGTCACTTGTAGCGTGCGGAACAAGTCGATTACTTACTGATTATCATATCAATCTATCCTATTGGAAAAATATTGGAGATTTTTAAGGGATATTACTTCGTAATATCAAGAAAAAGTGAACAATTCTATCAAAAAGGGGTCTTCCAAGCAAAAGAGGTTTGGTTGGCGTCAGAAACGTTTCAACAAAAAGGGAACCATAGGCATGTAGGATGAGGAGAGTCTAACAAAATTGAACAATATTTTCTGAGACTGATTTTCTTGGCCGATACTTCTTAACAGCGGAAACAAACCGTTGTGGCATTTCACGAGGAAGAGTTCAATGGTTTCCAAAAATGGACTTCTATTCGTCGACGAGATTATAAGAAAATACTCTTATTTGATACTGCACTTTGAGTTCGCTTCTCGTAGCAGCTGCAGCTAGCCGTCTGTGTAGGTAAAGTTGACATCATTTTCTCTTCTAATGATAACTAATAGGTTCACATAAATATACATTTTATCGTTGCTCGAATAATCGGAGTCTATTTGGAGCCAAAAAGTGCTTCCGTGTGGAACACCGCAACGGTTCGTTTCCGCTGTTAAGTAGTATCGGCCAAGAAAATCAGTCTCAGAAAATATTGTTCAATTTTTGTAGACTCTCCTCATCCTACATGTCTATTGTTCCCTTTTTGCTGAAACGTTTCTGACGCCAACCAAACCTCTTTCGCTTGGAAGTTTTAATTGTCTTCTCTATGTTCACACTGGTAAATATTCTAGTGCGATCACTTATTGAGGTTTCAATCATTTCAGCAAACTCATGTGGGTTAGTAACTATGAAAATGGAAAAACGAGCGCAACGCCTCGCAAAAAAATCAGTCTTACAAATGTGATCCAAAAACAGACTAAAAAAAGAAAGTCTTCTGAAGAAAAGCAGAATGGCCAAACAGATTCTTTCAATCAACAGCAAAAATGTTCATTCGACATCAAAATGCCTAAAACACACGTAAAACATCTGCAGTGATTAAAATCTACATAAGCGGCTACGTTAGAACATTTAACCTACAACACAACGTTACCTGCAACAACATAGAAAAGAAAATCATAATGAAAAAGGATCTCACCTCTTATTCGTCAGCGGAAGGCTGGGGGTGCCTTGTGTATTCCGGGGGAGTTTGATCGATACCGAACAAAGCTATGTTCTGGGGTGCGTTCCAAGAACGTCCCCACGACGCCGTGGGAGGACAAACTACCTTCCCATGGACAAACTTGCTTACCGTGGATGCGATTTATAACTGAAAATTGCTGTCACGTGGTCGTGGCTACGTTTCCATGGACGCGTTTCGCCATGAGAATGTTCTTGGAACGCACCTCTGCATTGTTATCATTGCCACGCACACAGGGCAAAAAACATAGCCAAAGGTGCGTAATTTGCAATGTACTGAAAGGCGCCGCAGGCCGTGCTCTATATTCTAAACCGAAATATTGTCATAACATTGCTATACACGAGTGCACGACACCCGCAGCAACCTGCGCACTCCATCAACCGCGCTTTATTTTGTGTCACGCTGTCTGTCGCGTTGTCGTGATGTTATGTCCACGCGACACTTTTGACAGCTCGTGACAATAATTGTCGTTACAACAAGCTGGTGACAGTCAAGAGCCATGTGTTGTAGGATACGATACGAGCCCATAGCTGGCGCCTTTTGGTCGCGACATGTCGTGACATGTCATGACAATTGCCGTCACGACAATGGGGGTTCGCTACCAGCCCTGAACTCACGAATTTTGATTTGCCGTCGAGTCTCAACCATCATTGTGAAGGCTATTCGCCAAATTTAGTCGAGGGAATGATCGGTGCTGCGTTGTGAATCGTCGCTCGCTAGAGAAACCCCCTCTGTCGCGAATGCCTCACGATCGACGCAAATGATCGCTTCTAGACCATCCGCTTGAATAATTGTGGCGAAGTACCAATATTTACCTTCTTTCAGGGTCTTCCAGCTTTATCATTCTTGTCGTAGAGTTTTTGAAGGGTTTGCGAAAGAGACGAGGGTTCAAAAGTATCAGGTTACTTAGCCATTTCCTGCATCGAAAAGCCATTTCCTGCGATTTCCTCAATAGGTCTCATATGAGGACTACCAGTTTCTCACACAAACCGATCGATTCTCGGAAAGGCTGAAATGACATGAACTTCAAACTTTGAAAATGTTGGATCAGCTTTCAAACCTAAATCCAACCTCTCCTGCGATTTTTTTCGAAATATATGGGACACCTTGCCTCCCCAGCCAGTGCCCAGCAGCTAAATTTTGGCATCGATAACATAGCACCTTTTTTAGCTAATAGGAGCATTTATGCACGGTCAACGCGGGATGGTTTGTAGGGTTAGTGTACTCTGCTTCTCTGAATGTCTATCCCAAAATCGAAATTCTCATCACCCAACGCCCAGAGTGTGCGCGCTTTTCCCTCGGTCTGTAATACGCACTCTCACTGGCTCTAACCTCCGTCCCGCACCCCGCACGCGAAATAGCTAAGAGAATTTCGTGCTCTTACAGCCTATACGTATGCAAGCGGCGCACAGTGTCTGTCTGCGGCAGAAAACACCCGACGAACGGTTCGCGACGATCCTAAAACGAAAACAACGCAAATGCAGAAAACCAACTGCATATGTATTGTATAAGTTCAAGTTTTCAACAAATAATTTAAGTAAGCGGACGACATTCGATCGTCATACGACCAACTACCAGGCTTGGCGGGAGCAGATGACCGTTTGCGATCTTCTCCAGGAGTATGACGCTGCAGTCAGGCCAAGTGGGCGGACTCCCTACAATAACACAAGTACGTTTCGGTTCGATAAATTCTATTGCTAGCATGTATCGCCTCTATTTAAGAATCAAATTGAATTCGTAAATAAGCTTATGCGTTTTTTAATCTTAATGGTTTTTTCTCATATCTGTATTGTTTGAGGAAGTGTACGTTTCATGCATTTACCGGCTCGTTTTTCTGCTCTCACTTAGTTTCCTTAAAGGCAGTGTTCACGATGAAAATCGTTTTTCTGTTTTTCGGCCTATCTTGAGAACGGCCCCATGCTGATTCCAATGGTGTCTCTGAAATCATTCAAGACCTTCTGTGAACGCAGCTAGGGTCCCTCAAAGATTGAGCTATGGAAACATGGTGGACGAGTTGTCCGAGGCTTGTAACTTCCGTCTTTTGCAGCCGATCTATGCGAGCTGACCTGAGTAAAGAGAGAAGCTGAGAATGAAGGGAAGAACGGGGCTAATGATTGAAAATCATCGCTCATCTCACGATCTCGAGCATTCATTTGTTCACGTCGGTGGGCGTGTGATGCGCTTTTGGGGTTTTCAATGCGCTCGAAGTTGCAACTTCGGGCTCTTTTGGGGCTCTTCCTGGCTCGTTTTCATGCGTTCTTTCGACGTTAACGTTACAGAGTGTCCCTCCACTACCCAATCCTAGTGGAATTTCGAAAACCTTTTTCATCGTGAACACTGCCTTTAACAAACTAACCTCAGTTCTCGTAGACAATTAAAATGGAAATGCAAAACAGAAATGCCATCATCTTTCAATTGAGACTTCTGCTCGCATATAAATACAATCAGCTGAGTTTTTAGGAGGACCGGTGATTGTAACGACGAGCCTGAACATCCGCTCAATTTCTGCCGTCTCAGAGAAGAACATGGTTTGTTTCGAAATTTCGGCCACACTGGGGTTCAACATTTCAAAGAAAGTCGAGAAGAATTTTGCACCCCTGCCAAGATTGATGAAAACTTTGTTTGAAATTCGTTTAGGATGACACTCGTCACTTTACCCGCAAAATCGCCATCTGCGAAACCTAAATGCAATTCACGTCGGATTTCCTTTCCGAGCTTTGCATTGGCAATGGAAAATTAAAAACCTATTGGTTCAACCGGCCCACCCAAAAAAAAACAGTTGCCCAGCTTTCGTTCACGAGAGGAACTGCTGGCGAATTGTGAATATCGTGCAAGATTCTAACATCCAATCATTTGCATTGGCCAATCTTTTTTTATAAAGAAATTTCGGGGTGCATGAAGCAGAAAACAAAAGCACTTACCTAAAAATATTGAAGCGCAATACCATTTTCCAAGTTAGGCTTGACGTTTTGTACGCAACCCCGGAGCACACCAAACAGCCGTAATTGAATATTTCAGAAGTTTCTTTGAACAGTTTCTCTCAGGTAATTGAGTTTTGCGGAGACATTTCACTAATAACCTCTTCCTTGTGGTCTTACATGCTCAAAAACATCGGAAACTAGAATACGATTCTTTAATCATGAACACCACCTTCAAAGACTGTGCACACCGCCCATAAAACTTTAGTCCCATGCTGCGTTCAGCCAGAGTTCTTCGATGTGCACAGCCAGGAACGAAGCCGAAATTACCTACTTAGTCAATACAGAGTGGAACACAAACCCGGGAATATATTGGCTTCCTTGAGAAAAAGAAGATATCCCAACAGGCTAGACCGATGGGTTTCAGTAATTGAATAAACCCCGATTTCGAGCTAGATGATGATCTTGACACTGCAAATCAACGATGTCGATCATGTGGAGTGGGCTGGTTCACCTATAAAACGATTGCAAACTTGAGACTGTTCATTCCACCCAAAATGGCACTTTTTCCGCGGTTTCCCTTTTAGAATCTACTTCTGTGGATCTGAATAAGGTTTCAGTGCGGGAAAGTTGACAGCCATATTTTATCGCAACCACTGCATCCATACAAAAAATCACAAAATGATTGGAAACAGTCTGGCTCGGCGTGTGCATGCATTCTATTGTGTTCATTCTAGGAAAGAAAGAACTAACAGACATGAGAGAAGAATACTCAGACATTCGTGGGGAAGTTCCCGAGAATGACGGCAGAACTTCCCTCGAAACAACTGGGGAACTTCCCCTGATCGAGGAAAGGCGGAGGGGACCTCTCGACTGCAGAGTAATAGGGGAAGTTCCCACAGCAGGAGTTCTCTAGTTCCCCCCACTGCGGGTCTTCCCGCGACCTCGTGACTGTAGGTCTTCCCACTGTTCAATTAATGATCAAAAATAAGCTTGCTAAAAATCGCTGTTCCTGGAAAACGACTAGGGCCAAAAATATCCACCTCTGAAGGTCGGTTACAGAGTAACTCAATTCTGAAAATTTAGCTTTCTGGCAAAAGTAACGATTTGGTAATGATCAAAAAAAAAGTTTCAGGAAATGTTCTGAAATATCTTCAAAAAATGATTTGGCGTAAAATAGCCTGGAGTAATAAAAAAGCTAGGAAATGAAGTGAAATAACCTAAAATGCGATTTATAGTCGATCATTTTACAAGCTTCTCCGTTAAACTCATTAAAATGAATCCAAGCACGATATGAATTGGAGCGTCGCGTTCGCCTAGCCTGACCTATACTGATTCCCTTATTACAGCTTTCCAAAATGGCTTAATGTTTCCGAAGCGCGCTTGATCTCGTTTTGATAAGTTTAACGGAGAAGCTTGTGAAATGATCGTCCGCCAAATCGCATTTTAGGTTATTTCACTTCATTTCCTAGTTTTTTTATTACTCCAGGCTATTTTACACCGAATCATTTTTTAAGATATTTCAAGACATTTTTGAAACTTTTTTCTGATAATTACCAAATCATTACTTGTGCCAGGAAGCATAATTTTTCAGAAATTTCCCATATTTTTCCCGAAGGTTTCTTTTGTGACTTCAATTTTGCTCAACGATTCGCATTTCGGAATGATGAAACATCTAACAGACGATATTGTCGTATGAGTACAATTTTCGAAACTTATAACCAAAAACCAAATACCACTCATTACCGCATTTTGTCCAACACAGGAAAAATCGATATCATTGACCGATAATATTCGATTTTGCGTGATGAGAACAATTTTCCAAACAAGTGACTTTGAGCCATCAACAATCAAAAATCACTGCGGCATCTTGTGCAACAGGCGAAAAAATCAATATTATTGATTGGTATTTATTCATAATGACTGATGAGCGAAATTCCCCAACCAAGAAAACCAGTCCCACCAGCAATCGCATCTCCTCGCCACATTTTGTGCAAAAAGCGCGAAAATCGATATTATTGATTATCGATCGGTGACGTGTCATGTTTACGAATTCTGACAAGTTCAGTACTTACCTCCGACGACCTGCGTTGATTGGCAGCAGATTCACCCACACACCCCGGTCTCCACAGCCGTTGCAGAAAAAGCAGTTTTCCTGCTCCTCGGCTGATTTAGTATGTACAATACCGCTCGTAGGATTTGGTCAGAAAGCGCGCGAGGTCGGTTCTAATTTTAGATGTACCAACAAGATCCTGAACGCCGTCTGAAAAAAGGTGATTAGCAACAAAAATGCGCGGTTTTTCACTTTTTAACCAGTAAACCATCCCAAACCATGGTACACCAACTTTTTCTGCGCTCTTTACAATGCAGTTTAGCCCAAATTTCTGAGTTCACTCTGAATTGAGATTTCAAAAAAGGGGTTGCGCGCGGGGCCGATTCAAAACCAAATCTGGTGAGCACTTCGCGCGAACCACAATTATCTCCTTTGAAATCCTGACAGAGATAACTTACACAGTCCTTCAGTGGCAGATCTTCCCCCTCATCTTGCGTAGTGAGAGACCACCTCGCGACTAGCCGGTTCCCTCGGCTTTGTTTTCGCGTTCATCATGTTCGGGGATAGGCCAAGGGAACAACCCTGAGGTGAACTTCCCTTGTACTCCCCCGCAACCGACTGTTTCCAACCTCATTCTTTCTGCACGACTCGAGGGGAGAGGATTGAGACGTCCCCTTCCGGGGGTACGTCTAGCTCCTCTCCCCTCCAAGTGATAACGACCAAATCAGGTCTGTTGTCCTCTGGAACTTCCCCACGAATATCTGAGAAGGTATCTCTGTCTGGATTACAGAGGAGATGAGAAGCTATTCTGTAGCCTACAGTCAAAAGTGGATATTTTTGGCAATATTCGTTTTTCAGGAACAGCAGGTACTATCTAGCTGATTTTTGATCAATCTTGGAACAGGGGGAAGACCCACAGTCAGAAGGTCGCGGAAAGATCTGCAGTAGGGAGAACAAGAGAACACCTGCTGTGGGAACTTCCCCTATTACTCTGCTGCAGAGAGAACCCATCCGCCTCCCCTCAATTCGGGAGAAGCTCCCCAGTTGTTTCGAGGGAATTTCTGCTGTCGTTCTCGGGAACTTCCCCACGAATGGCTGAGTATGTCTCGATGACATCAAATGATTCATATTTCCCATCTCTACAATCTCGATCTCCTTTTCAACTGTACCTCCTCATTTTGAGACTGGTTTTTGACACATTTTCTCTCATTTTCATTTTTTTGGCAGATTCTCCAAGAAAATGTTGAGCCAACGGACTACAGGAGTGCCAAGTTTGGGCTCCTTCTGCTTTCTTTTCTAGTGTTGTATCTAAGTCATGCTTCGCTCACTAGTCACCTAGCCTTTAACAAGCTCGAATACCGTGTGAAAATAGCCATGCCTTGAATGGTTGAATAGCTTGTTCATCCCTCTGCGAGTCCTTTATTCCAACGAATTATAAACTTGAAACTGCTGTTAGCAGTGGATGCATAATGCCGTACCTTTAATAATCAAAAAACTCCGAAAAACTTTAAACGAATATTATGTTGTCCAGAGACACACATAACTCTGCGGTCGAAAGATGGACGAGAACTGGTCGAAAAAAGTTCAACGTCAGGGTTGCTAAGGCGGTCCCATTACCCCCTCTTATATAGCTCGAGAGGCTTTGCGAAAAAAATCCACCTGACCTTCACTTAACGGGGTTATTTGGGGCGCTGAACACGAATGTGGGGTACATTTTCAGTTTACGGGATATTACGGTAGGTTACGGTGCCTCAATGACACTAGAGCTACTGTAATCTGTCACAGTCATCGATAAAACGGACTAGTATCTTCTGTTTCTGAGTGAAACCTATTTCCGTTCATCGCGTGCGTCTGCGCGCGCACGCTGCGTCTCCTTCTCACGACACTTTCTCGCTGTCTCTACCCTCGCTCCGCACAAGCGCTAGGGAACAGAGTAAATTTGGCTCGGAACCAGAGGGTACATCCCTCTCGTGTTCATGTTCAGCCTTCAAATACCCACTTGGAGAGATGAAGTTTTGGGCCAAAAAGATATGACTTTGAGCGTAAAAAGAGGGTTATGGAATATAAATGTTGGCTGAATAGCGTATCTTCATCCAGTGCGATGTTGACGCGTTCCAAAATCCTTGCCGGGAATGAAACCTCGAATCTCGTGCATCTCATGCGATTCCAGAAAAAAGCCTACTCAATTGCATAAAACCCGTACTTGTTGTCTATTTCATTCACGCTGTCACACGCATCGTCCACGTAGAAAGCCATGTATTATTTTTTCATGTTCTTGCATAACTTGGCCTATTTCGTGAGCGGAAATATCGAAAGAGCCTCTAAAAAACCTTCCTTCGTGAAGAAAAACTAGTTCGAATCCACTGTTGAATTAGATTCAATTTTCGCGCCAATTTTATTTAAAGCTTTTCTGCATGCGGAGGCCTGGTCACTGTCATGTTTGAAGATGATCGACCCAGAAATGCTAGATGATCGACCCCACAGCAGTTTCCAGCTGGCCATAACTTTTAAGGTGCGCACTTTCAGAGCCTCAAGTTTCGTGGGTGATGTCAGCTATCCCGAATGGTTTGATTGTTCATAAAAAGTTGAAAATGATTTACAGCGCACACTATGCCACTGAAAAAACGTATAGATTCGTCTTTTAGCCTCGGATCGCTTGATTCCTCCGTTCGCACACTCGATTTTGTGTACAAGTCCTGCATATGTAAAGTCTGGGCCAATTTTAAAGAGTTCTGCAAGTTGAGGCTCGCCAGCAGCGAGCGTGTAATTTCGTGTGAATATCGTTATCAGCAGATATTTTTTGCCATGATCGACCGCCGCAATTGATGACCAGTTACTCTGAGAGTACCGTGATGCTTCCGTGATACGCGATGGTACCGCGTACGTCTCCCCCTCGTACTGTCATCCGCGTCCGTCCCGCGATAGTTACCCAATCGGCCCATCCGTTGACATTCTCGTGCTCGTAATGTGATGGGACCGACCGCGATCGTTGACAAGTTTACCGCGCTAGTACTGTGGTGCTCGCGATCCACGATGTTACCGTGATGTTCTCCCCCCGGCCTCGTGCTCTCATGATGTGCAGATTTGTTACGCAGCGCGAAATACGGAGCGGGCAGTACCCTATAGCTTCGTGTTGATCTGATAGGCAACACCGGTTCGGGAGAAACACCGAGAGGGCAAGCACGCCTTACAATCAGGGATGGAGGCTGGCAGAATGTCGCGATCGTCCCGCTATAATTCGCGGCTCGGTTCATCGGTGTTCGGCGATGCGACACCCCGAATACATCAATGTATGTATAGACGCGGTTTGCCGTCAGGTTGAAAACTGATAGAATCTCGCGATCGTTCCGCCACAAGCCCGGACTGGATTCCTTACGCTTCCACGATGGAGCATGGCGGGAGCACGGATGATTAAACGCGGTACGCTCTCGTTTCGAGACTGGCATAACCTCGCGATCGTTCCGCGACAACCCCATGCTAGTATCCTCTCGGCCCCTACTAGAAACCGAGTGAATTCTAGCCGAGAACGATTGCGGGGGGGATTCTCTCACAAGAAAAGTATGCAAAGCGTTGGTCGGACCTGCGAAAACGACTAGTATCGTTACTATCTCTTGTGGCTGAATAGAAAAAAAAACGCAGAATCCCGCCGCGAGCAGCTGGTTCCAAAAAGTTATAAGCGTTTTTAAAATTTCGCGAAAAGGTAAGGGTACCCATCAGAAGCCTTTTTGGGTGTTTTGAAAAAAAATTCAGATTTTGCTCAAAACGCGTGTGTATGGGTAATCTAATGTGCTGAAAAACGAGTTTGGGTCTGTTTGTCAAAATTCTGAGGTTTACTGTAGCTTAGGTTGGTTATATGCCATTAAGGGGGCAAAATTTACATTAATAGTTTGAAAATCGGCGAATGGACATCAAATTCGTATTCACCACCCCGAACAACCCCCGCATACAAATTTTGAGCCAAATCTGAAACCTTGCTCAAACTATCGTATACCCTTAGAAAATCATCGAATGGACCTCAGGTTCGTGTTGAGCACATAAAATTGCCTTCAGAGAATGATTTTGAGACCTATCTATCGAAGAAATCCGTAAATCTCGAAAGTGGCGTTTTGCTTTCAACTTTTTCCCCCGCTGGGATGCTTTGAACGAATTATTCAGAAAACTTTGGATAATCGACAAATAAACTTTGGATTCGTGAGCAGCGCCCCCAAAAACCCTCTTTGGAGGGTACAAAACGCTGTCAGTCTGGGCATAGTACGGAAAAAGTTTGGGTGCCTTCACCCAAACTTTGCTCTTGGGGGGGTAGTTCTGGACGCTGAACACATTTATGAGGTCCGTTTCCGGATTTTCCGAAGACTAATGCGTTTTTTGGAAGCTACGAAAAGCACAAAAACCGACTTCTTCAAGCTCGTAACTTCTTGGAACCTGCAGCTCGGGGCGGGATACTGCGCGGTCTTACTATTGAGCCATAAGAGATACTAACGATACTAGTCGTTTTGGCAGATCCGACTTACGCTTTGTATACTTCCCTTTTCAGAGTAGAATGGAACTCTTTGAGAACGGCTCAAAGATTACCTTTTTTTTTGAAGAAAAAACATGTGTATCAGGGGTGTGCGTTAATGAAAATTAATTTTTTCGTTAAGCGTTAATCGTTAATTTTCGGAAAAAAACCGCGTCAACCCGTTAATGCGTTAACACGTTAATTTTGCATTTCGCGAAACTATTAAAAAGAAAAACAATACCACGTCAAAAAACCGAAACATTACCAGATCTCCCGTACCATACAGGGTTCGGCGCGGCATAGGGCCCTCCATGGGGTCTGAGCTCCAGAGAGGATAAAGGGTTCTGACCTTACGGAGGAAGACCCATTGGAAAAATATGTATGTGAGTGAAAACCTCCCGGAGCAGTTTTTCACATGGAATTCAACTATGCATTGCGATTTGACTGGAATGCTATTTGAACTGAATTGCGAGTGACGGTGCTCAATTAGGAGTTTAGGATGGAGTCATAGTGAAGGCGTTCCCGAAATGATAGACAAGACATATGAATCTTCAATGTGAAGTGTCTAGAGAAACTTGCATACTTAATGCTGGATGATTTCTGCGAAAGATTTCTATGAGTCAGTAGAGTTGATATTTGAGTTCAGCATGGTCGATTTACCATGTAGAAAAACTTTCCTCGTTTAAAGGCAGTGGTCGCGATCAAATATGCTTGTCGTCTTTTTCTCTCTAAACCCTTTTCTGGGTCTCGAGTAGTAGGACCTATAAGAAAAAATCGCGAAAAAACCACAGTTTTGGGCCAAATTTGAAGCCTGAACCTTCTTGTCTTTTGATGGTGGACGAGCCCACTCCACAGCATATCCATCGATGACCTCTTATATCAAGAACATCAGCTGGCTTGAAATTGAATTTCAGTCAATGAACCTTCGAATTTATGTACACATCTAGTCAAAAACATTGACTAAAGTGATGCTTTCATTGTTCAACTGTTTTTACTCGTTAAATTTGCATTTATTTCTTCCTCTGAATGTCGATGATTTTTGACTGCTCGGCATGAGACTGCGATCTTTTTCGTCATCGCTGTGCACGTGTGCACGAACTGGCTTCTTTAGGCCCTAGAAACTCTAATTCTAGCCCGTTTTTCACCGCGCTACCTTCCTAGTTTTTCAGCTGTTTTCGATCTAAGCTGATTTTTGTAGTTTTTTCGTTGACGTTTTTCATCGTGACCACTGCCTTTAAGATTGAGGCCGAGCACCGCTACAATATGAGGGCTAACACCTCTCTCAGGTGTGGTCCCGCCAGAAATCGGCAATTTTGAAAACTATGCACGACTCTTGGGATTAGTGTATTCGAGTCCAGCGTGGCCTCCTAACTCTATTCTGAGTTTCAGCATCTCAAATGAACGCCGAATATCGCTACACTAACAGAGGAAGATGACAAAAACATCCAAGCTCATGAATCTGAACTAGGGTTTTAATTAAAACTGCAATAACTTCGGGTTTGAAGCCTACGGCACCTCTGGAGTGTGTCCTTCGCGAAAATTTTCCTGTTGTGGGTTCTGCGTCCATATATGTGTTTTCTCAGTACTTTGTTAGATGTGGACCCACAGTGCATTTAAGAGAAGAACCCACAATAGGCCAATGTTCATCAAAGGCACTCTTCAATTTAACGAAAGGTTGCAAACGGCAGAGTATAAAGTCTGGTTTCCCAAAGCCCGAACCTTTCCAGATAACTCGCTTAATTCTTCACTTATGACCTTTTAAAAACCCACTTTTTTCGAAGACTTGCACGTTTTTTTTCATTGACGAGTACAGTGTAGCGCCCTTCAGCTTCTATCTCAGACGGTGAAATTTCGTATGTAGCGTAAAGCAACCACGCTTGACTCTAATATTCTATTCTCATGACTCGTAGTTTTCAAAATTGTTGACATCCGGCGGACCGCACCTGAGAAAGTGTGAGTCCATATACTGTAGCAGTGTTCAACCTTCATCCTAGACGGTGAAAGTGTTTAGAAAGAGTAAATCGACCCCGCTTGACTCAAATATCCTTCTCTCGTGATCGTTACTTTGCATACCTACGAACCAGGGCTGTGCGTTAATAACGTTAACGTGTTAACGCATCAACGGGTTAACGCGGTTTTTTTTAAAAATTAACGATTAACGGTTAACGAAAAATTCCCGAAATCACGTTAATTTTTATTTCGTTAATGTTCCATCCATCTATGCTTTTTTGCATGTCAGGATTCCTATTCTTGAAGAGTATTCGTTTATTGTTCTGGCTGATAGTATTAATAATCCATGAAGATGATTTCCAAGTTTGGAGTGTACTGACTGCGGTGTTTGGTATGGAACGTGTTTCATGTTTTTTTTGGGACGTCTGGTTATTTATCGATTTTCGTGGTGGTTCAGGTAATGTTTTCAAAATTGTTAACGAAATGCAAAATTAACGTGTTAACGCATTAACGGATTAACGCGGTTTTTTTCAAAAATTAACGATTAACGGTTAACGAAAAAAATTTTTTCATTAACGCACACCCCTGCTACGAACTTCGGGCGAGATCGAACCCCCCCCTTTCAAACATCCGCATTTTATTGCACCGCATGAGTTGTAACCAGTTATAGTGTAGTCCACCAAAAGTTGCACATCTATATACCAATGAGAAGCGGTTGGTCGAAGATCGATGTGCTTGAAACTCATGGCAGCGCAGCCGCTCTCGCTCAATCGGTGGCGTGCGTTTTGCATAGGAATACATGCATATTGATCTTCTGCCGACCGCTTCTCATTGATAAGCAGATGTAAAAAAAATTAGCTGAACTATACATACACTTTTGCACTTTCGGGCCTCTCTACATATAGACTCTGTTTCATTCCAAGTGAACTCATGTTTTCGGTTATCACTGCGCGGAGCGGTGGCTTTTTTGTCGAAACCTCCTTATCACTAGTTATATTTCACCGAGGCCCACCGCTCCGCTGCTGGCGATAATCGATATCAACAGGTCACTAGGGGTGTACCAGAGCTTAGCTTAGGTTGCTAGGACGAGTCCGGACGGAGTAAGCGTCGGTGATGGCCAAATATAACAGCGATAAGGAGGTTTTGACATGATAAGCCCGATAAGCCTTGCCTCGACCGGCTCAAAATGAGCGACCCAGGCTACAAATGCGATGGGCGCTGTTCTGTGTTTCCGTCCTCGCAAACATCCGCATTTTCTCGCATAGTACTGGCTTCCCCATTTGTATACGACAAAAGAAATTTTACTGCAATGAAACATTAGAGGTAAACCTGCTAGATAATAACTGTTTGAACACATCAGCTCTAGGTGGGAAGGGAGTGGGTAGAACACGATCAAAACTTGACCTATTTACGCTCCTGGGGGGGGGTTCTGAGCAAAACTGGCCGAACCGCACCTCGTGCAGTACCCTGGTGCCATAATTCTACAAAAATTAACGAACTATAAATTAATGTGATTTAAAGACTTTTTCGTTGAGCGTTAATCGTTAATTTTCCAGAAAAAAACGCGTTAACCCGTTAATGCGTTAACACGTTAACGTTATAACGCACAGCCCTGATGTGTATGTTCAAGAGAAGAAGCTCCCTATGCTGAAAGCAAACATCATTTCTCGAGCTCGAAAAGCCACTTTGAGATTAGCTATAGCGAAAAGAAGCTCTAGCTCAAAGTCGCGATTTCGCGGCTTTTGCGGCTTCTACGAGTATGTCGTGCGTGTATTGTAAATTTGCCCAAAAGGTAAGGAATGGTTCTCATCGTGTCCGCTACTTTGGGAAAATCCATTGCGAATCATGGTCAAAGCTTCGCGGAGTTTTACTGTTCTCTCCAAAAAAAAATTAGACCAGCTGCTTTAGAGAGAAGTATGAGGAAAGTGATACTGCCTATTGGAATCAACTTTTTTGAGTGTTACTATGGGATCTTGTAGGAATTTGTGGCGCAGTTCCGATTTCGGCAGGAATGGTTCGATGATCGCCTTCGGTTCATGGACCATCAGGTGCCTCATTTTCTACGCTCTGCCAATCATTGCGCCACTCACGTTGTTTCCAGGGCCCACTTTCTCCGGAGTTCCGAAATTTCGAATTTATTCGAGTGGCTAGAGATCAGCGTCTCTGGATTCCTGACACGTTTTTTCAAAATGAACGTAACGGGTGGTACCATATGCTTGATCAGGTAAGATACGACCCAGTTGCGCCCAAATTTTCGGACTTCGCTAGCACTTTCTTATACACACATTGAGCAGAATATTGATCATGGATCATCCTTTGTTTTGTTCACTAGACCACTTCATCAATATTTCGAGTTTTTTGTTCCTCTCCATTGATTATTCATATTCTCGAGAATTTTTCCCACGAATTTTCGCTTCACTATTAGGCAGTTCCATGAAAATATGAACGGAATTGAGTCTCGGATTGAAGCTTCCAGCACAAATCCTTTTATGCGTAGGACGACTTTTACGCGTATTTACGGGAAGTACGCGTATTTTGAAAATTTTTCTCTCGAAAAAGAGATCAGAAGAGGAACACAATCATTAGAAAAATATTTCTTTTTTTAGGAAAATCGCTTCCTGAAAATTCGCTCAGACGGGAAACTTATCTATGACAGGAGGTACGGTTATTCAAAAATAAGATTTTATTTAAGTTGCTCTAATTAAAAATCAAGGGGATAGGAGAGAGAGTTCGCTCTTTCGATTGCTCGCCTCCGACAAAGGGGTCCCCATCGTGGCCTGATGCAATTAGCCCGAGAATCGAGCCCTTGCCCTGCCGCGAGCAGCCTATGAGTGGCCAGGGGTGGAAAGCCACTTACGAGGGATCCGATGTGAACTGAGCTGATTACAGGTTAACACTTCACTTATCGTGCTCTATGCATTTATCTCGTTATCCAATGGACTCGCAGTACTGCGAAATCGCCTTCGCCTCCTGTGAGTTTTAGTTCGAAAGCAATTCGGAAAGTCATATGATGCAGCGGGTATCTGCTGGAATTGCAGCAGAACGCATGAGAAACTGTGAAGAGAAAATGACTGCTAACTGAGAATTGCCAGTTTAGACGCGTATACCACCAACGATATCAAATACGAATGGGATGTGGAAGCGATTCGAATCCACGATTCCGCCAACGGTGCTCTGCCGAACTTTGAAATAGCAACTTTCAGAAACGGAACTTGTCATTCAAAAACAAACACTGGTATGACTCTTCTTATAGTAATAACTCTAACTATTTTCTCTTGATTGCTTTCGTTTATCTGATTTTGACTTCTTTTGTCTCTGTGAACTACTGACGAGTTCTCTCCGAGTCATAATCCACCAGCGGTCAAAATCTTGCGGCGTGCATTTAATCTTCAGTGTTCCTTTTCTTCATGGGACCGACATGGATTTACGACTCGCTCACACCAGACAATGGATTTATGTTTGCCTGACGATTCACTGAAATGTTAGTGTCGGTGCGACGGTGTGTGTAACAGCTCGGTGCAGCTTTCCTCCTCGTCTTTTCGTGCACAACTGCTTCCGGTGTTTGGAACGTCTGATGGCCTTCGCGTAGTCAGACGGAGCGGTTCGCGCAGCCACAGAGTAGGACGAGGGCCCGAATAGTCTCCCCGCAAAGGCGCGGCCGCACGCGGTACAACGAAATCGATCGTGCTTCGCCGCATGTTTAATACTCATCCATCGCATGCTGCCGCGTCTTTCAGTGGCAGAACTCTATTCGGGCCCTAAGGAGTCGTTTGTACTCCCGCCACCGAGCGGCGCGGCACCATCGATATTGTATGTAGCATTGCACTTCTCCGCGCCGCTCAGCGGCGGAAGTATAAACGACGCCTAAGGTGTCGCTCATACTTCCGTCGCCGAGCGACGCGGCGAAGTGCAATTCTGTAATACATATTGACCATGCCGCGTGATAAATAATACAGAAATGCTTTGCACAACGCCTGCCAGCGACGGGAGTATAAAAGACCCTTGCGTAGCAGCTACGCGGCCTTATGGTTGCTGTACGTTACCTACCGTTGCAGTGCGACATGCCGTGAAGACCTGAAAAGCACTATTGATTGCGCTTGAAAAAAATATACTACAACAGTTCTGATGTAAAACAAGAGCTAGACTCCAATCATAAAAGAATCAATGTTTTTAACAGAGAATTTATGAAACTGAGAAGGCTGCAAGGACTTATACATAGAAGAAATAGCATTTGGGAGATTTTTTCTATCATGATTTCTAATCGTTCGACTTTACGTAGATTCCGCATTCAGGGCTACTCAGAATACAAATGTTCCTATACCCGACGAATGTAACTCTACATACTTTCTCACTCCTAGTTAAGAGCGGCAGCTGAAGAAGAACTCAGTGTAAGGTCTTGAAGAGAGTTGTATGCATTACATATTGGCAATGCCACAAAAAAATGGAGAGTCAGTACACGGCCAATTTGTGTTAAAAAGGTTCTTATTCAACGAATCAAATCACAGTAGATCGTCAGTCATAATTAGGCAGCGTCCATACGTCGCGAGAGAGTGCGATTCCGCAAAATCGATATTCATCAAGGGCACACGTTTTGCTTGCCGCTCACGCGTGCTTCCTCTCGCGCGACCCCTCGCTCTCACGTCCGCTCGCTCTCGCGCGCGTGTGCGGGCTCAAAGAAGGAAGTAACAAGTTTTGAGCTTACTGCTCAATCCCTAAAGTAGGAGACATTGAACCTGTTGCGAAGCCGTTGACATTGAACCCCATAACCCCATCACAGAATACGCAAACCCAAGGAAATGATCTCTTTGTGCCGATTCGAGGGATTGATTACCCGGTCAAAGGTTGTCAATCGAATCAAAACGAGGTGAGGGTGTTTGCCAGTGTTTAAGTGCGAGTACGAGCTACTCCAGCGTTGAGGAGCGTTGAGAGGGACACAACAGCCGGAACGCACGCTCTCGACACGTATGGACGCTGTCTTAGGCAGCTTCCACTTTTTGGAGAGCGGTTGATTGCCCAAAAGTATATGTTCTTCGTGGACAAGGATTTGCCGCTCACATGCGCTCACGCCGAATGTCGCCAGCTACAGGAAAGCCCACTGCTTCATACCTGAATCATTATGTCGTAAATGTACTCTAAAAATGATGCCGTCTTATCCCGTAGCCCCACCACGGCCATCACAAACCGTGATGATTGATCATCCGACGAGCCGTCTCGAGTGATGATCATCAGGAGCGGTTTTCTGAATTTATCTTTCAGCATCTCGAAGGGATTTTGGAGCGGTTACAGCCAGGGTTCGGCTTGAGGTGTGATGTATCACAGAGGGGGGGGGTCGGAACCATCGACATCCGGTGGGATGGGGGGTCGGACCTTCGGTCAACCAAGAACCAAGATGGACTTCTATCAGGGCGGGGGGGGGTGAGAGCCATAGTATAAAAAATTACGGCAAAATTAGATCACAATAAGAGGTCAAAATAAAACTGGAGATCATACTGAGAGAGCAAAATGAGACAAGAGATCAAAAAAGAAACTGAATAGTGAGAAACAACTGCGAAAAAACAAATTAGGCAAGAAATGAAATGGAGATGTAAAAATAAGGCAGGAACACACAAGAAGGGCTTACAATTCACTGATGATGAAGCATGCAAGGCAATAGACGACAGTAGCATGGCCATCGTTATGACTCTGACATGGAGAAGGAGTCGTGGCCAGGTGAAGTGTGTCACCAAAGCGCTCCTGGATATGTCAGCAGCAGTGATGCTGAGTATTCGCTGTCATCGAGGTCATTACAAGCGAGCGGACTATCCTGTCAACGAAATGACACAGATGTTCTGGAATTTCGTAATCGAAGATGCATTTTTTGGTGATCTAGGTTTCACGGGCTCGAACCCGCTAAAAAAGGAAAATTCCGCGATTCTGAGAAATAATGGATAGTTGACTGTTTGAGAAGAGCATTGTTCACTGTTATATCTCTTGCAATTTACTCCACGAAATTAACTCGTGTCCAAGATGCAATATCGCCTGAGGCATAGGAATTTTACGCCCTGAGGGCACATAGGTGCGGTTGCGGGCGGGAACCCACATTTTGAATACCAATGTCCGCATGTGAACACGCACCCAAAATTTCATGAACGCAGCTTCAAGCCCAAGAGCGCTACATTAGGTGGGTGGAGCCTGTTTTCAAGCCCTGAGGGCACATAGGTGCGGTTTCAGGCATGAGAGCCACATCTAGAAATTGGCTATACGGATGTGAAAACGCACCCGAAATTTCATGGCCACAGCTTTAAGCCCAACAGCGCTACATAAGGTGGGCGGAGCCTGTGTTCATGCCCTGAGGGCACATAGGTGTGGTTTCGGGCATGAAAACCACGTATAATAATTGGCTGCCCGGTTTTAAAAACGCACTCAGAATTTCATTTACGCAGCTTCAAGCCGAACAGCGCTACTTAGGCTGGGGTCCATGAAAAAATCGAGAGCTGTGAAATATTTACAAGTATTTAAAGAAATTTGAATTAGGGAGTTTCTCGTTGCTACAACGTGCGGAAAACCTGGTCACGTTGTAGCAACTCGAAACTCCCCAATTCAAATTTCGTTAATTACTTGTAAATATTTCACAGCTATCGATTTTTCATAGACCCATTCTATGTAGCGCTAATCGCCTTGAAGCTGCGTTCATAAAACTTTGGGTTCGTTTTCACATCCGGATAGCCAATAACTATACGTGATTTTCATTCCTGAAACCGCACCTATGTGCCCTCAGGGTATGAAAACAGGCTCCGCCCACCCTATGTAATGCTGTTCCGCTTAAAGCTGTGGCCATGAAATTTTGGCTGCGTTTTCACATCTGAACAGCAATTACTAAATGTGGTTTTCATGCCCGAGACCGCACCCATGTGTCCTCAGGGCAAATCGATGTTCAGCCATTGAACAAACATTTGGTGTCATAGTCACAGGAGAGTTGATTTTGTCTACTTTCGTGGAAAACATTTATTTATTGCATTATTAGGATTAATTGATACAATCGATGCATCAATGTTGTCGTGATCAAAAAATTCGTTCACTATAAAAATATGCGAAGTGAGGACCTCCCCCCCCCCGGTCGTCTCCACAACTTTTTCCCCGGGGGGGGGGGGGCTGAGCAAATCGCTTGACTTGGGTGGGTGGTCGGATCAATGCTGGGTTGTATCACACCTCGCGCCGTAGCCTGGTTTGGTATGTGTCGATTGATATCCCGCGGGACATCAATCGGCACGTACAGTTCAACTGCGCATTGCAGTTCACTCCGCAAAGTGCACGCTGATGGCGTAGGCGTGCTGCGGCGCGGTGGCGAGTATCCTCAGACAGAGGTGTGGGATCACCCGGGCGGTGGGATCACCCGGGCACACCAAAGGCAAAAACCGCTCATGTGACCCTACATCCCTGTCTGAGGACACTCGCCACCGCGCCGCACTGTGCGGACTGAACGGCAATGCGCACTTGAACTGTATCAAATACACGCTGGAATCGCTCCAAATATAGCGGCGGGTTGATGGAGAATACCACCGTGGTCGAACGTCATTAATCGAATCAACACGAGGCATGAGGTGTTTTTCCGCGTCCGTTTGCTTGTATAGGCCTTTTGCAATATTTAGCCGATCAATGGACTTGGCGCAATCATTTGCGGCGGCCGTGCGGAATCGCGCTTTGGATCGCGAGTAACGATCTATCGCTTCTGTCCATTCACTAGACTGAAATTCTTCACAGGCGCTCACCAGCGTTAAGAAGCGCGGAAGTGAAAATTTCGTTGGGAGAAAAAAATTTCATGATTCAGCAGCTAGCGAGGCACTAAAGGTATACGTGGTAGATATGCGATTGAGTAAAAAGGGTGATTCCTAAATGAACGTTTCTATACAGAAACCAGGATATCTCAATCTTTGATGACCTGATTTTATTGTGAGGCATAAAAAGCGTCTCGGACACCTCTCCTTCCGTTTTTGATCATGAATCTGCCTTTTAAAAGCACGATGAAGCATATCATGCAAAATGGTAAGAATCACGAATGACAGCGACAACGTTCTCCAGCGTACAGCATACCATTTCTGCACTATTACACACTCTCTCTGTCGTTTTGAACGTGCGTCTGCATTTCCGCGAAACTCCCCTACTGACTTCAGTCACGGCAGCGTCACCAAGATAGTGC
The DNA here is from genome assembly GCA_029168955.1 of Aplectana chamaeleonis. Taxonomy (NCBI): domain Eukaryota; kingdom Metazoa; phylum Nematoda; class Chromadorea; order Rhabditida; family Cosmocercidae; genus Aplectana; species Aplectana chamaeleonis. The sequence continues at coordinate 87,191 of JAPDOI010000695.1, read as the reverse complement.
GGATTTGAATAGCACTTCCTCGCGTATTGTGACCCGCTTTATGCAGTAAACTGCTGTGTTCGTCGTGATCAGGGGTGTGCGGAAAATTCTTTTCGGTAAATTTTTTACCGAAACTTTTTCCCGAACTTTTTTTTCGGTAAATACGGTAAAAACGGATAATTCGGTAAAAATTCTGACTTCGACTTTGATATATATTCCATTGTTATATGTAATGATACGGTAGCACAAATGACCAATACTATTTATGTATCATTTTCCATAGTGCATGAGGATAGTGCAAATAATGAGTGAGTTTTACATATTAAACTGAGCTCAACGGGTGAAGCTGATCAGCGAGACGTTGATTTTGAGAAAAAATAACATTTCAAAATTTTCTGTTGTCAAGGTCTTTCTGCAGTTACTCAAAATCAGGGCAGCTGAGGAAAACATCCATTCCGCCTCAGCTTTGCCAGGAGGCGCGCAAAAGTACTTATTGGTCAGTGGGGAAAGGTGCTGGTACGATGATTTCACAATGGAGTCGTTCCAGAACTACAGCGGATTCAGTGTTGTGTCCGGAGTTCTCCAAAATTTTCAGTTCCTGAATAATCTGCTTCAGGACTCAGCTAATTGAAAAAGATTCCAGTTACTGAAATATCTGCTTTAGAACTCTGCTGATATGTATTTCTCGGAGTAGTATTTCAATAAGAGGCACGTGACATAAAAGGTGAAAAGATCGTTGGATTATTCAGAAAGTAACCCAAAGGGGCTAGAAAGAGTATCAAAAAGAAGTACGAAGGAGGATATCGCGCCACAGGCATGCCATAACAGTAGCGAACCCGTAAAATACGAGTAAGAAATAGGCCGATTGAGCTAGAAACACCCGAATTTTTTTTTCGGTAAAAATTTCGGTAAATTTTGAGAAAAAATCGGTAAATCGGTAAATCAAAATTTACCCAAAAACCCCGGTAAATCCGGAAAATCGGGAAATCGGTAAACGGAAAATGCACACCCCTGGTCGTGATGTGAGGGAAGTGACAGCAGCTTCCGTCCTAAATGCAGTGACGTCACCATTATCGGCGCATCCTCAGCGATGCACTCCGAGTTTATAACGTCATTTACCTCCGCAAAGTTCTCAGAACCTATTATGAAAAAGCTCTCTCGGAAACTTCGCAAAGAACATGTGTAGTGAAACACTCGATATCGCTCTCAAAAGCAACAACAAGAGAACACGAGGGCGAAAGGATTCGCAGCACAGTAGCAGAACGTGCTACTGTTCCTATCGTGCTGTAAATTGATCTCGTTCAGCAGCTCCTCCCTTCATGTGCAGCCAATACCTTTTTTGTCGAGTTCGTCCTCTATTGATTTTTCTGATACGATACGAGTTAATCTGATAAGGTCTTATCCTGCAACGGTGGCGAGTAGACAAGACGCCTACTCTCTTTGAGAGGATCTTTAGCCGTTTGAGCTGTGCCCTAGAAGGCGATCTCAACTGGGCGTTAATTTTGGACTCTGAGTTCACCCTTCGTTGACTTGACTCCTCATGGTCCATCGCAAAGAAACTTTTTCGCTGTGGATCGTGGCAAGGATGAAGTCCTTGGTAGGGGCCTTAGCTAGGTCGGCCTCCTTGCTGCGGACCATGATGAGGATTGCACTTACCCCGTTAGAGCGAACGGTAGTCCAAATTTCTCTCTTCATCTGCCGATTATGCTGCCGAAGACGAGGGCCAAGAGCAGAGACTTGATGGTCCCAGCCTGCCTGATCATACCAATTGCACAAATATGTTCATTTCAGGCGAGTACTCGTGCTTGCGAGTGGAACTCAAACTGAATCGTGTATTCTCATTCTTCCTGCTGCAATTATATATTCCGTCATCGATGTTAGTCGGAGTGGCATGGGTTTCTTATTGGATTGACTGGAAAAGTACGGCTGCTCGTGTGCCTCTGGCCATTGTCACTCTTCTCACAATGATAACTACCTCCCATGGTGATCCTCAACTTCAACTTTCTGATATAATACAGTCCTCTTCTATGAATTTACTTCTAAGTCAGGCTCTTTGTTTCAGCTATCAACTCAAATCTGCCACCCGTCTCTTACGCCAAATCAATCGACATCTGGGTCGGAGCTTGTGTTGGTCAGGTATTTCGAACTGCTATGTGATTTCTGTTTGTAGGCTTGGGCGAGTATTCACTCATGTTGACCGCTTTATCCTCTTCATTATGCTTTTTCTGATTCGCTGCCCCCCCTCCCCTTGAGCCAACATCCGCAGTCTTTAATAAGGATCATGTGCTTCGCTGCGTGCGGCTATATGTATCCATTACTTCCTCATTAATTCTTATCCAACAATAGATTCGCTCTTCATCATTCTATTTTCTTACTTGGCTGTTTGCATTCGGCTGCCCTCTTTTTTTGCGAACCTTTCAAACTTAATTTCCAGCCAAAATTGGCCCGAATTCCTAGTTTTATCAATGCTCTCCGTAAGCAAACATCTTTGTTCTGCACGGCACTTTGACTAACTGTGTGTGACTGAGACACTCCGTTCCACGTTTGTGAAATTTCACCATATTGCACAATGGAGGTAGCGAGCATTAACTTCTAGTACTAAATTTCATCGGATTTTTGCCTTGATTGGTACAATTAGCCTTGGCTAGCGCCAAACAGCATGGCTGCCATCATCAGTTTTATTTCAGTATTCATCTTCTTCTCTCTCATTGAGTATGCTGTCGTCAACTATATGGGAATAATGGATGAGCACAGGTATCTTCCTTTTTTTCTGTTTGAATCACAGAGAAATGAGAATAATCGTTTCCTGGTTCTCGGATATCGGGAAATTACAGATTTTCCACTAGCAATGGGGTGGTAGTTGGATTCTTAAGCGACTTTACTCAGAGTATCGTGAAAGCTCCTGCTCAACTTTCAGTTGTTTGGCTCCCTCGAAATCGTTGGTCATGGTGGTAATCCGACTCGCCGTGTCATACGCATCACAAGAACTGGGCCTTGAAGTAAATCTTCGCTGTCGAGACAGCTGACTAACAGTCTCGAGCAAAAGTTGTCAATGTATGGTCGTCACTAGGTCGCGAAGACGGGATATACTCGAAAAGTCTGGCCTGCGATGACAGGGGAGCTGCCCGTGTTAATCCACCTTTTTTGGTCGCTATGCTTACAGTTTACTGCAGTGTTAACAGGAGATGGTGCGATTGCGGTCGACACACTAATGCCGCTCTCGGACATTCGGGGGGCACCAGCCGAGTGCCCGTCGGGGACTCATCCGAGCGTCCCAAACTCGGCAGCAGCCCCCGAGCGCCCTCGGACCAACCCCCGCTTCTTTTGGCGGCTGATCCGCGGACCTTTTTCGAGTGAAGCGCGGGAATTCAAAATCGTAAAAACGGTTTTCGTCGTATTCCACTATATTTTCACCGTTATTATGCCAATACTAGTTTTTTTTCACTAGTACTACACTACTTTGACCATTACTTCTTCATAATACTTAAATTTTATGCTTTCACTACCACTTTATGTTAGAGTTGACAACGAATTTATTGAAATGACCGTAAAACACAACAACTCTAAATAAATTGTGGCTAAATGCTACAAAATATTTTTTTTACAAATCTAAAAAAATGAATGCAACAAGTGTCCATGACTTATGAGGGTCGAAAACTAGACTGATTCTGATCAGAATACGATCATACTATGGTATTCAGATACCTCAAAATCACAAAACAAGCAAAGATTGACACTTCAAAATGCAAGGGATAGAACAACATGTCCTCAATCGAATGAAAATTACGAGACAGGGCAGAAATTTCTGAGTACACAAAAGTATGCTTACGATTTAATAGTTGTTGAACTGAGAAAATGATACGATCTGTTCATCCAACGAACTATCGACACAGAATTATGTGAAGAGCGATAATATCATTGGCTATGCATGGGACAGTGATCGTACAGTCTTCACGGTTGTTGTGTCATCGATGATGCCTGAATGATAGAATTAAGGTAATGTTGTATATAGCGAAGAGGTTACAGCAAGGGTGTTTTCGACGATATTCAACAGGGTGTTGAGGTGTCTCTGCCAATCGGACCGTTGAAACCTGTAGAAGACCAAAATTTACAGGTAGACGGAATCCTAGTCGCGGATTTACTAGGTATTGTGCTTATCTGGGCCAAATTCCGGTCCGCAATTGCGTCTCGACACGCTTTGCGGCCGCACGCTCCCAAGTCAGAAGAGCTTCCAGCGCACCAGCCGCCGATCTGCTGACTCTAGGTGGGTTTTGGAAGTTGGAAACTAAGAAAAATTGAAGAAAATTGTATAAAAAAGCCACATAGAGTCGGCTTTGGCGCTGGAAATCCGATTGACTTGAGCACGTGCGGCCGCAAAGCGTGTTGCGACGCAATTGCGGACCGGAATTTGGCCCAGATAAGCACAGTGGGAGACCATAGTGAGTGGGATTAAGGAGATTTTAAGAATACAATACACATCGAGAGGCTGCAAATTAATCGATAAAGTTCCAAAATTCTCAAAAAAAAAACTCCAAAATAGTCCCTAAAAGTTATGTAGAGAAAGACAAATGGGTGCAAATTTAGTTGGGGGGGGGCACTCAAGATTTGCCCATAAAAATGAAACAATTCATCGATAAAAATGAAAATTTCTTTGGTTATTAGCTATTTGATAACGTTATCACTCATATTTCCTAGAAATTCCATGAAATTAAATCGATTTCTGAAAGCAAAATCATTCATTTCTCGCTTGAATTCTGGGTGCCCCCCCCCAAATAGTTTTGCACCGACAAATGAGCTCTCTAGTCCATTTTTCGGAAGGAAAATAAGGCCTTAGGAAGGCTTTACGAGCCAAAAGGTAGCCTGAGAGAAAGTTTCAAACTTTTGGAGACTCAATTTGAAATTTTTTGAGAATATCGAATCCGAACTTCAATTATTATTGTGCAGCTTCTTGATGTGTAGGCATATGTTGTGAACAAAAATGAAGCTCAAGAATAGCACAATTATTCATTAAGGATATTGATGTGACCGCCAATAACTTAATGGAAGAAATATACAACACGTCTGCAAAAAATGAAAGCATGAACGACAGGTTTGAAGGACAGCGCTGCAGCTGTTATGAGTGGTCCTACGAGGAAATTGTCGTCGCCCCCTCGGCTGAGCCCCTTTCGCCCTCGGCTCGCTCGAAGCGCGACTCCGCCCCCAAATTGGTATCCTCGGATGATCCCCCTCGTCCGAAATCACCTCGGCTGGCACCCCCCAAATGACCGAGCTTTCACTGGTATTTTGCCGTCCGACGTCGGGCAATGCTATGCGACGTCGCGCGCGGCGCCCTCCAAGCCTGTGATAGAGCAACCGATCATATGGATCATCGCACCATCAACGGAGAAATTTCACACCGACTCTGAAAGCCGCGTTGCGACATCGGTCACCCGGCGCCGCACTCCGGCACTTAGCGATGTCGCGGCCTTATGCTATATCGTGTCGGATGGCGTCGTCCGGCAAACTGCGAAAGGGGCTTAACATTACGGTGAAAAACCTGACGCTTTGCCAGATTTTGCCATCGATCGACGGCACAGCTGATTTTTTCGATGGGTGGCTATTCTTGTTTTTTTCACGCTTGTTTCTCTTTAATGTCTTTCAATGTTGCGAATAGGGGATCTTCTTGGTGCTTGAGGGGAATGTGCCGTTTGTTCAGGCTTAGTAGTGTTTTTTGAAAGTTCTGCTTCGAAATTGAGATAAAGACATCAAAATCTCACACGCGCCAACTATAAGAAAAACCCATGTTCGCAATAGTAAAAGAAGGAGTCAGAAACAAAATTAGAGCTCAAACAAATGTAAAAAAAGAAAAACTGTAACCCCCAGGAATATCAGCTGTGCTGCCGATTGATGACGAAATCTGGCAAAGCCCCAGGTTTTCCTCCGTAGTGTTAGTGTGTCGACCGCAACCGCAACATCGCCTTTTAACATTGCGGTAAACTGTACGTGAAATTCAGAAACACGAAAATCGGTTTGTGTTGTATGTACACTCTTATCGCACAGTTTCGAAGCGAATTCCGGGAAGGCGCTGGGGGAGGACGGAGTACGGGGTGGCGTCGGCGCCAGCCGGCTGGCAGCAGTGACCGATCTTGGCCGAGGCGCCCCAATAGCGAGATCGATGGCTTCCTCGCTCGTTGATTGGCGATCGACGGAGATCACACAAGCAAGATCAGAGCCTGTGCGTGGAAAACGTCGTTTCTTTAAACAAAAAGGATGTCGATTTATTACAATAAAGCAAATGAACCATTGTGAACAATATGAGTCTATATAGTACTGATAATAGAGCTCCAGTATTCGGCGAAAGCGTAGAAATATTTGCATTCATGTCAGAATCTCGCCCACCCGGGTTCCAACCCCTTGAAAAAATTGGGGAAACTTCGCACACATGCAAAAATCTTGCACACCCGGGGTTCCAACCTTTGAAAAAATCATAGAAAACTTTGCACTCACGTCAGAACCTCGCCCACCCGGGGTTCCAACCCCTTGGAAAAATCGGAGAAAACTTCGCACTCATGTCAGAATCTCGTCAACCAGAGGTTCCAACCCCTTGGAAAAATCGGAGAAAACTTCGCACTCATGTCAGAATCTCGCCCACCCGGGGTTCCGACCCCTTGAAAAAATCGGAGAGGACTTTGCTTTCATGTCAGAATTTCTCCCACCCGGGGTTCCAACCCCTTGAAAAAAATTGGGGAAACTTCGCACTCATGCCAAAATCTCGCACACCCGGGGTTCCAACCCTTGAAAAAATCATAGAAAACTTTGCCCTCACGTCAGAACCTCGCCCACCCGGGGTTCCAACCCCTTGTGAAAATCATAGAAAACTTTGCACTCACGTCAGAACCTCGCCCACCCGGGGTTCCAACCCCTTGGACAAATCGGAGAAAACTTCGCACTCATGTCAGAATCTCGCTCACCAGGGGTTCCAACCTATTAAAAAATTGGAGAGAACTTTGCTTCCATGTCAGAATCTCGCCCACCCGGAGTACCAACCCCTTGAAAATTTGGGGATTGTGTCCTCCCCAGAAAGTACTTCAAACCCTTTTAAAAACTTGGGAGCTATTTGCTTCAATATAGTAAATCGTCACCCATCTTTTGAAAAAAAAACGATTGAGTTCCACGCACAGACCCTGATCTCGCGTGCGTGATCTCCTCCGATCGCCAATCAACGACTCAGATAAAAACAGCCCACTTCCCGCGGGTCAAGTCGGGCTAATCGACTTCGCGCGGCTCTAATTTTGTGGGCGTGGCACAGTGCCCCACTTCCCGCGGAGATACTCAGAAAACCGCCGCATTTAATGCGTGTCGAATATGCATTCAACTCGAATGACCATACCCATCGAAAGGTTCTATCGTAGCGGCACGTGCTCCGAACAGCAGCACGTGCTGCAAAAATTCACCGAAGGAGCACGTGCTGCAAAATTTGATTGCGGGAGCACCTGCTGCAAGGTAGTCCAGCGCTATCGTAGCAGCACACCGACACGCGACGCGGCCGGCACACCGACATGCGACTCTGCCAGCTCGCCGAGCACCATCTGGGGCCGCCAGCGTTTGGACGATGTAACCAGCGCCCGGGCGAGCCTTGTACCGCAAACTTGGGTAATAGAACCGGGGACGCTGCCATCATTTGAGTCCGGCCTCAAGGGTGCGTCGTGTGCTTTTCTTTTTTTAGAAAATCGTTTCGCCAACGAGTTGAAAGTGTATCATGCACGCATTGAACGTTTTATTTCTTGGCGGAAGTGCTGTATTTTCAAGCACAGTAGAAGCACATGCTCCGGTTGCAGCACGTTCTCTGACTAAGCTCTAAACCGCCTTTTCTCTGAGTTGAATGCATATTCGACACTCATTAAATGCGTAGATTGCCTGAGTAGAGGCTTTTCTGTCTTCCCGCGGAGTGTCGGCCGGCAGTCGGCTATTCCTGGGGGTCATCGAACACTCACTCATCAATTCCCCTTTTTATATCATCATTGCACCACCCACTAGAGTGGAGCCAATGAACGATTGCTGAGCAGAGAACGCTGTGTTGAGACTCTTCTCAAAACCCGCACTGTGTGCGACGCTGGTATTGGGCAGGTGAACCACTGACCGCTAAAAACATCTGCGAATGGGAAGACTGCACGGACCAGTGGGTGTGGGAAGCTTCCCCGTATAAGCTCACTCCTCACTTGTCAAGAGCAGTTCAAGATGAAATCCCCAGAAGCGGATTTTTGAAATTTTTTTCTAACAGACCTTTACTTAAAAGTTGATTTTTAAATTTGCCGCGACCTGTTTTAGGACTGTCTTCTGTCAGTCATCACATTAGCCGTAAGGCGGTGGCAGAAGGGCCGCAGAGTGCTTGTTCACCGTGTACGGGCAATCAACAAAACGGCGCTGCCGACTGCCCGCGACCAATCTATTGGCCTTCCGCGGGAAGGGTTACCGGACGTCGGCTAGTGGTACCGCGGGAGGTGTGCTGTCTCTATCTGAGGAGTGGGCGGGCAATCGATCTCGCTGTTTGGGCGACTCGGCCGAGAACTGTTACTGCTGCCAGCCGGCTGGCGCCGACGCCACCCCGTACTCCGTCCTCCCCCTGTACCACCGGAGGAATATGAATTCGTAATCTGACATCGTGGTTTGTCCAAAAATATATGGCCATCTACAGTATTGTGGGAGTGAATGCTACAGGCAGATGAGGAAAGCGGCGTGCAATCGAAGTCGGCTGTCGAACGTGATCGACAACCAGATGTACATGCAATCTGTCGAGCAGATCACCTCACCAACTTCCTTCGGTGGATTCAGCCCGCAGGAGAAAAAGGTGGCAATTATCTGTCGTTGAATCAATCGGAACTCATTCTTTTTCTTCAGCGTCTTTTGCGACGGAAGCGTCACAAGTCCTTCGAACTTCGTGAAGAGGAAGTGGGCTTGGATTATGATGGCATTGAACTCGACGACTTAGCTCCACCAAGGACAGCCGGTCAAGTTGAGCAGGGATGGACTTTTCAGGTATCTACTGAAACTGTGTAAATAGATGAAGAAACGTAGAACACCCTTTCTTTCTGTCTATGTTTTGAGCTGCCCGGTGGTTAGTATGAATCAGTTCCAGAGAGCGAAAGCTATCTACCCTAGGTTCCAGGCCTGATTTAGTGTGTGCAATTGCGGATTTGCGTCGTGGGGGCGCGACGCATCGCTTTCGTTCGAGCTTCCGCGCCCGTTCCTCATCACCTGATCATGCTGGATTTTCCTTGATTTTCCCTGCTTTTTTCTTGATTCTCCTCACTCCCAACTCGTACAAAAGCGACGCGCCACCCCCCCCCACGACGCAAGTCCGCAATTGCACACACTAAATTAGGCCTGGAACCAGAGGGTAACAACCGGGGATCGTGCAGAGGTAAGGCCAGTATCGCACTAACTTCGCGGCGATGCGCGATTAAGAGCTGTATCGATAAAACAACGATATATTGCGCTTTGGTGGGAATCGATTGTTATGATAAGCAGGATAGCATTTCGTGGAGTGAAAAGGTATGAGATTTTCAGCGGAGAACGATTAGCACCTCCGTTTCCGCCCACACTGCCAAACTCTAGAGCAAGGGTGGTCGTGGCGTCAAACAGTGGAAAGGGCGGGCATATAACAGTGAAGAGCTGTAGCAGCTGTTGGTCTGCTCCACAGCTTCGTTGGTTGGAGCCGGGTACTCCACCAAACGTTCACCTCTGAGCAGGTGAAGGAGGGAACCTTCACCATTGGGAAAATCGGTAAAATCCGGGAAGAAGCGTCGAAAAAGAATCAAAGTAACCCGGAATTCCTTCAGGCCATTTTCAGAATTGGATCGGTGTCATTGCCGGTTTTTTTGTCCATAATTTTTTTACTCTTGAACACACCTTTTTGGTGAAGATTGTTTTCAAAATCTTCATAAAATTTTACATCAATTAGCATTTTCAGGTACAAAAAGTACGTTCCCATCATTCGAGCCGATTTCAGTTTATAAATTGCAATTTTTTACCCTGAAGTTAACGGTTTTTAACTTTTTTAGGTTCAGAGATGGATTATTGGTGAAGGTTGTTTTCCGAATCCGCATAGAATTCTGCGTCGACGAGTGTTTTCAGTTTTGAAAAATACGTCCCCTTCGTTTTATAAAACACCAGTTTTCCGCTGATAACTCTTTAACCGTTGTGGATAGTGTCACGGTGAGCGTTGTTTTCGAAATCACTGTCAAATTCTGCGTCAAATGATATATTGGGTTCCTAACTTCACTAGCTCCGTAACCCAGACAGGTCGGTGAAGCCGAGCCCCCTTGTTGGCTTCAGTAGAACTCTTTCCTTCATATCATAGAGGCGAGAGCACCCTATGGAGATAACTATGGAGCTCGGCTCCAACTACCTGGTTAGCTTATGGGGCAAGTAAAGTTAGGAACCCGATATATCATTCGATGCAGAATTTTACGGTGAATTTGAAAGCAAACTTTACCATAACACTATCTTAAACGGTGAAAGAGTTGTAGGCGAAAAACTGGCATTCCATAAATCGAATCATGCTGAAGGATCGGGGGCAGGGATGTGCGGCAATTGCCGTTTGCCGGTTGCCGATTGCCGTTTGCCGGCCGTTTTTGGACGATTTTTGTCGATTGTCGTTTGCCGTTTTTCCTCTCACTTTTCGACAAAATTCGGCAAAAAAAGTGCGCAACAGATAACAAACGCCGCGATTAGGACGCGCATCGTAAACCTGATAAGCCTTGCAGCAATCGGCTCGAAAGTAGGGAGACAGGTTATACGTACTTTGAAACTTTAAGCCAGTTGATGTTATCTACCGTGCGGTAATGGTAAATCAATTGCTAGTATTGTAGTGTCGTGCTCGTGTGGGTCCTCTTGTCTCGAAGAGTACCGAATTCCCCACCCTCTCCTTGCAGAGGCTCGATCAATTAAAGGCAGTGTTCACGAAGAAAAAGTCGCACGTTTTTTTGGCTAAAACGTAAACTTTGGGTCCCTCTAAGAACATTAAGAACGGAAGTGAGACGAAAAACGGCCGATGAGTGGGTGAAAATCTCGTTGGCCAGCCAACCCATTGGGCCACTCCGCCCACGCCCTATATTCGTTGCCCTTAACTCGTGGTTAGATGCGCGACGGTTTCCGATCAAAAGCCCCGTTCTCCACTTCATTCTCAACTTCTCTCTTTACTCAGGTCAGCTCGCACACATCGGCTGCAAAAAACGGTAGTTACAAGCTAAGGAAAGCTCGTCCACAATGCTTCCCTTGCTGAATTTTGAGGGACCATAACTCCGTTTCCAGGAGGTCTTGTACGATTCCAGGGACATCATTGAGATCAGCATGGGAGCGTCTTCATATAAGCGGAATAACAGAAGAACGAATTTTATCGTGAACACTGCCTTTAACTCTTAAAGGACCGCGTGTCCACACTGCGCACCCACGGCTGTTTTGTCCCTCGGACCGCGTGTCCACACTGCGCACCCACGGCTGTTTTGTCCCTCGGACCGCGTGTCCACACTGCGCACCCACGACATACAACATTCAATATTTTTTAAAGTTTCGGGAGATGGGGTATTTATTGAATGCCGTTAGGTTCTTTATAATGTAACCTATTTACATTCACAGTGATCAAGCATTTTGAGGTTTCCTAGTTATTTTACCAGCATCTTCGGAAATGACATTTTTCGAATTTTCGAGCTTCTTTGTTCAAAAAGAAATTCTCCCCAACTTGGTGAGAGGGGTATGACTGATGCTAATCACAAAACTGGTGTCGTCTAAATGGTTTTCGAGAAGCAGAGCTCCAACTAATCGAGATAACTGTAGTAGGTCAATAATTAAAATTTTGCTGCCCTGAACCCGAGGGTTATCCAATTTTCTGCGCGAGTATCTGTTGTTTATTTTTCGATTTTCAATGAAATTACCGCGGTAATCTAGCCAATGATCAACATTATTTGAGTTTTCCGTGTGGAGGGTAACTTGGCGGGATGGGGCTGAAAGCCTGCCGTTGGTTCAGTGCTCCAGAATTTGCTGAACCTTCGCTACGGGGTACATTTGCAGGTGCTAAACAATGAATGGTGTTAATCCTACAGTTTTCATTGAAATCGCTATCGTTTTCCGTTTGTTATGTGTTGGTAAACGTCTCAGATTTTGTTGCGACTTCGCCCAGGTAGTCATTTAGGTGGGGCTGGGATATTAATCCCAAATCAGACTCCCATTTCCTAAATTCTCATGGAATTTTCGTCGGTTACAACAGACAACTTTTCAGGTGAAAGTCTCTGAGTTCTTCGAAAAATCGCAATGAGGTTCATTAGAACATCATGTATCCGAAGTCCGTCCATTTCTCAAAATTCTAATATTTTAGGTTGGTTTCGCACGGTATAGCCCTAACCATCTGCTGTCACCTACAGAAAATTCCAGAAGTCAAGAGAAAAACGTTGAATTCGTGGCTAACACGCCCGAAAATTTGCGAGAAGTCGTGTTTCAAAGCTCCTGTAAAGTTTAAATAACTTCCCAATTTGAAACTCACCACGTCCGTAAGAAAGTGAATGATTGTGGCTCCATCATGGCCTTTCTCCCATTGTACCCGAGGGTGGTGTGAAAAAGAAACAATGGATGTGTACCATGGAAGATAGCCTGCTCCAATCGAAACGGTTCCCAGCGGACCGAGTGTCCACACATGTCACCCACGGAAATGATTACCCGTGGAGCGCACCGGTCGGCTGTGGAAATTCGCCGTGGAGCAGGCGGTCTCTTAAGTGTTAATGTAGGGTTCATCGAGACAAGAATTAACACCCTAAACGTTTTCAGGAAAGGGCATAAAGGGTTCGAAGCTCAATTTCTTTCAGACATTTTTCAACTCGCCGTGTAGAGGATGTTGGACTTCATTGGCAGTTTGTGGGGTTATGCACTTAGCCATCTTCTATTATGCTCACAATTACGCTGAGAAACATGCTACCAAGTTGAAAGTTGGAGTTCTGAGTTAAAAGGGTGGGGGGAGGGTGTACACGTACTGGGGAACATTCGCTTCGGTTAAATTCGCTGCTTGATTATAAACTGGATTGAGGGAGTCGACGATGATCAGTTCGGAATAAGGGGTGGCGTACAGTTTGGGAAGGAGGTGGTTTGAGACAACCGCGGTTTTTCAGGAGTCGTATTCGTGGAAAGCTGAAAAAACTACCCCATTCCATGTGAGTTGTTAGCGCGCAGTTCAGAAGAAATTTAAAAGGTCGGTGGGGGAGAGATGCAGAATATGGAGCAGTTTCTCAGCAACGTTTCGAAGACTGTTCGAAAACGTGCGTTTTCGCTGTACTTATCCACGCGATTATCTTTCATCAAAATTCCGGTCAAATAGTAAACACACCGTGAGACACGAAACGAGTACGCCGAGAACTCTGAGAAAGTTTCTCTATCAGACCAAGGACCCGTAGGTGTGCATTTCTCTTTGTAGGCCTCATCCAGTTGTAGTATGGCTCATGATTAATTTCATATGAGTTACTCTCAGTTGGTCCTATTTTTGTAAAGGCTCAGCCACCGATCGCGGTGCCGCAGCGACACTTTCGCGGAACCGCTCTGGTGCCTGTAGGGGCCGGCCGGTATGGCTTTATCGCGGGAGTCGCAGCGGCAATTTCCACAAGAGAAGGGCTGCCATGTTCGTTAGAAAATAATCACGTCAAGTAGGGACACACTGACCTCCTTTTTTTTTGAACTACTTTCGAATGCTCACCATCTTAACGTGGATTGCGCGATACTCTGAATTTCGTGCGATAAACTTGAAACACGAAGCTATCGAATGACTACTACATATTCCGAAAAAGGTTGACATTAGAGAACCTCGAAAATTTACTATCCTTTCACAACAACATTCCTATTACCAGTGTGCAATAGAATGCTCATTCCGGTGCTGTTTTTTATATAAGGGTTTTTTATACCAACGCACTTCTTGTGGTATTATTGAAAAACCTGGTGGTGTAATTGAACTAGAACAAAATGCCGAGGTTCAAGGACAGTCGCCCATACACTATTCAAAAACCATTTCTTATCTGGCTATCGAATTACGAAATGTGCATGAGAAAGAAGAAGTTTTACTGCTACTTTTAGAACAATTGCATCAATTGTTTAAGAATTTTTTTTATTTTGCCGTTTGTCGATTGCCGATTGCCGTTTGCCGGCCATTTTTGGACAAATTTTGTCGATTTCCGTTTGCCGATTTTTCAAAATCGTTTGCCGCACATCCCTGATCGGGGGACTATTTTTCAAAACTGAAAACACTAGTCGACGCAAGATTCTATGGGAATTCAGAAAATTTGTTTCACCAATGGTCCATCTTTTAATCTAAAAAGTTATGAACGAAAAAACGTTAGCTTCAGGGTTAAAAATGCATTATATAGACTGAAATTGGCTGGAAGAGTTGGAACGAATTTTTTGTAACTGAAAATTCTATTCGATGCAGAATTCTATGAGATTTCCGAGAACAAGCTCTACCCAAGGCTATCATCAAGGGTAAAAAAGTTATGGACGAAAAACTGATTGGTGAAAGAAACATTATTTCATAAATTGAAATGGGGTGAGAGACTTTTCTCAAAATAAAATCATTATTTGACGCACAATTTCATGAAGATTTTGGAAACAACTCCGTCTAAAGATCCCCTCCCCCAAGAATTTCAAGGAAAAAATGTTATGAGCGAAAAAAACTGGTAGTTTTTGAAAATTCGCTTGGGAAAAATTTCCGAAAAATTTGGGCTCCAAGACAGCTCAAAGGAATTTTTTCATGGCCTCGGCAGATCATTTATTTAAGGATAGTGAACTTTAAAGGCAGCGTTCACGATGATCATCCTCGTTGAAAAAAAACACAGAGAAATTATAGTCGAGAAGGATCCTAGGCTCCCGGTGTCGAAAGAACGGTAGAAAACGAGCCAGGAGCGGCAAAAGAACGGCTGCAAACAAGCGTGTTGATGCCCCAGACACGCATGGTGCCCCAGATCCGCCCCCTCAAAATGAACAAATGAAGACTCAGGGGTGGTAGTAAATGGTGTGTTAACCGCGAATAAACCGCCACCTCCAAGCCGCCAACATACCGCGAATTAAATGCAGTGGAGCCGCCAAATTAACACGTATTAACCGCCACCTCCTGGCCGGCTACGAACCGCGAAATAGGTGCCACGGTTTGTTGCCGGTTTTAACGAAAGCTGCCCTCTGCTTACACATACATTATGCGTGACCTTCGTCCGCATAAGTATTTTCTACACTTGGACACGAACGACGTTTACGGTGCAAAGACGAGGGATCGGAAAGATTATACAAGTGGTGCTATTCATTTTATTCATTAGGAAGAGCTTTCAAAAGTAACTTCGTAATATTTTGCTTGTTCGAAACATGATCAAAATGCAATTTTTTGAATTTTCCTTGTAAATCCTAATTCTCGTAATTTTTTGTGAGCTCCGTGAGTTTTCAGGACCACTCTCGAAAAGACATGTTAGATTAATCATTAGCCTCAATCAATCAATTGCGTGTGATCTGACAAAAGTTTGCATTTGTAGTAACTTTGTTAACTTTTTTTGATATTTTCAAACCAAAGTTTTTGAAAAACAAAAATTTATCGGAAGGAAATTTCGAGTGAACGAAAATTTGAGAATTCCTGGATGAATTATTTACAAGGTGTTCTTGAAAAGGTAACGCTAGGTGCGAAAAAGACATTCCGCAACTCGTCGAGTAATGCATAAATTCAAAGAATGTCCTGCATTCAACTGAAATGGATAGTTAAAAACCTAAAGGAATCATGATAAACTAGATAGTCTATTTTCGTTCTTGAAAAAGAATTCTATTATTTTTTTTTTGGAAGTGTGCAACTCAAGTCTGGCGTCCGAGATTGGGGTAATGGTGTGGTTTCGGTCATTGATGCAGTTGAATTTGTCAAGTGTTTGCCGTCTTCTCAAAATGAAACTAATCCACCGCCCGCAGTTAGTGCTGAAAATATATAGAAACACTGTTACACACTCATATGCGCATCGTTTAAGGAGAAGATTTCGTACACACATCTCAAGGTAAGAATTTGAAACACTTCGAGTGGCTCTACCAATGCACCAAAGCAACTGCGTCGCGGACCCTCAAAAAAAATAAGAGGCCACGACGGCACTGATCTGGCAATGAAAGAGGAGTATTAGAATCTTGCAGAAAAAGGAGAACAAATTTAGTTGGTTCAGAAACAAGTTCGCATTTCTTTCCCACAAAACTCGCCCGATACGCCCCGACTGATGCTGATTAAACATTACTAAAGCATCAAATCACTTGAAAATCAGTGGCTTGGGAAATTTTCACTTTTTTTGCACTAAAAAAGTTCTGGAAACCTATTCGAAACGCGAGCAAGCAATTAATTCTCTACACACCCATTATAGCCTAGGATAAGCAATGAATTATGAAGAGGAAAATAACCTGAAAATAGCCAAGCGGAAGAACTTCAGAAGGAAAATAGGAAAAAGGAGAGAAGTGTCGGCGCTCGGCGAAAAATTAACAGCTGATTGGGAGGGATTGATTAGTGACACCAAAGAAGACGGCCAACGTGTTTCAGCAATGATCCTTGCTTTGTTTTTGATCCCTCATCGCCCGTTTCCCTGGCGGAAGCCGTTAAAAGACTCTCCCTTGGAACACCTTTCAGTTTTAAAGATAGGGTGACGTCCTGGATCAAAATCGCTAACAGTGCTATCAAACTTCCTTAACCCTCTGCATTAATTAAACTCGTACTTGCCCTCAGTATAGATGGTCAAAACTGTTCCTACTGTATCTTGCTAACCGCATCCAAAAAACTCCTCGGGAGGAGTTTTCGTTAATCTCAGTTCCTCTCGCATTTCAGCACTATTTCCGTGCTGTCTGCGAGAGTATGTTAAACGCGAACTTACCGCGAGGATGCCACATGGCGGAATTTTAGGGAAAAAACAGACCTGAAAACGTTTTGAAAAGGCTATTTTTCGTAACAAAGGTTACAATTGTCGCTTTTTCGAGGCGTTTTCATTGAAAAGTGTATGAGAGGCCTTCCACTGGGGGATGTTAGAGTGAAACTAGAGCGAGTTCTCTCTTAACTATCAAGAGTTATCATTACAATATGGTGTGGTTAAACTCGCGTTTAACGCGAATTTAACTCCTGTTAACTCGCGTTTAACACACCCAATTACTACCACCCCAGATTACAGGAATGATCAAGTGAAGGAAGTGCTGATAAGTGAGCTGATCGCTTCAATGCACTGATAGGTATCATCCTACTTACTATACGCGGCTTGGTGTGGGTGACCGTCTGTGTGTGTGTGTGTGTGTGTGTGAGAGTGAACGGAAATTAGTCATCGTCACCCGTCGTTAACAAGTGACACCCGGCTGTCACACCCACTGTCCAAGTATGCAGCGATGGTCATTGACCTCGCTTTCGTGTCAATGGGTACTGTTCTACTGCACATATTTAGCTTCATTTGAGCCTATTGCTTATTCAACTGTTTAATCATAATCACTTTCTGGAGAGACAGCTTTCTGGGATGAGCTCAAAAACTGAGCAGGACATCAATCTACACCGAAAAGTTTGCGAAATTATGGAAAAGTGTGACATAAGTTTCTCCGCAGATTCTCCTCTTTCAAATCTGTGTCAGACAGTGAAGGGTTATGCATTGCGTTGCAAAAGTTCCCTGCTTGAGCTTGATTCAGCACAGTGTAACTGATTCCCGTGAAAACATACAGGAGCGCGCAAGATTTGTTTTTTGCAAAAAAAGCTTTTTGTAACGTTACTTGCTCATACAACTCTGAGAAAAATTGCCGCGGCTTTGCCGCAACTCCTCCGGTTTGACGCCGGAGGAGTTGCGGGGGGAGATGCGAGGCAGAACCGCGGACGATTCTTTATTGACCAAATCGCGGTAGTGTCGCGGAAGAGTTCCGGGGTAGTCCCAGCAAAGTAGCAAAATCGTGATCCACGGGGAAGTCGCGGCAAAGCCGCGGAAGAGTCAAGGGTCGCTTGGCAGTCGCGGGATGGTTCGAGATCGCGAATTAGTCGTGGGGCAGTAGCGGAATAGTCACGGCAATATTTCTCAGGGAAAGCGCCTCATCGCCGTATCTTGCTTCGGATTTGAGAAAATGAAATTTTGAGGTAGTTTTCGTGTTCCTCTCAGTGAGGCAAATGTAGAGAGTCATTGCGACTCCGGTATCCTGTTGAAAAAGGTGTATTTCCTTCTAATATTCATGTCGACCACAGATCAGAAAATTAAAGATTTCTGCTATGATGATCATCTGACCAGTTCATAGTGAGGGAATTTTGGTGCAATTATGCATTTTTCAATGCACTTCTTGAGTTCAATCTATTATTTTCTAATACCATCGTATAGGACTCAATGAAGGCAATTTAGAAATTACTTCTAAATTGAAATCGGCCCACTTTGAAGCAAGTTATGGCGATGCAGCGCTTTGTGAGCGCAAAAAAACGCCGCAGAATGCTTTTTCTGCGAAAAATTGTGCGGTACTGTACCTCAGGAGTGAAATTTGATATTATAGTCCGCCCACCGTGTATAGCAACCCTGCCAAGCTCGAGATCTCAATTCGATAAAATAAGTGAGAAACTACACGGAAAAAGTCGGCCCCGTTCACAACGCCCTAAAAGCATAATCAAGCGTTTGGACCCCGAAAAGGTAACCAAAATTTTTGCAAACGGAAAAATTAGTTTGTGTGGCGATGCTCAAAAGCAAAATGTACAATAGCAGAGCTCTTGGTTTCCTTTCCGGGGCGGTGTGCGCAGATAGGTTCTTGGGGCGGGACCGACTTTTTCCTTGAAGTTTCTCACTTATTAGAACGAATTGAGATCTCGCGCTAGGCAGGGTTGCTATTCACGGTGGGCGGTAATGTAATGTCAAACTTTACTCCTGATGTTGCACGTGCTTTCGAGTCTGTTTAGCACAGCTCTGCAATTCGAATAATCCATAGATCCTTAGGCACGCCCATATGTACGCCGCGGAACGGCGTGGGTGTGCACCTTGTCCTATATAGCGGTCAATTCCTCCACGCCCAAAAATCAACGTGAACAAGGGAGGGCCTATTTTTGCTCAAAAACGCATCTTTCGTGTCCTTTTTAAGCATGCCTTGCTAAATAGGGCACCAGACCTTCCGTAAGCCGTGGAGATATCGGAAGTGAAATTTATCGTGAACACTGCCTTTAGAAGGAGGTCATCTAACGAGAAAAATGTTTCAGAATTAGTAACTCAAAATAAAAATATAATGATGGACAAAAAAGAGGATCTACCCCCATGAACCTATGGAACCTATGGTCGACTCACCTTTGGTTACCAATGGCAGTGTTTAGCTCTTCAATCGTGCTTCTAACTTTCTGGCGCCATGAGACCACCACCCCTTGAGCAATCATGAATATTGTTGCAATTTTATAGCACCGTTTTTCCATGGAAAGCGACGTCCATGTCTTCGCAGCGATATACATGTTAGCTCAAAATTTCGGAAATTCGGTTGGAAACGGAGTTGTCAACCATTCACGGTTAAAGGCAGCATACACGCTCGTAAGCATAGTCGAGATAACAGCATAGATCGGTCCGCACGTCCCGTACTATGTCGTCAACGACGTTTGAAGCGCTGAAAGCTGTCCAGGATGACAGTATTTGACAACGTTTGGGCAATCTTGCCTTCCACGCCCGTATTTTCACACCCCTTCGAGTACCAGAATGAGAATCGATACTTGTGAAAACGTGTGATAATTGAGAGTGATAGCACTATCAAATGGGAGCGCACGAGAGAAATAGCTTGGTTTACTTGAGTATAACATGTCTGCATACCTATTGACTCTCGTCCACTTTCGAGAATGCCGCTCTACTTTGGCTGAACTATTGAAATGGAGGATTTTATCAGTGCACAAACATGTTAGATTGAGGTAAATCGAGTTTTTCTCTACTGCACTCTCTTTTTATAGTGCTATCATTCTAAGTTATCACATGTTTTCTCAAGTTTCGATTCTCATTCTCGTACTCGAATGGGAGTGAAAGTACGGGCGGACGAGACAGCATTGCTCAAACATTGCCAATTATTGTCATTCTGGATAGTTTCCAGAGCTTCAAGGAGCGCTGACGACTTGCTAGGAGCCGTGCGGGCCTATTTATGCTGATATCCCGACCATATCTGTGAGCGTGGCCTTTAAGTATCTCATCCCATTTCACATTATTTCCCGCCGTTCTGAGTATCGAAACACACGATTCTCTTTTATACGCAATATCGCTGCGATTGATAGATATCGCTCCTAATCACGCTTCGTCGCGACGGTAATTTCGGCCTAACCGAAGGTTACAGGAGCGACTAAAAATTTTCATAAGGGTTCCGAAACGGCGTACGCAAAAAAAACCACGCCTTTTCATCGCCTTCAATTTGTTAATGCCTTGGCGCAGTGACAGAGTTGTGTGCAACAGCAATCGTCCATTTTGAACATACTCAGGTGATTCTCAGCTCCGCGCTTGTTCTTCCAATGTGCGGGTCGACTGTTGCTGATCTCCGGGCCACTGCTGTTGCTTTCCGGGCGAACTGCAGAAGCCCGGAGGTTATAAGAAAGAACCGAACTATCACGGGGCTCCGCTTCTTGTTCGGTGCGGCTCGGGGCCGAAAGTCGCCTGTGTATGAGGTGCCAGATGCTAAACATTTAGCTAAAACAGTTTGGTCTCTCACCAGTCATCTTTTATAGTTTGTTTCCCATAACACCCCAAAGAGGAATCGCTCGGGATCTTGCGTCATGATAAAAGCTGCTTTTGCTGAAACGTAAGCTTACCTGAGAACCAATTTGGTTTTTGCTAAGAATCAGAGCTTTTTAGTAGTCGTTCTGTTTTTTCCGAGAATTATAGCGTTTTATGTGATCGAAAAATGGGGAAAGAATAGAACACTGTGTTCCGCGCGTTCAATACCTTTACGTCGGCCAGATTATTCGCTCGCTTTGGATGTGTGGAGCATGGAATGTGATAAAAGTGTGGTCTTCTATCAAAACGTGAAAGACCGGCCTCGTTTAGCGCGCCTTTTTTCGTCCCACTAGCAGGGAGAGACCCGATTCACTTACCTTGGGGGCCGGTTAGAGGCTCGCCGCGCAAAGGCGTGGCAGCATGCAATGGAGGCGCTATTGCGGCACCTCCATTGCATGCGCGGAGGGACTCTGATCGTGCCCTTAAAGGCATCGTACGCGCTGAAAATCACTCACTGTTTTTCAAGTTTCATTAGTTGATTAGGCCCATCCGAGAATGTAGGGAGAGTTTGATGGGTCATAAACGCTTCGTTGTGAAGATATATAAGGATAAATGTCCCAAATTCCGTCAAAAGAGGCCGGCCCTTTGTCAGTTATCTGGCACGATTTGCCGTCGGCCAACGTATTGATAAATGATCAACAACTGATAAAGTACAAGTAAAGGGAAATTGATGAAATATATTATACGATTACGTTGAGAATATCATTTCTACACATACCAGTTGGCCTTTCCTTCCTAATAAATCACCTGAAAGGAAGATGAAATTTATTTGATCTTGAGATCATGGGTCAATACAGCTATTCCTGGCGATCGACTCTTCCTTTCTCAAAGTCGATTGGGGAAATTTTGACGTAAACAACAGTTTTTTAAGTTTTTTTTCGCCGTTTTTTCAACCTATGTGTTACATAGGGCGCAAGAGCTTTCATAATAAGTGGAAATCCCAGAAACGAAATCCATCGTGAACGATGCCTTTGAAAGTCGTTTACACTTCCACTGCCGAGCGGCGCTACGAAGTGCAGTTTTATTATATTGATCGCACAGCTTGGTCAAGATCATAGAATTGAGCTTCGCCGCACCGCTCTGCGGCGGTCCCCTTATGGATAAGGGTATGCGCCCTCTAGCTCCCTTAGCGGTTGGAGTCAGAAAAGCTTTCCCTCCCCTCCCACCTGGGGACAGGGTCTCTCTACACACCGAGAGAGGAGTTGTCCCGCCTTTCGCGGCTCTAATTCCACTCGGGACCACTTCGCTTGCATTGAGTAACGTGACGTTTTGAACTGCAAAAAGGGGACAACTCTTCCCCCGGTGTGTAGAGAGCCCCTGTCTCTCCCACCTGAACTTCCCTCAGCAGTCAACATTATCCACCAAGCTTTTCAGGGGATTTTCTTGTGCACTTTCTTTGTTAGCAAACATTTCGGCGCTCGGGTTGTCTTCACTGCTTAATTTCATTCAAAGGCAGCGTCCACGATCAAAACAGTCTTCGCATTCACACCGGAAATCGGAGGATCTGGGGCCCAGTACAGCAGTCTTGTCGAAAGAAGGCTTTCAACTGGCCGAGATTGACCCTAGAGTTGACTGCATTAGCGCACGAGGCCCAGGTCCCTCAATACCCATCCATAGGTTGAACATATGAGAAATATAAGATTGCAAAAGGCTACAATCAGTCAAAACCAACATGTTTTTTCCGATGATGGAACTTAGGATCATTGTTAAGAGATCTAACAAGGGAACTACTGTTAGGCCCCGGTCAGAGTTGGTGCTATTTGCATCTGTAACCCACCGACTCCCCCAACACCCCCACCCCCGCATCCCCCTCCTCCCCCCGCACCCCAACGCCCACCCCCAACACTCCACCCGGTCGATACATACGTACGTATATATGTTTAAAATGATGGAGTGAGGTTGAGAAAATCACTCGGTGTATCCAACTAGATATGACGATGATTACGTGGCCAACAGGATTGCACCTGTTCAGAGAAATAGTGAAGGAGAGCATAGTGAAGAAACAGAGGTAGCAGTAAGGCTAGCTTTCTAGTGATACTCAGTGTTTTATCATCGGTCCGCCCACCCGGTGATTTTCTCATGCGCCGTCATCCACGTATAGCATGGATATCGACCGCGTCGGATACACCGAGTGATTTTCTTAACCTCACTCCATCATTTTAAACATACGTATCGACCGGGTGGGTGTTGGGGGCGCTGGGGGGTGTTGGGAGGTGCGGGGGGGAGGGATACACTGAGTGAAATTTGCATCCCATTTCCAATGCATTCTGTGTGTATCGACCGAGCTAGAGACGTCGGTTCATCCAACTATGACCGGGCAGGGATGAGCGGAGTTCCGCGTTTCGCGTTCCGAAACCCGCAGTTTCGCGCATTTTTGGCATTCCGCGTTCCGCATTCCGAAAACCGCAAAAAACGCTGCGAAATGCGAAAATATCGGGTCACCTGGGAGGAAGAAAATATCAGATAATTTCTGAATTTTTCCGCGTTTCGCGTTCCGAAACCCGCATTTCCGCGCATTTTCAGGCGTTTCGCGCCCGATTTCCGAAACCCGATAAAAAAATTTTAGTTCCGAAACCCGAAAACCGATTTCCGAAATTTCATATTTTTGTTCCGCTCATCCCTGTGACCGGGGCCTTAGCCTGGCCATTCCGGATGAAATGTACTCCTCTAGAACCGTTTTTGATGAAGAATCCGATTATGATCTTCGCAGCTGCCTAAACCCTTTCTGAAAAAAGATGTAGGCGTTCTCCGCAAATTTTGCACCTATTGTGCCTTATTGTACCTTCCAGAACGCGCACTTGTCTTTGGAAAATTCCGAAACGGACCTCATAATTGTGTTCAACGCCCAAAACAGCTCCCCTGAGTATAGTTCGGGGGGAAGCCCATTTTCCAAACTTCGCGCAGACTGAAAGCGTTTCAGACTTAGACGGATTTTCGTTTGGGCGTTTATTTCTACCAATTACAAAGCTCTAAAATCGTTTCAAAAAATGTTCCGGATTTGACATAAAGTTTTCCTAGGTGGATTATTTGGGGCGCTGATCACGTATCTGGGGTTTATTTCTCGATTTTCAGAAGTTTTCCACTTGATTCATTTAGAGCTTCCCATCGGGGCAAAATTTCATGGCAAATTGCGTTTTGACGATTTCCGGAGTGCTTGGTTAGATATTGCTCTAACTGTTCCTCTGGGGATTATTTAAGTAGAGTGCTGAACACGAATATGAGGTCCGTTCATAGAGTTTTAAAAGATTATTATGGTCTGTATACGGTAGTTTGGTCAAAGTCACAGATTTGTCTCAAAATTTGTATGCGTTGGTTATTCGAGGTGGTGAACACGAATTTAATGTTCATTTGTCAATTTTCGAAATACTGAGATATGCATAGCCCCTAAATGGCATTGTACCTACCGTGACCTACAGTAAACTTCAGAAATTTGACAAAAAAAACTCCAGAATCATGTTCAGCACTCTAGATTACCCCTGCATTCAAGATTTGAGCCGAATCCGAATTTTTTTTCAAAACGCCCTAAAAGTTTCATGGGGGTCAGGCTTTAAATAACGCGAGTAACTTTTTGCAGAGTGGATTAAGGAAGCTGTGCAGATCACAATTGGATTCTACGCTGAAAACGGTTCTAGAAGAATACATTTTATCCGGAATGACCAAGCTGACTAAAAGTAGTTCCCTTGTAAGGGGTATGGTATACTTTTGCGACACACGGTCGCGTCGCTCTGCACAGCGACAGCGACCGCCTCCCGCCCTTCAAATCTGTCGCTGTCGCAGTGCACTGCACAGCGACAGCGACAGTGGTAGCGACAGGCTATGGCCCATTTGCAGTATGTCAGCCCTCCACGACACGTCGCTGCGACCCACACGCGACATCTGTTCCTACGACGGCCGTTGCCATTGCTCCGATGCGGCTCCCGCCGCGATTTGTGTTAGATTGCATGCCTGTCGCTCATTAAAGCGACAAAGTATACCATACCCCTTAGCCTCGTGCACCCAGGCTGTCAACTTCAGGGCCGCGTACGGCCAATAACGGCTCGGTCAGTGCCGTTTTTTTTTTGGCGTGGATGTTGCACTGGGCCACAGTTATTTCGATTTCTGGTGAAATTTGAAGGTAGTTTTTATCGTGGCCACTACCTTTGAATATTCAATCGTTAATCCCCTTAGGACACCACCGATTTGGTTTACATTGGTCAACGCCGGCGCATTGAGCTGATTCGATGGTGCAGTGTACTGTCTTCTAGAGGTCGAGCTGAGCGAATAGATATCATTGCCAGGTTAGAATCTCTATTTTTTGTGTGATCGATGATGAAAGCTGTGAGCGGTTAGCAAGAGTTCACCTTCTTCTCAAACTACAGCCCATCGCACCGCAAAAAGGCGGTGTGGGATAGGGGCTCTCTACACTCCGAGGGAGGAGTTGTCCCACCTTCTGCGGCTCTGATTCCACTCGGGACCACTTTGCTTAAATTGAGTAGCGTGACGTGTCGAACTGCGAAAACCGGACAAGTCCTCTCTCTGTGAGTAGAGAGCCCCTATTCCGGCGGTGCTGCGGTTGCGGACTATCGCCTTAGTATACCGTAGACTACTTGGCGCATTGCCGCAATCAGCTGCTTTTGCAGGTTTAGCGTTTTTTTTTAGAGTGTTCTGTTCTGTGCATGCTCATTTTGCTTAGCTAAGGATACTAGGGCGGGTAAGTGTTGTGGCTAGCAATGACCACTTTCGTGTGCGTTCTGGGGTGCGTTCCAAGAACATTCCCATGGCAAAACGCGTCCATGGAATCGTAGCCACGGCCACGTGGGAGCAATTTTCTGTTATAATTCGCATCCATGAAAAGCAAATTTGTCCATGGTGAGGTTGTTTTTCCTCTCACAGCGTCGTGGAAACGTTCTTGGAACGCACCCCTGAAAACCTTCTCTCATTAAAGTTGGAGGCTAATTTAAATTCTTTCCTTTGTTTTACTAGACATCAATAAGACAAGTTTGATGTAAAGCATCCTGAAAGGCAACGAAAACAATTGTTTGCCAGTGAATAACTGCTGGGGTAGTGGTCATCTAGCGTAGGTTTAGGGTTTGCGGCAACCACACCCACCGCCCATTTCCGGCAAGGGCTGAATGACACTACTCATTGCTCTGTCCATCGTCGACCGCTAGAATTCATGTTTCTATTACTTGCAGGATCATTTTCCCAATCGCCTTTATTATGTTCAATTTTGCCTATTGGAGTATATATCTGGAAGAGAAGGAGGTCTAGATGCCGATTACTCAATTTTTCACCTAAACACACCGCATACGTGCTTTCCTTATGTGATCTGATTTCCGTGTTATAGATAAAGTTCTTATAAATTTTTGTCATTGCAGAAAAGGTCTTTACACATATAATAAGGATCTGTAAATTCATTCCAATTCGCAAGCTGTCAGTTCTTTCAGGCAGCGTTTATGCGTTGCGTGGGCGCGCGATTGCAAAAAATCGATGGTCATCGTGGGCATGTGATTTGCTAGCCGCTCTGGTGCGCTCGCTCTCGCGCGTCCACCCCCGCCCGCTCTCCCGCGCTCACGTCTGCTCCAAAAAGGAACCAGCAACTTTCAAGTCTTATGTTTGATCGCAGAAGCAGGGAGCATATTACATGTTTGAAAACTATAGCCTTCGTTACCCATTATTCCACCAGGGCCACCACACCGTTGGAAATGATAAGTTAACGCGCAGACTCGAGTGATCGATCACCCGGTCAATCGAACCTATTCTTCACTTCCGCACTGCCGTTCAGTCCGCAAAGTGCGCTTGATTGCGAAATCGTGCTGTGGCGCGGTTGCGAGTATCCTCAGAGAGGGATGTGGGATCACCCGGGCGGTGGGACCACCCGGGCACCAAAGGCCAAAAGCGCCCGGGTGATCCCACATCCTTGTCTGAGGATGTTCGCAACCGCGCCGCAGCAAGATTTCGCAATCAGGGTGCACTTTGCGGACTGAACGGCAGAGCGGAGGTTAACTGTACACGGTGGAAGGGGTGTTTTCCCGTACAATTTGTGTGTGCGGGCATCCTTCCGCGTTTAGGAGCGTTGAGTGGCGCACAGCAGCGGAAACGCACGCTCTCGCCACGTATGGACGCTGCCTCAGTAGGAAAGCCTTCATTTTGAATATTTTGGCTAAGAGCACGTAGCCGTTTTGTCCTTTCCTTCCGGTAGCCCATTGCAGAATCGACAGCGACCACCATCAACGACTGGTAAATCAAAAATGGATCAACCCGCAAGATCGCTGATGAGAGCACCCAGAGAAGCAACCACGACTGAGGAAGAGCATCCAGATTTCTATACAGCTTTTTTTGTCCTTCAGGCAGCATATCGTGACGACTTGACTACATACCGAAACACAGGATCATGATAATATGAAGTGTTAAGAAATTTTTTTTTCTCATGGTTTTTTCATAGTTTATGGTTTTGAATCAGCGATGGGCTGGATTCGATGCTATTAATTTTCAAGAGCTCTATTTTTTTCCGCAATTGAAAGCCGTATTGCCTGTTGGTAGAAGGACAGAATGCGAAAAAATACCGGAGGTCGCGTTCTTGGCGCGATGCGTTAACACAATTGGAGCACGATAAGCCACCCAACCCTAGGATCACTATGAGCCACTAAATTCAATTTGTTAATGCGGTTTAATTTGGATTCTGACCAAAAAAAAAACATTCCATTCTGTTGATATGGGAAAGAATAGAGGCCAAGATACTCAAAAACTTCAATTTCTGGCACGAAAATCAAGTGTGGTGTGGATAACTGGAAAAAAATTAGGAGGAAAATTTTAACATAACAATAGTCAATTATAAATTGCCAACGGTACGAAATTCTCACGGTAAACAAATTTGATGATACTCAAATGATACAGGGTAGGGTATGCAAGAAATGAAGAACGGTGTGTTACATTCACACACCGTCTTTCACCAGAGGTCTTTCACCTGAATCTCTGAGCAGATCAGGGAGTAATGAAGCAGCCTCACCGAGGATAAAGATATCACGATATCGGGTGTAAACATGGAGAACTCCGGAGAGAAAAACTTCTACACTTCCATGAGAATTTTGTGCCGTTGGCAATTATAAACCTGTCATAACAATTGACATTAATGACAATGAAAAACATTTTTTTTCCAAAATGGAGAAAATAATCCGAAAAACTGCTCACTATAGAAAAAAGTTGGTCAAGAAGGGTGAAGTTCTCCATCTCTCCCCTATTCCGCAGTAGGGGTTCGTTGGGAGCCTCCGCCGGGGAGATGGTGCCACCCGCCGGGGGCCCCCTACCCCACCGGGACGGTATGCATACGGCCCCGAATTTTGCCGTTCCGAGCGATGAGAGCATGGATAAAGTGTTTGCAAACAAGCAGATTGACAAAACAGTTGAACGGAATACTGGCGCGGATATCGCAGAGATGTTGGTAGTGCTCTTCGCCAGATACCCAAACAATATGCGGACTAGTTTGAGGTGGAGAAGCGCGATGAGAGCAAGTCTGCTCCTAAACGAAGAGATGAGCTCCGAGAGATTGCAGATGAGATCCGTTATGCTCTCCAAGTCCTGAACCGGCCTGTGAACATCCACTGAATGGGAGCTACCAGTCAGTTGCAATTTAGGTTCGCTAAGGTGGTGTTTCCCTCCACCTTTCACTGGAGGCGTACTTTGTCGAACACTTGTCTTTTTCATGGTCTTGAGGAAAGAAAATGAGAAAGTGAACGCGAGGAAAAGGAACAAAGGCAAGGTTGAACGGGAATGGGGCGTGCATCGCTGTGAACTCCGATGGATTCCCAAGATTACCAAGAGTTCTGGGAAAGCAGTGAGTGGGCACTTCAGCTTTTTCCTGTTATGTTTTAAATGGGGAAAGCATTCGTAATCAGCTAGACCATCTTATATATTGTTTCTGTGACAGGAAAACAGAAATTATTTTCGACTTTAACTCAAAGTGTCTCTATGCCTTTTTCTTTTGCATTAAATTTGAGCTTCTAGTTTACATGTCGCAAGTGGATGTGCAGAATTGTCGGTCCCATGTGGGATGCCAGTATCACAATATTCCGCAGATCCGGTGATTTGTACTAAGATGCCATAGTGGCCAAATATTGCTTTGTTGGCTATGTATGCCGATCTGCCCTCATGATTTTACATGACCAAGTTTTCTTGACGTTTCCCAGCAGGCTCCAATATAGAGAAACATTTTTACTCTGGGTGAACCATCAGTACTTACCGGCGCATATTTTCACTGTTCTTTGTTTTAATATCGATTTACCTATTTCCATTACTATATTTTGTTTTTAACTACTGCTTCTGATCGAATTCTAATGTTCGGCCCGTCTCGCGAGTGTATTAAATGAGAAAACAAATATATTAAATCTAACAGTACCCTTAAAGGCAGTGTTCACGATGATCATCCTAGTTGACTTTCCACAGTAAAATGATAGGCGAGAAGGATCCTAGGCTCCCACTGTCGAAAGAACGGTAGAAAGCGAGCCAGGAGCGGCAAAATAACGGCTGCAAACAAGCGTTTTGGTGCCCCAGACACGCCCCGTGCCCCAGATCCGCCCCTCGAAAGGAACAAATGAAGACTCAGATTATAGGAATGATCAAGTGAAGGAAATGCTGATAAGTGAGCTGTTTGCTTCATTGCACTGATAGGTTTCATCTTTCTAGCGGTCAATTCCTCCACGCTCAAAAATCAACGTAAACAAGGGAGGGCCTATTTTGGCTCAAAAACGCGTCTTTCGTGTCCTTTTTAAGCATGCCTTGCTATATAGGGCACCAGACCTTCCGTAAGCCGTAGAGATATCGGAAGTGAAATTTATCGTGAACACTGCCTTTAAAGGCATAAACGTTGTTGAGATAGCAACGTAAACCGAACCGTAGGGCTTGCATCATAACGCTCACGCATTTGGAGGCGTCAAAAACGAGTCGCAACTACTTTACAAGAATTACAACCGAGTGCTACCCCTGTAATTGCCCGCCCACGCTGTATTTGGTTTCCTCCAACCGGGAACACATTGAGTCCCCGATCTCGATAATGCAAACGGTCAACAAGAGGAATAGCACAGTCAACTGCTTCGGAAGTAACGCCGGCTGGGGGGGGGGGGGGGGCAGGCAATACCGGCTGACTAAACATTGTACCCGGGCGAGCCCCGGTATTCACTGCCCCCCTCAGCCGGTAAATGGTGGAGCGCTCGGCCGGCTAGTGGTGGCCACCTCACACCGCGTTCACTGCCCCCTCAGCCGGTAAATGGAGGTCCGCTCTGCCGGTATTAGTTGCTTACTACGTGAATGATATCGATCTGTAAGTGTAGATAAAGCCCCTAGTAGACTCTCCCTATCGAGGCTTGTGTTTCATTCCTGAAGCGGCAAGCCTTACCTTGCTTCAAAAATCATGAACTGACCCGCTGTCACGTCCCCACGGTGACAACGAACCGTAAGGGGTGAGGGGTCAATGATCCAAATCGTGTGGATGACAACGTTCGAATGCCAACACCCGAAGCAGCTCGAAGCCCATTTCGCCCGCGCCGTACATGAGCCTGGTTCGCTTTAGTGTCTGCCCGATCAGCCGGTGATACGCTCCGCCATTGATTAATGTCTGCCCGCTCACCCCGTAAAGCCATGCCTCTCAGCCGGTGATGCTATGTCTGCCCTATCAGCC
The DNA here is from genome assembly GCA_029168955.1 of Aplectana chamaeleonis. Classification (NCBI taxonomy): domain Eukaryota; kingdom Metazoa; phylum Nematoda; class Chromadorea; order Rhabditida; family Cosmocercidae; genus Aplectana; species Aplectana chamaeleonis. Next base: position 56,825 of record JAPDOI010000695.1, on the reverse strand, counting down.
GGTGACATGCTCCGCCGTGGATTTATGTCCGCCCGCTGACCCGGTAAAGCCATGCCCCTCAGCCGGTAAAACGCATGCCCGCTCGCTCAGCCGGAAAGACGCTCTGCCCCCAAAATAAGCCTGCCCGCTCAGCCGGCGACCGTACTTCTCCGCCCGCTCAGCCGGTGTTATTATCTGAAAGGCTTATTTTGCGGGCGGAGCGTCTTACCGGCTGAGCGGGCGGGTATGCGTTCTACCGGATGAGGGGCATGGCTTTACCGGGTCAGCGGGCGGACATAAATCCACGGCGGAGCATATCACCGGCTGATCGGGCAGACAGTAAAGTGAACCAGGCTCATGTACGGCGCGGACGAAATGGTCTTCGAGCTGATTCGGTTGTTGGCATTCGAACGCGTGGTCATCCACACGATTTGGATCATTGACCCATCACCCCTTACGGTTCGTTGTGACCGTGGGGACGTGACAGCGGGTCAGTTCATGATTGTTAGGCAAGGTAAGGATTGCCGCTTCAGAAATGAAACGCAAGCCTCGAACTTGCTGGGGAATAGGGAGAGCCTACTAGGGACTTTATCTACACTTGCAGATCGATATCATTCACGTAGTAAGCAACTAATACCGGCAGAGCGGACCTCCATTTACCGGCTAAGGGGGCAGTGAATACGGGCTGAGGGGCAGCCATTTACCGGCTGAGGGGACAGTGAATGCGGTGTGAGGGGGCCAACACTTGCCGGCTGAGCGCTCCACCATTTACCGGCACAGGGGGCAGTGAATACCGGGGCTCGCCCGGGTACAATGTTTAGTCAGCCGGTATTGCCTGCCCCCTCAGCCGGCGTTACTGCCTGAGGGGAGGCAACGCAAGAGATCGTCTGATTTGATTGAGAGATCACATTTTCACGTACTGGCCAATTCCTCCACAGTCATATGTCAGTTGCAATAATACTGGATCATTTCAGGCCAAGTAAACGGATTTCGAATCACTTTTCGCGACTTTTCTCAGCACAGATGTTGTTTAGAGCTCCGGACCTTCCCTAACCTGTGAAAAACACGGTAGCAAATTTTATCGTGTATGCTGCCTTAAAGACACTGTTCACGATGAACGTCATCCTCGAATTTTCCATGACAAGCGCTCCTCGTGGCTCTCAGAAGCAGAACAGCGTCGAAGAAACGGGAAGAAAAGCTACCCAGGAGCTGCAAAACGGCTTAGAAAAGTGGGTGTACCCCGTCGCTCTGGGAATGCCTGGCAACTTTCCGCCCCTCGACGTGAACAATGGAACACTCGAAATCGTGAGATGAGCGATGATTTCAGATCAAAAGCACAGTTCTTTCCTTCATTCCCAACTTATCTCTTTACTAAGGTCAGCTCGCATACATTGGCTGCAAAAGACGGAAGTTACTAGCCTCGGACAACTCGACCATCATGCTCCCTAGCCCAATTTTTGAGTTACCATAACTCCGTCCCCAGAAGGTCTTGTACGATTCCAGTGACATCATTGGAATCAGAATAAGACCGTTCTCAAGATAGGCGAATAAACAGAGAAGGGATTTCTATCGTGAACACTGCCTTTAAGATAGCGTCGCCTCAGGCAATTATTCTCAGCCTCTCAATAGTTTTGTTGAGAAAAATTAGAACTATCAAAGGCGAATATGGAGCTGTTATGTTTCAATAGTGAAAGCCCGTTTCCAAGGCCTCCATTGCTATAGGGAATTCCAAAGCTTAGCTGTCCCCAACCAACCTTTGTTTGTAATATAACATACCCTGTCATAATCAAACAGCAATAAGTGTGTAATGAATCATCCGATCCCGTTCCGCACCAAGCCACTTAGTGATTTTCACGGAATTTAAACGAATGATTGATTATACGTGTGGAAAAGTTCGCACTGGAACAATTTTTTTCTATACTAACGTCACAAACAAACTGTGGTGAATTCACTGAACAGAACAGAATTCATATGCGTAATCAGCATGCGTTCAATTTCGTCGTTTGTCCAAGCATCTCGTCTCCTCTTGAAGATCCTCTTGTAGTTTTTCTTGTGCTCAGGTTTTGTTCTATCGGAGAAATATTGCTTGTTTGCAAGGCTGATATCTGCACAACGTCCGCTTTTTCCTTAGTTCGCCTGCTTGGACGACTACATGAAACCAATGAAAAAGAGGGATAGAAATACCACACATAATATTTGACAACAGTATCAGATGACAAGTTCATGTAGGCAAGCCGGAGTCACTAGCGGAAGCTCACCTTCGCCATCAGAAACGACCTGCTCCGAAAATGTTTCATTCTTCGCATCCAAAAAGAGAGCAGAATGTACCTGGTGGCACTTCGCTCAACCCATGCTGCACCCATCGTCTTTATCCCCACCGTTTTCTCGAAACCATAAACCACAATGCCAGTCATATCTTGCGCGATTCGGTCGAAAAGCACAAAAAACCTGAGTTGTGCCCATATTTTGTGATTGTGCTTGAAAAGGTATTTTTGAGAATCTAAAGATGTATTTGAAGTTGGCATCGAGAGTTCTTTTCTTTGAAGTGGTACTCGGCCCTGCCCTTGAACATGGTGCATATCTAAACGGACGTGACGACGATGTTAACTGTGTAATGACTGATTTTGCCTACCGTAACTCTTTCATTAGAAAAAACCTTTCTATATGGACTACACTTATAACATAGGTACACCAGAAAGAGAGGGCTATGTATCAGAAGCACATCCTCCAATTGAAGAACACCTCTATTCGAGGTGCACCTACTTTACCAGGTTAGGTGCTGCGCGATTTGAGTGTGGCATTTGAAAGAGGCCAGAATGAAAATGGATATTGCGGTCACTGCCGGCGAATGCATGGATTTCATTGAAGTACATCATAGGAATTTTGAATTTGGTTAGGTATCAACCATTCAAATGAGAGATATATCGACGCAAGTCGTCGACTGGAAGGGTTCCTTTAAAGCCAGAATTGGGCAGTTTATTTAGACAGAACAATTCATGAAGAGAAATCGTTATCACGACTAGGAAATCTAGCATCACTAAAGTCTGTCCGAATGTGCCGCGAATGCGTTACTTCGGACGAGCTTTTCCATGGCTGCAGAGAATTGATCGGGATATGATTCACCATTTGTCAATTACATATTCCTGCTAATCGATTTCCAATTACAAAAAATACCTTTGTGGGGGGCGCTCCACGCGTACACCGACCGCGTGTGCGGACAGTCTCTTTCGGACTGACCTAAAGGTGTTCACGGTGGTTTCCGTTTCCGAGTTTTGCACTCAAAACAATACGTTGGCAACTAAGTGTTACCAAAGTTACGAAGAAACGGCTTGAAACGTCTTATTTCAGTGAAATTATTCTCTGGCCTGGACTAGTTGTCCGACTGAATTAACATGTTCACGGTGGTTGTCAACGGTGAAAAAAGGGGTGAATCAAAAATGCAAGAATATTTTGGGAGGAACAGCATGAGTTAGTGTCCCAAGGAAACAACAGAGCAACAGAAAGCAGGTAATTGCAAACGACGGGCCCACAGAGGATTTCGTTGTCACATCGAACAGTTCCAGTGAGAGTAAAAAGTTGGGGTGAGAGTACAGGATTTGGTGCCCTTCCAGGTCGTTTTTCTCGATTTCTTCCTCACTTTAGTTCTACCCCATGGCCAAGCAATCGATTTAGCGGTTAATCTCAAAATCGAGGATTATCGTGAACACTACCATTAAGTAATGGATGCTCACATATAGTGTATTGTAGACACATTAGACTCACATGACTCACATCCGGAAGAACTTATGAACAAATTGCTCGTGAACCGAGCTTTCGTGGACTTGAAAGACGATAAATTCTACAGCTTCAAGCCTCACGGTTCTAATCCTATTGGTCCCTCTTTTCTTCGTCAATCACCCGTCGACGAAGGCAATGCCGAGCGACGATTCAATTGAGCTAAAAGGACTTAATTCCCTTTTTGAGCTCTGAGCTTCAAATACTTACAAATACTCAGTATTATATTAAAAATATCGTCAGAATCGCATCATGGGAAACTTTTAGAGATAAGGCCGAAGACTAAAAGCACACCCCCGCCAGAAATACGCCTCTAATAGATTTACTGTCGTTCTCGGAGCCCAACTCCGGTCCGCATTTGCGGGCAACGGCCCTTGCATCACGCAATAGGATGATAATCGTGCTAGGACCACTTGGTCTCGGCACGATTCACTTTCTCCCAGCATGATTATCATTGTGTCTCGTAGTGCGACGGCCGCAGTTTGCAATCGCCGACAGGTATTCGGCTCCGGAAGCAAAATGGATGGGAACTGGCAGAAGTAACACGAAGCGAAGAAGTCTGCTAACAAGGGAAGTGTTTAGAGTGGCAAACGCATCTGCCAAAACGACTGGTATTGTTAGTATCTCTTGTGTTTCAATAGTAAAACTGCGCAGTATGCAGCCCCGAGCTGCAGGTTCCAAGAAGTTACAAGCTTAAAAAGGTCGTTTTTTGTGCTTTCCGTGGAAGGCGTGTGCCTACCAAAACACACAGTAATCTTCCGCAAATCTGGGAACGGACACTTCAGCGCCCGAAACTACCCCCTGAGCAAAGTAAACCTAAACACGAATCTAGAGTCCATTTATCTATTTTTCGCAGACTACAGTGGGTATACGGTGGTTTGGTCCAAATCTCAGATTTTACTCAAAATTTGTATACGGGGGTTATTCGGGATGGAGAATACGAATTTACCGTCCGTTTGTCGGTTTTCAAAATACTAAGGTGGGTTTTGCACTCTAAACGACATGTTACCTACCGTGGAAACCTCAGAATTTCGATAAACCGACTCCAGATCCGTGTTCACCACCCTAGATTATCCCCACATATAGGTTTTAGGCTGAATCCGAAAATTTTTTATGAAAATCCAAAAAAATGACTGATGGTACCCCTGCCTTTTCGCAAGGCTTGAAAAATGCTCATAACTTTTTCGAACCTGCAGCTCGGGGCGGGATACTGCGCATTTTTACTATTAAGCCAGAAGAGATACTAACGATACTAGTCGTTTTTGCAGATGCGCTTACCACTCTAAACACTTCCCTTGTTAGCAAGCCGTGATGAGAGCGAAGACTGTACATTACGGAGAACTGTACGAACAGCTGTATATTCTTCAATATAATAAAAAAATCTTCTATAAAACGTCGTGCGCGACGCCTCGGCCTCCGTCTGCCCTACGCTCTCTCACTGACTCTAACCTCCGCTCCGCACCAGCACGCGTAGGGACCACGTGAATTTCGCCGTTTTATAGCTTGTGCGCGTGACGGTGAACGCCTCGTGTATCGACTTGCGAAATCCCGTCAGCGTGGAACGGAGGACATAGAAAAGTTTCATAGCGTTGATGATGAAAATGGTCAACTGCTTGTAGACCGCGGAAAGGTGATGAGAATATGGCGTGACTACTTCGAGAAGGTCTCAACGGGAGAATTCTCTCATCCGCCTATACCTGAATCTACACCCACAAGCGGTCCTGTTGATTCGATCACCGTCGAGGAAGTACAGACGGCATTAGCCCGGGAAAAGCAACGGGGCCCGATGATCTGGTGGCTGAGATGTGGAAGGCACGGTGCTGGAGCCCTGCTGTCTGGCTAGCAGAGTTCTTCAATCAGGTTGTGGCTGAGAAGAAAACACCTGAGGATTGACAGAGGATCACGACCATACCTATCTTGTTCTCGATCGTCGAATCCGTGTAATCGTCGAGATCATCAAAACTCAATGTGGCTTTGTTGCTAACTGTGGCACCACCGATGCCATTCATGCTGCCCGACTACTAATCGAGAAGCACCGCGAGAAAAGCTAGACGCTTCACCTCGCCTTTCTTGATTTGGAGAAGGCGTCCGACCGAGTCCCGCATAAAATGATATGGTTCGTTTTGAGGCAGCATGGTGTCCCAGAAGAGCTCATTGATTGGGTCAAGATTCTCTACGCCGATCCAAGAAGTCGTGTTCAAGTAGCAGCCGGGACGTCGGCAAAATTTTTCATCTCTGTTGGTGTCCATCAAGGATCTGCTCTGTTCCCGCTTCTTTTTGTGATTGTGATGGATACAATTACACGAGACTTGCAGGAACCAGTGCCTCGGTCGCTGTGGTATGCTGTTGACGTGATGCTTGCATCTGAAGATAAGTCTGACCTTGCGCGACGGCTTAGATTTCGAAGTTGCCTCTCACTTGGGAGCAGCGTGGTTAAAGTGGCGTTCAATGAGTGGGGTGTTCTGCGATAAGAAATTGCCCAGTCGCTTGAAATCGAAGATTCGTCGAACCGTTGTCCGACCCGTCGCGCTCAACGCTGCAGAGTGTTGGCCTACAACGAAGGACGTTGAGCGTTAACTCGGTGTAACGGAGACGAAAATGTTGCGCTGGACTGATAGTGTCCCTCGATCAGATCATACTCTGCCAATGCGTAGCTAGATGCCTCCGAGGGCGCGGCCTGAAACGCCGCCACATTCCATGTAGCCAAAATTTACGGGTTTTAGCTATGATAGCTAAAACCTGCATATTCTTGTGTCGAGGCTACAAGGGTGCAAATTCTGCGCGTTTTCTACGTAAAAACGAAGGCTAAATTCGAAACATTGATCTCACTGTCGCTAAACCTGTACAATACCGCCCGTATCTTTTGGTCATTGGGCGCGCTAGAGCGCCGGAGCGCGCCGTTTGGCGTCGTTTTTGAATAACTCGCTTCAAAGTGGTCCAATCGGAAAATGGGAGCCGAATTCGGAATCAGCATCAAAAATGCGATCTACTGAATGTATAAAAATTTAAAATGGAACTCAGTGGAAGATTTTGGGTTACGGTAGCCATCCAATGTCCCTCATGTCCAAATGGAGCTGGCGTTTAAGTGTTGTTATAAGCGGATTTCCTGACGTTTTCTCGTATTTAGCACATTCATATGCCGTTTGGTTTCCTCTGTGTTTCTTCTGAAACATTTTGACAGCAAAAAAAATCAATAAAAGTTCATAAAAAAGTCATTTTTCCTAACAATTTATGGATTTTAATGTGGTAAAATCACGAAGTTCTTCTATAATAGTGACTTATTCTGAGATAAATTGCAAAACTTTGAGAAGAAATCAGACATTAGAAGTTAAACGGGAATCGCGCCTTAAAATCAGGTTAATTATTTGATTTTACCTTCAAAAAAGGTAAGTATCAGAGCGCATTTCAACAACCATATAAGGAACTCGCTCTGCAATCCTTGTTTTTTCTCCTCACACGAAGAAATCATGTCCAGAACCAGCCAGTGTACGGAAATGCACAAAAATGAACAGTTAAAAAAATTTTATTCAAAAATTACAATTTTTATAAAGTGACCAATTTCAATTTTCATGCTGAAATACTCCTCGAGTTCTATATTCTTCGTATTATAGCATATGAATTTTTACTGAAATTGTTTCAAAAATATAGAATTCCTAACCTTCTCAAATTATTTTTTCAAAAAAATAATTTATCGAAATTGAATTTCTACTGAGACCACAAATTTTGAATTTCTTTCCGAAATTCTCTTTGAATTCCAAGTATTTCTAGCTTAATTATATGAATTTATTTCGAAAATGTGGGAATCGTGGAAATCTTCAATTTTTTCCCGAAAAAAACAGATGAAATTTGAAATTCGAATTTTCTCTCAATTTCCATTTTCAGTGTGAAAACTTTCTAGGAACGTTTCACTGTTCATAAGAGCGCATAAATTTCATCAGCATTCATTATAAAAATGCTGATTTAAAAAAATCAATTCTTCCCGCAAAAAAAAAATTAAAAATTTCAAAGTTGAATTTTCATTATTAGAACAATTTTTTAATTTTGATACCAGAACCTTCTTTGAATCCCATAAACCTCGTCACAGGAGATTGTTTAAAGAATGCGATAATCTAGGAAATTTTCCATTTTTCTCCAAAAAAAAGTAAAAGCTGAATTTTCAAAAGAATTACCAGTTTTGAATTTCTTTCTTGAACACTTCTGGATTTTCTTACTATTGGAGTTCAGTCGCGATAAAAGGTTTTCAGCTTCACTACATTGAATTGCGCCCGCATTATGGTAATTTTGAAAACTTTGAATTTTTCCTACAAAAAAATGAAAATTTAAAATTGAATTTCTGATGAAAACACCGGCTTCAGAACTCATCCCAGAGCCCTTCTAGAACTTCATAATATCTCGAGTTCACTGATTATATTGAATAAATATAATTTTAGGAATTGGTGCATGAGCACCCCGTCGTTCGGCCCTCCACCCCTCGCATGCCAGGCAATTCCGTACGCCAAGTCGCTCTACCAACCCGCAACCCACCCAGGCCGATTATCAGGGGCTGGAGCCCTAACCAGTATGAAACCTCATAAAATCAGTGCATTACTTCAGTCAGTGCATTACTTTCCCAAAACATCTTCAGAATTGTTTTGGAAACATGGAAATCATGAGAACTGTGGTTAAGTTTTTCCAAAAAGAAAAAAAAATTAAAGTCGAATTTTCATTAAGACCACTAATTCTGAATTTCTTTCCAGATTTCTATTCGAATTCAATGTATTTTCTGCTCCACTACACGGAATTGTCCCAAAAATGTGGAAATCGTTTGAATTTCAGGTTTCCTCCACAAAAATGAAAATTTAAAATTGAATTTCTGGTGAAAACACCGGCTTCAGAACTCATCCCAGAGCCCCTTCTAGAACTTCTAATATTCTCGAATTCACTGATTATATTGAATAAATATAATTTTAGGAATTGGTGTATGAGCACCCCGTCGCTCGGCCCTCCACCCCTCGCATGCCATGCAATTCCGTACGCCAAGTCGCTCTACCAACCCGCAACCCGCCCAGGCCGATTATCGATCACATTTGTCAGGGGCTGGAACCCTAACCAGTATGAAACCTCATAAAATTCAGTATCATATTCAGTAAAAGCATGACTCTTAAAAAACATTTCTACATTCGTACAGTAAAGAAACATGTCAAAATCTTCGCAAAAATAGGGTCCAGGACCAAATAAAATGGAGATTTAGTCCGAGAAGCCGAAATGCAAGAAATGGTGCACATCTTAGAAAAAGAAATTCATGGTGTTTTCCAGTAGTAGTGAATAATGTCGGAAACACATTGAGGACTGCATCAACCCAAAGGTGTACCAGTACTAAATTACGCTCTGCCATATCACTCACTCTCACACTGGCCTGCTTTTCTAGAAAGAGCCTAGAGGGTCATTTTGAGGTGCGAATGGGCCTCGGAGGCGTATTTGCGGCCTCCTCGGTTCTGAATGACCATATCAGTATTACGGAGACTCTTTGTCTGCAACACTTTTGTTCCCAACCATTTGTTTATCTTTAATGGGATGGGTTGAGCTGTTCTCGCATTTCTCGCAGTCATATTAATTTTAAAATTTTCGGAAAATGCATCAATCCCAAAATTTGTATTTGTTCAATATAATCAGTGAATTCGAGATATTATGAAGCTCTAGAAGGGCTCTGGGATGAGTTCTGAAGTCGGTGTTTTCTACAAAAATTCAATTTTAAATTTTCATTTTTGTGGAGGAAACCTGAAATTCAAACGATTTCCACATTTTTGGGACAATTCCGTGTAGTGGAGCAGAAAATACATTGAATTCGAATAGAAATCTGGAAAGAAATTCAGAATTAGTGGTCTTAATGAAAATTAGACTTTGATTTTTTTCTTTTTTTTTGGAAAACTTACCCAAAGTTCTCATGGATTCCATGTTTCCAAAACAATTCTGAAGATGTTTTGGGAAAGTAACGCACTGACTGAATGTGATACTGAATTTTATGAGGTTTCATACTGGTTAGGGTTCCAGCCCTGAAAATGTGATCGATAATCGGCCTGGGTGGGTTGTGGGTTGGTAGAGCGACTTGGCGTACGGAATTGCCTGGCATGCGAGGGGTGGAGGGCCGAACGACGGGGTGCTCATGCACCAATTCCTAAAATTATATTTATTCAATATAATCAGTGAATTCGAGATATTATGAAGTTCTAGAAGGGCTCTGGGATGAGTTCTGAAGCCGGTGTTTTCACCAGAAATTCAATTTTAAATTTTCATTTTTTTGTAGGAAAAATTCAAAGTTTTCAAAATTACCACAATGCGGGCGCAATTCCACGTAGTGAAGCTAGAAAAACCTTTTCTCGCGACTGGAACTCCAATAGTAAGGAAATCCAGAAGTGTTCAAGAAAGAAATTCAAAACTGGTAATTCTATTGAAAATTCAGTTTTTACTTTTTTTTTGGAGAAAAATGGAAAATTTCCTAGATTATCGCATTCTTAAAACAATCTCCTGTGACGAAATTTATGGGATTCAAAGAAGGTTCTGGTATCAAAATTAAAAAATTGTTCTGATAATGAAAATTCAACTTTGAAGTTTTTAATTTTTTTTGCGGGAAGAATTGATTTTTTTAAAATTCAGCATTTTTAAAATGAATGCTGATGAAATTTATGCGCTCTTATGAACAGTGAAACATTCCTAGAAAGTTTTCACACTGAAAATGGAAATTGAGAGAAAATTCGAATTTCAAATTTCATCTGTTTTTTTCGGGAAAAAAATTGAAGATTTTCACGATTCCCACATTTTCGAAATAAATTCAAATAAATAAGCTAGAAATACATGGAATTCGAAGAGAATTTCGGAAAGAAATTCAAAATTTGTGGTCTCAGTAAAAATTCAATTTCGATAAATTATTTTTTTTGAAAAATAATTTGAGAAGGTTAGGAATTCTATATTTTTGAAACAATTTCGGTACAAATTCATATGCTATACACGAAGAATATAGAACTCGAGGAGTATTTCAGCATGAAAATTGAAATTGGTCACTTTATAAAAATTGTAATTTTTGAATGAAATTTTTTGAACTGTTCGTTTTTGGTGCATTTCCGTACACTGGCTGATTCTGGACATGATTTCTTCGTGTGAGGAGAAAAAACAAAGATTGCAAAGCGAATTCCTTACATGGTTGTTGAAATGCGCTCTGATACCTACCTTTTTTGAATGTGAAATCAAATAATTAACCTGATTTTAAGGCGCGATTCCCGTTTAACTTCTAATGTCTGATTTCTTCTCAAAGTTTTTGCAATTTATCTCAGAATAAGTCATTATTATAGAAGAACTTCGTGATTTTACCACATTAAAATCCATAAATTGTTAGGAAAAATGACTTTTTTATGAACTTTTATTGATTTTTTTTGCTGTCAAAATGTTTCAGAAGAAACACAGAGGAAACCAAACGTCATATGAATGTGCTAAATACGAGAAAACGTCAGGAAATCCACTTATAACAACACTTAAACGGCAGCTGCATTTGGACACGAGGGACATTGGATGGCTACCGTAACCAAAATCTTCCACTGAGTTCCATTTTCAATTTTTATACATTCAGTAGATCGCATTTTTGATGCTGATTCCGAATTTGGCTCCCATTTTCCGATTGGACCACTTTGAAGCGAGTTATTCAAAAGCGACGCCAAACGGCGCGCTCCGGCGCTCTAGCGCGCCTAATGACCAAAAGATACGGGCGGTATTGTATATTCTCGCTATAAAATTGTAGCAAGAATCTACGGATTTAGCGACAGCCTGTGTTGTAATGCAATCTTAAACCCGCGCTGGCTACGCGGAACACTGGGATGCCGTTCGAACAGTGTTGGCCCAGTCAACTCACAGAGTGCTTATTTGAAAGTCTGTGGCTGGTCGTGGAGGGTGACCCCGTGTCGCTCTCTGGGAGACCTTGCCGAGGATATTTTTGGCCGCTGGGAAGGTGCATGCCGTGAGGAAGAAACGGCGTTGCGGTCGATCCCAGAGAGGATCGCCTTTCTAGTACGGATCGGGACTTATTGAGTCGATCGACCGAGGGCTGTATCGAGAATTGACGTAGAATATGCGGATGCTGTAGCGAGAATTCACGTAGATTATGCGGGCGCTGTAGCTAAAATTTCAGCAATTGAGGCTCAACTTTCCGTAATTTACGTAAATTCTCGTGTCAAAATTAGACTATATGCCTCCGAAACCCTGGGCATCTCCGGTTTCCGTGTGAGGCATCTAGCTACGCGCTGGCAGAGATCACGAACGATGACATTCGACAACGTTTCGATGTAGCTCCAATTGCTAAAAAGCTTCGCGAAGCTCGACTGCGGTGGTATGGGCACATTCTGCGAGCCGGAGAGGATACTGTTTGCAAGGCAGGCCTGGAGGTGAATGTGCCTGGAAAACGACCCAAAGGACGACCGAAGCAGCGCTGGCTTGAGGGGTATGGTATACTTTGTCGCTGTCTTGAGCGACAGGCATGCAATCTCACACAAATCGCTGCGGGACCCGCATCGGAGCAACGGCAACGGTCGTCGTATAAACAGATGTTGCGTGTGGCTCGCAGCGACGTGTCGCGGAGGGCTGACATACTGCAACTGTGCCATAGCCTGTCGCTACCACTGTCGCTGTCGCTGTTCAGTGCACTGCGACAGCAATAGATTTAAAGGGTGGGAGGCGGTCGCTGTCGCTGTGCAGAGCGACGCGACCGTGTGCTGCAAAAGTATACCATACCACTGACACGCTGCATGCTGATTTAAAGGCTGCTGGTGTGCTTTCTGGTCAGGCACATGACAAAGGGATGTGGCGTCAGCGCGTCAGGGGAGCGGACCTCGCTTCGAAGCGGGACAAACGCTAAAGATGAAGAAGATTCGGCTTCGAGAAAGGCAGTAAATCAAAATGAAAGGGCTAAAAAATTAGAAGTACTCTATCTACACCTTCAATTGAAGTTCATACGTCTCAAGTAGAGCTCTGAGAATCAGAAGGGCATGCAATTCTTAAACAGAGGATACGGTATATACCCTGTTCAAGAGAGAGAAAAGTGTCAAAGAAGAAATAGCTCTTGATGGTGATTTCAAATCTCTCCCTAGATTCTAATGAACAATTTTGAACAGAATTGTGACACAAAACGCGAGGAACTCATCATTGCGAGGTTCGACGCACAAAACGCAGAAGATATCACCGGTATTATAATGTTCGGCTGACCCACAATTCTTCTACAATTTTCTCTAATTTTTGCGAAGGTCACTAATCAGAATCCATTTTAAATTGTTGGCAAAAGCCTCTTTGAGTTTTCTACGGATGCAAGCGCTCCATCTCTATTACGAGAGCTAAAATATGTTTGTTCGTTTAGGCTCAAATGTGATTCAGTCACGACTCCTAGAGAATACGCCCTGGTTCTGAACTATCAGTCCCTCGATCTGCCAACTTCGATGATTTGTCATGCAGTATGAGAGGTGCTTTTGGGAAAGTCTTGTTATTTCCGCAGTTTGCATGACTAATGACTGTCATACTATTGCAGTACCGGTGATACTTAGATTCTCATCTCTTCTTTCCTCTTTCCCATTTCTCATCTCCTTCCAAAACGAATTTATGTAAATAAGTGGAACGGAATGGTGAAAGAAGAAATGATCACTAAATTATTACTGCCGTCCTGTAGTAGTTCGGTGCACTTTTGTGAAGGTCTGTTGAGAAAGTCCGAAGAGGCCAGAAAAAGCTAATCAAAAATTACAATTTTGCAGCGATGAAGAGCTCAAAGGAGGTTTCAGTTTTAATCGAGGTACCGAGAGCAAATTCAGAAGTGAGAAGAAGCTGATCCGTGTACATCAGGGACTGTAGTAATTTGGCCTTAAAGGCAGTGTTGACGATGAATATCGCACTCGAGTTCGACCCAAAAATTGGATTGTTTGGTCATGAGGTAACTAATAGTGAAGAAACAGCGAAGAAAAACGTCCAGAACAAGTCAAAATAACGTTTACCAAATTCAGGGCGTGGACGAGAATCATGGGCCCTGGTGATTTCAGCAAGCGCGCGCTAATCGCGAAATCTGCGCGAGACGATCATGCTAATCGCGGCAGAGTTGCTTGGCAAATTGCCATCGAAACGTGTGCGGCGCCACAAGTTCGTCCGATTGGTGGGCGGACCGGGATAGGTAGGCGCACTGGGAGAGCTTTCAAAGCCGTTTGTATTTATTTCTGGCCAGTTTTCGTTGCTTTCTTCGACCCTATCCTCTACAGCATCTGCCAACTTAGTGTTTCACACTGAGACCTCGGGAACGAGATTTATCGTGAACACTGCCTTTAAAGGCAGCATACACGCTCGTAAGCGTGGATGGGATAACAATGTAGATCGAGCCGCATGTCCTACAAAATAATGCCTATGCATTTTGAAGTGTCAAAAATGACCCACAACGCCGCTACATGAGTTCGCCCTGTATTTTCACGCCCCCGGTATTTGCCATTTTCCTCCAACGCAGGGTTGCTGGGCTATCTTCTCCGTAAGTGACGTGTGTGACAGCGCGTCATTGCACTGCGCCATTGCGCCCAGCGGTCTCTCCCTGATAAAGAGGAGGAGGTTATTTTCCAATGAAGGCAAAACAGGACAACTTCACGGCCGGAGTTCGGGAAAATGCTGAAAAAAATGGGAAATCGCGCACTAGCCAAGCGCATGCGAAGATTTTGAATCAACGAATTGAACAACCTCTTAGAATTTTCTGATCAACTGCTTCTCCGGAATTATTCTCTCCAAACATTTCAATTGAATTGTGGCTCCGAATGAGTCCGCTGAATTTTTTTTTGAATTGATGATTCAATTCGAAAATCAGACTGACGTTTGATTTCAAGGTTGCTCAAGGTTTTATCCGAATATTGAAGCCGAATTTTCGATTAATTTCCGAATAATACAAAGATCCAATAAAATCCTTTTTGCTTCCTTATAATTGAAATTGTGCGCCCTGTTCAATTTAAAAAAGCCAAGTTACAGTAGTCACCTTTTGAAAAAAATTTAGCCCAACTTAGTGAAAGAACAGTACGATTCTCAGGAGTTTCTTGAGTTGAGTTTTTCTAAAGTTTTAAATTGTAGTACAAATTGTTACGCAAACTTTAGGCCAACATTGCTAGACCAATATTCGTTATTGAAGCAGATTTCTCTCTCTGCAATATTTCTGCTAAAACGACGACTGTGGTTCACCAGTTCCAAACTTTCAGCTTTAATTGTTAATGCATTCCGGAAGCAATACGTATGCTCCGTCGATGAATTAAGTACAGCTAAGGTGATGTGAAGGTACCTATTGGCACTTGAAATCAAAGGTCTTCTTGTCACAATGGTTTCCTAGCACATCAGCTGAAGGATTTAGAAGTTGTTCCAAAATTCTCATCTGCTGAAGTTTGCCCCGTAGGCGCTCATTTCGGAAAAAAAGTATAGAAAATGCTTCTCGATTACTTGTGCAATTGCTACGAAACGTTTCATCGCAGGTCTGGCGCGCGCGACGTTTCTTGCCGCAGGTCCGGCGACTTTTCAGTGAATTGATTGCAAACTGAGTTCACCTCAAAAGCAAAGCGATGTCGGGGAAAATATGGTCGATTTGGACCTTGAATACGCCTACGCTATGATAAATTCAAGAAAAAACTAAATGTGCAACAAGGCTCCCTTTTTCGAGAAATCGAACTCTTTTTCACCGATTTTTTTAAATTTCCTTCGTTTTTACGAGGGATAGCTCGGGTATTGTAATCGAAAACTGGAAAACTAGACTTATCTTGATAGGAAGCGGTCTTTTTTCACGTCTAACTGTCTTGGTTTACCTCAGACTTAAAATTTAAACGGGAGCCATAAATGTACTCGTAGGACATTTGCTCAGGTCCAGTTGAAATCTATGTGTCTCCCCCGCCGCCGTACTATTTCTTGTGCTCTGACCACCCTGCACTCAGCGACAGCCACCTGTCGTTGATGTTCTTTGTCTTATGCCGCATCGACCCCAACTATTGTCGAAAATTCCTCAGTGAATACCTATTGTCTATTCTCTAGAGGAGCCATGGTCATACAGTCGGCACGGGTCGCACGGAGACTTTTACCCTACTCTTACCGGAACAGTTTGCGTTGACTCGAACTTGGTGCTCACCTGTTATAACATACGCGCACCGAGTTTGTGCGTGCGCGTACTAAACAGACAAGAGGAGCCAATAGTCTTACTTATAGTCAATGCGTTCCGTACCGATTGTATGTCTCCTTCTCACATTCTGTCAAGTGAATGGACTAGGCGCGACCATTGCCGCCTGCAGTGCGGCGTCAACGGCATCACCTATTGAAGGCACACGACACCCAAAAAATTATTCGTCTGATCTTGGAGAGTGTCACACACTGATCACAGTGATATCTCTGAAATCGTCTAAGACCCCTGTGAACAGAGTTATGACCCCCTAAAGATGCCTATTTTTTGAAGGTGAAAAATTGGTGGACGAGTTGTCTCACGCCCGTATTTCTCTTCATTCGCAATCGTTGAGCGAGAGCGAGCCAGGATAAGAAGGCAGCCCAGCAATGCTCAGATAATGACACTGGCTGAGCGGGCGGAGGAGTAGGGTTGCCGGCTGAGCGGGCAGGCTTATTTTGGGGGCGGAGCGTCTTACCGGTTGAGCGGGCGGGCATGCGTTTTACCGGCTGAGGAGCATGGCTTTACCGGGTCAGCGGGCGGACATAAATCCACGGCCGAGCATGTCACTGGCTGATCGGGCAGACATAGCATTACCGGCTGAGGGGCATGGCGTTACGGGGTGAGCGGACAGACATTAATCAATGGCGGAGCACATCACCGGCTGATCGGGCACATACACTAAAGCTAACCAGGCTCATGTACGGAGCGGGCGAAATGGGCTTCGAGCTGATTCGGGTGTTGGCATTCGAACGGGTGGTCATCCACACGATTTGGATCATTGACCCCTCACCCCTTACGGTTCGTTGTCACCGTGGGGACGTGACAGCGGGTCAGTTCATGATTTTTGAAGCAAGGTAAGGCTTGCCGCTTCAGGAATGAAACGCAAGCCTCGAACTTGCTGGGGAATAGGGAGAGCCTACTAGGGACTTTATCTACACTTGCTGATCGATATCATTCACGTGGTAAGCAACTAATACCGGCAGAGCGGACCTCCATTTACCGGCTGAGGGGACAGTGAATGCGGTGTGAGGGGGCCAACACTTGCCGGTTGAGCGCTCCACCATTCACCGGCTGAGGGGGCAGTGAATACCGGGGCATGCCCGGGTGCAATGTTTAGTCAGCCGGTATTGCCTGCCCCCTCAGCCGGAGTTACTGCCTGAGTGGACTGAAGAACGGCGACTTGTTGGAATTCACCCACTCATCGAGCCGCTATCGAGTCCGAAAAACTGATAGGGGGTCGGGCCTGTGGTGGTCGCGTACTCAGGCAAACCATCGCTCCGAGGGGGGCCGGAGAGCGACCCGAGTGGCGCCGTCTCTCCGCTCCGAGCGAAAATTAGCCATCTACTCGAGCCACAGCAGCCGCTCTCCGGGCGACAGCAGTACCGCTCGAAGCGATCTTCGGTCCCAGTTGGCACTGCGGTGGCTCTTCAGGCGAACGTGCCTAGCTTCACCGATGGCTTCTATTCGCTTATTTACTCGTTTCTGCTTCTCTATTCCGCTCTCTTTCTTCTTCCCTCTTCTCCCAGTTCTTTTCTTCCTCTCCTGTTTCCTCATTTTCCCCACTTTTTCCTTTAGTCTCGAGAATCAAATTCTTTTCTATCTAACGCTGCCTTCCACTTGGTCTAAAGCCTGCTTGTTTGTGAAATATATGTATGCTACGAATTCAGTGTTAATCTTCCGTACTGTGTACCTTTGAGTGCCCCTGTCTACTTTGAGGTAAGCCACCAAACCTGCCATAAATGACAGAATATCTGAGCTACCTTAGAACAAAATGATTGCGTCTGCGAAAATTTTCGACGGAGCGTAATTAATGATTTTTAATTGATTTTGTGATTTTGCAGCTTCAGTCTCTTCTGACTTATCCGAGAAGTCTTAGTCTAGAAGCTCCAAAGCTATGAATAATAACTAAGTCCTTAATAAACAATATTTTCCAACAATTAACGATCGTTTTTTTTTGAGAATTCGATTCTCGCCGTTTTCATCGATTTTCAAAAAAAACGACGAATAGTTAACGAAAAAATACTATCGATTAGGAACTTGGCCGGTACAACATCGGCATGGATCCTAGTGATACTTGGCGATCTTTTTTTTGCGACTATTGATGGTTGGCGCAAACTAGGTGCCATAAGCTACAACATAGGTGCACCGAGTTTGCGCCAACCTTCAATGGACAACGCGAAGTATCGTTAGGACTCATGCCGATGTTATACCGGCCAAGTTCCTAGTCGATAGTATTTTTCCGTCAATTATTGATCGTTATTTTGAAAATCGTAAAAGGCGAGAATCGAATTTTCAAAAAAAAATAGATATTGTCGGAAAATACTAATAATTAAGGAGTTAGCCATTATACATACCCTTGAAGCTTCAAGGCTAAAACTTCTCGGATAAGTCAGAAAAGACCGAAGCTGCAAAATCACAAAATCAGCTAAAAATAATTAATTACGCACTGTCGAAAATTTTCTCAAATGCTGTCATCTAGTTCTAAGGTGGCTCAGATATTCTGCAAACTATGGCAGGCTTGGTGGTTTACCTTAAAGTAAATAGATGCACTCATATACACAGTACTGAAGACGGTGCAAAACTAGTTTAGGGGGGCCACTCAGAATACAAATGAGGAATGAATGATACCGTTGTCAGAAATCAATCTAGTTCCATGGGATTGCTAGGAAATAACGAGTGATGACGTTATCACATATCTGGAAATCAGAAAAATTTCATTTTCATGCATGAATGAAATTCCTAATTTCTATGGGTAGTTCTTGATTGCCTCCCCCCAACTAGTTTTGCATCCTGTAGATCACCGCTGAATCTCAGCCTACATTTCGCAAATGAAAAGACTTTGACACAAGTGGAAGTTAGTGTTAGATACAAAATATTACGCGAGTAGAAAGGAATTCGGCGCCTGCAATGTGTTCGAGGAGGCACTGGTCTATGATATTGATAAAATTACTGACAGCCGCTACTGCCGGTGGGGCAGTGCAGCATTAGCGGCTGTCACTAATAGTATCAATGCCATCGTTAGCCTTATGCCTAACGCACACTGGGGTTGCTCCAAATATTCTACCGGAATACCTAGACCGTACGACTCTAGATGAGAAGATTAGCCAACGCTAGATTAAAACATGTTGAGATTTGGCTTTGCCAGTAGGAAGTCGGTAAAATAGCAGTATATGGGTTTCGGTGTGCTGTGCGTGCCGAGCTTATATCAAACACGTGTCCTTCTCGAAAATTGTTTGAGCGTGAATAAAACTCACAAATCGGGCGATTGATCGAGATGGAAAAAGAACGCTCCGCATGGCCATCACGCTGCCTATGAAGCACTACTGATTTTTCCATGACGCGGCTCACGCTTCTCATGGTGCGCGACTCAATTTACATGACGCGGCGCGTGCTTCTCATAACTTGCAACTCCTTCTCTATGACGCGGAGCACGCTTCTTACGGTGCGCGACTCGTTTTCCATGATGTGGCGCACGCTTATTATGGTACGCGACTCGTTTTCCATGACGCGGAGCACGCTTCTTATGGAGCGCGACTAGTTTTCCAATACGCGGAGCACGCTCCTTACGGAGCGCGACTCGTTTTCCATGATGCGGCGCACGCTTCACATATGACGCGACTTATAGTCCATGATGCGGAGCACGTTTCTCATAGTGCGCTACTCATTTTCCATGACGCGGCTCACGCTTCTCATGATGCGCGACACATTTTCCATGACGCGGCGCGTGCTTATAATAATGCGCGACTCCTTCTATATGACGCGGAGCACGCTTCTTATGGTGCGCGACTCGTTTTCCATGATGCGGCGCACGCTTCTTATGGTGCGCGACTCGTTTTCAATAACGTGTAGCACGCTTCTCATGGATCGTCGGCCATTTTCAATGACGCGGCACACACTTCGCAATTGATGGCTACTCGTTTTCAGTGACGCGACACAAGTTTCCCATAAAACGCGCTCTACCTCTCCACAATGCTCCACGCACCCCTAACCCCGCCCACATTTTGCAACGCGGAGATTCAATCACAGAGGATAAGTGCGGAGGATCGCTGAGGCTTTGGAAAGCGTAAATACTACAATTGGCAGTGGGATTCCATGCTGGGTCCGTGATTGCAGTGTACCAAGTGACGGTCTGGCTAACACTGCTCGCACTGCTGTCGCCCCGAGAGCGACTGGACAGCGGCCGAGGGGCGAACTGGCACCGGACAGGGACCGCGGTGCCAGTTAGCCCCTCGTCCGCTGTCCGGGCGATGACGTCATAATTGGGAGGAGCCGGTCCCGCTCGGAGCGATGGTTTGCCTGAGTATATCTCGCTTATTTGGAGGAATTGAGGTCTCGCATTTGGCACGTGTTATACAGGAGAGGTTTTCTACACAATTACATGGAAATCTCAAAATTCATATCAGAGGGTGTACTGTGCCTTTAACGGGGTTTGGATGATCTACCGTCGCAGTCCCATGCATTTACTAGAATAAATTGAACACGGAGGCTCTACGTTAGCCATCGTGCATGGCAATGCACCAGTACATGCTAATTCACCAACAACACAAGACCTGGACGCTAAGGTTATCCCGCGCAGAACAAGTACGCTTGTTGTTCTGATCCAGACTTCATCGAGAACATATGGGGGTTGTGAATAGTTTAGCTCAGTTTAGCCTCATACGACAGCAAAAGGCAATCTTTGAAAAGCATACTTAATAATGAATGTGCCAAAAACGCAATGTATAGAAAATGAATGCAATGTGGAAATGTGCAGAACTAAGGTAATTCGTAACAATGAAAAGATTGGATATTCCCCACCTAAAGGCAGCGTTCACGATGAAACATTTGTGCTTTCTTTTGGCGAAAAGGTAAGCTTTGGGTCTCTCTAAGAAGAGCAAGAACGGAAGTGCGACAAAAAACGGCCAGGAAGTGGTTGAAAATCTCGAGGGCCAGTCTATTCATTGGGCCACCCGGCCAACCTCCTATAACAGTTGTCCTGCATTCGTATAGCCGTATCAACAGGCAACGAATTTTCAAATATTTTTTCTCACGAAAGGTTCTAACATCCCAGCATGTATGTACATTGACCACTCTTATTTTTAAAGAATTTTCAGTGCAGGAAACAGAAAGGAGAGTCAATTACACGTGTTAATCGTGCTGGGACCAAGGGGTCCCAGCACGATTAACACGTGTCGCATGATTCAATACACGCAAATGCGGACCGGAGAACGAGACAGAGAACGACAGTACCTAGGAATTTTGAAGCACGCTACCATTTCCCCGACGTCAGGTTCGATGCGTTGTCCGTAGTCTACCGAAACACACAAACAGACATATTTGATTAATTCCGAAATTTCATTTTACAGTTTTTCTCCGGTATGTGGGTGTTCTGTGGGGACTTTTCCCTATTAACCCCACTTTAGTCGAATTCCCTACTCAAAAACATGGAAAACTACAGTGCGTTCAGAAAGTATAGGGACACCCCCGAAAATCGAGGTTTCCAATAAAACTTTGCGTTTGGTGATCAATACTCTTCATCAATGAATTCAGCATCATGGAAAACCTATGTTTGATTATTGATATAACAATTGTGAAATTTTGTAAGATTTTATCTCAACTTTTAGAATTTTTCGCCGTTTAGAAAGTATAGGGACACCCTTCGAAAACTCAGATTTTTTAACCCAAACGAAATTTCCCCTTGCAAGTTCGCTTCATAAACTCAAGATGAGTACATGTGATATCTCTTTATTTCTAAAATGGCTCGTGATACTGCTCTAACTGCTGCTGAACAAGCTCAAATTCGTGCGCTCAGCGTTGCCGGGTTGAGCCAATGTCGAATCGCTACCCATCTCGGAAGATCTGTCAACTGTATCAACCAGTTCCTGCGAGATCCAGATTCCTACGGTACTGCAGAACATACTGGAGGGCCGAAGAAGATCACCAATCAAGATTCGCGGAGAATTATTCGGCTCTGCTCCAACCACACTGTCGCTGAACCAGATGGCAACTGATTGGGCAAAGGTAAGGCAGTCTCATAAAATCCGGGAAAATCGACAAATGACGCAAAAAAATTTAAGGTCATGTTTTTCGACGAGAAGAAATTTAATCTTGACGGACCGGATGGTGATTGATCCTACTGGCGAGATCTGCGCAAGGATCCATTGATTTTCAGCAGACGGAATTTCGGCGGTGGCTCGCTGGTGTGTTGGGCAGCATTCAGTAGCGAAGGTGTTTTGGAATTGGCCTTCACTTCTTGTCGCATGAACTCGGAGGAATATCAAGAAACTCTTCGCACACATCTACTGCCATTTTTGTCCGGAACACGACGTCAGCGTTTCACTTTCCAGCAAGACAACGCGGCGGTACATGTGTCCAGGTCTACAAAAACCTGGTTTCTACGTCATCGAATCCGTTTGTTGGAATGGCCCGCGTGTATTCCAGATTGTAACCCGATAGAGAATATCTGGGGCATACTTGTGCGCCATGTTTATGCCAACAATAAGCAGTACAGAACGGTAGATGAGCTGAAGGTCGCTATCCTCGAAGCGTGGGCCAATCTGAATGAAAAAGTCATCGCCAGTTTGATCAATTCTATGCCAAAGAGAATTTTCGAGATCATTGCTAATGGTGGTGCAGCTATTTCATTTTAGACTCTATGTTTAATTCTTTCTTTGTTCAACAATTTTTGTTTTTGTGTTGTGTCCCTATACTTTCTGAACGGCAAAAAAATCTGAAATTTGAAATAAATTCTTCTAAAACTGCTCAGCTGTTACAGAAATGAACAAATAGAGGTTCTTCACCTTGTTAAATTCATTTATGAACAATATTGATAGCCAAATATAACATCATTTTGAAAACCTTGATTTTCGGGGGTGTCCCTATACTTTCTGAACGCACTGTATAATACGGTTTTTAATGGTGAGCACTGCCTTCAAGAAAACCTATTGAAGATTAATTTACGCCTGCTGGGGTGTTTTGTGCACTGCGTACAAAACGTCAAACCAAATGTCGTAAATGTTTTGAGCCTCGAAATTCTTGGATGAGTGACTTTTTTGTTTTCGAATTCCTGTACCAAAAACTCTTAAAGAATAAGATAGGTCAATATCTTTCGCGACAAAGCGTTTTCGAATTTGGCCTGTGTACCCCTGGTGAAAGGAAAGCAGGACAACCGTTACATTACGTGGGTGGGGTTTCAAATGAGCAAAAGCCATAGTTGTGGCTTCAGTCCTTAAAGGCACAGTCCAATCTCAAAATCGTTTTTCTGTTTCCCTGTCTATCTTAAGAACGGTCCCACACTGATTCGAATGATGTCTCTGGAATCGTACAAGACCCCCTGGAAACGGAGTTATGGTCCCTCAAAAATTGAGCTAGGAAAACATGGTGGACGAGTTGTCCGAGGCTTGTAACTGTCGTCATTTGCAACCGATGTATGCAAGCTGACCTGAGCAAAGAGAGAAGTTGAGAATGAGGGGATGAACGGGGCTATTGATCGAAAACCATTGCTCATCTCGCCACTATTGAGCTTGAAAGATCGTAGAAGGGGCGTGCCAAAGTGACTTCTTGAGATGGGCGCCCCAGGGTGGCTTCCTCCCATATCTCGCTTATTCGGAGGAATTGAGCGCTCGCACTTTGCAGGTGTTATATGGGATAGGTCTACTTCACATTTACGTGTGAATCTCAGATTTCGCCCCTGAGCTTGGACTGTGCCTTTAAAGGCAGCATACACGCTCGTAAACGTGATTGAGATATTACCGAAATAGACTAGTATGGCTCAGAATACAACGCCTACGCATTTTGAAGCGTAAAAACGACCCACAATGTTGTTACAGGAGTAGCAAGTTTGATCCCGCCCGTATTTTCACGCCCCCTGTATTTGCGCTCCTCCTGCAACGCAAGGTTGCTGGGGCATCTTCACCGTCGGTACTGTTGGTGGATTGCCTAACAAGTAAACCACACACGTCACTGACGGCGAAGATGATCCAGCAACCCTGAGTTAGAGGAAAAAAGCAAATACGGGGGGCGTGAAAATACGGGCGGGGCCAAACTTGGTAATCCTGTGACGACATTGAGGGTCGTTTTTGACGCTTCAAAATGCGTAGACGCTCTGTTCTAATCCATACCATTCTATTTCTGTAGTAATCTCAATCACGTGTACGAGCGTGTTTGCTGGCTTCATTGTAGCTTGGAGAAAAGCTCTATCTTCTCTGAAAGACAACTGTTTTGCGTTTTTTTTTTCGGTTTTTCGTCTACCTAGCGTGATGATAAGATGACATCTTGTAATACTAGTTGTTGTGGTCTTGAAGACAAGGGCAGTCGATGAGTGCAGAAGCTTGTAACCATGCATAAGTCAAATGATCGAGACAGGGACTCATTTGAAAGTAATAGGGCGATTAGAAAAAAAACCTTCGTTTCTCACCCATAAATTCCGAATGAGGTTGTATTGAATTTTTCAGCATCAAATGCTGTCAATGGAGAAGGTTCAAGCTGGTATGATTCATGTTATCCACAAATTCCTGAGTTCTGCTCCATCCTGAAAGGCAGATTTCCGTTGTGGACTCAGGCAAATGATGCGCGCAATGCAAACACGAAAAATAACACTGAAGACCTTGACCGCAGTGGTGCCAAAAAGCGACGGCCAACAACTGAAACCAGAACATTGCGCAGATTCGTGTCAAGATATGTATGTGCTAGTAAGTCGTAATAAACAACGCTGAATCCATAAACACTCATCGATCCTCCGCTTTTGACACATTTTAACTTTATAATGTTCGCTCCTTCATTATGAATTGCTTTGTATTACTCTCAATCAGTTAAGATGATAGTCTTCATGGAAGGATGACTATTTACTTCCTTCCAAGTCCTTTGCTACGGTCCGAACTAGAAAAGTACTTCACACTTTTGGGATATAATCTGCGAATTTAGTACAAGGTCGCTAAGTGTTTCTTGAGTCACCATCAGATAAAATATGTATTCAGATTGTTTGTTGAACAATGGCGAAACGGAATATCCTTGCCGCCACCGTACATGTGTGCGAGAATTATCTAAGTCGCGCAGAGGGTATTTTATAGAAAACGAAGTGGACATTCAATTTTGCGCAAGAGAGACTCTCGAGGATTTGTCTTTAATTGCCAAGTTTATCACGATTTTCTTCACTCCATAGTGAGGTCAAGCTGCAGTAGGTTGTCGCATGAGTTTCCCGTCACTTCAATCTAGCGATTCAAAACATTCAGCGTCCACATGTTTCCCGTTCGAGAGCGCAAACTATTCTCTATCTACCCAGGGGTATCGTAGCTCAACGAGGCTCAACGAGATTCTCTACGAGATCCCACACTATCTTTCAGAAAAAAAATCCTGCAGCTAACTGTTCTGTGCTGTATGGTAGTCATTTGGTGACACTGTTAGTGGGGTGGGTATATGGAGGCTAATCACGGGCAGTGTGAAGGCTCTATCTACCATACATTGGATCCGACTCATAGACGATAATTTCAAAAATCACTCTTGTCTGCTTCACCCTGCGCTGAAAGGCTTACGTTTAGATGTATCTGGACTAAAAAGGCAGAATGATCTCAACTTTTAAGTAACTAGGGGATTCTGTGACAAGAAAATCTAATTTATCCGATTTTTTTCGGATATCCGAATCATTTCAAATAATCCTTTTTTTACGAACACTCAATATGAAGTCGACGGCAAATTTGTCCTCGCTTGAATTTCATTATGAGTTCCGACTGGAAAACAATCTTTCCCTCAAACATTAGGTTAACGGCGGAGAGAAAAACAGTTTCTGCAGTTTTCCGAAATGAGTCGGATCCAATGTATACTATCTACCACTTCATGTACATGGATGATATGGCTCCGTATTCATTGAATCTAGTTCTCATTTTTGGCCTCTGGGTGCTCGTTTTCTTTTTGCCCTCAAAAAGTCGATAATTGGTAGCTGACCATGAAATGGTTTAGCCCTTTCATTACTCTGTAGGTCTGCAATTTCCTCCTGGTTTTTCAAACATTATTGTGGAGTCACAAGGGTTCTTCAGAGGACAACTGCTGTCCATTCAGTATTTAGCGCCTGGAAAAAAAACCTGCGCTAAATGGTTGCGACCTACTTCTTGGGAGAAATTTCATTCCACGTAAGTGTGATAACTAAGAGTCGAAGTTATGGAAGAGAGAGTATGGAAGAGTCGAAGTTGGAACTCAACTGCCTGGCTTGCATTGTTATTCAACCGCATTGTGACTGAGCGCAAGGTTCCCTCAGACTGGAAGTCAAGCACCACAGTCCCGATTTTCAAGAAGAAAGGGAGTCCTGCTGACTGTTGCAACTACTGGCCCATCCGACTTCTTAGCCATACAATGAAGATTTTCGAGAGGATTCTGGATAGAAGAATACGTGATGTCGTTGAGCTGAGCGTAAATCAATGTGGTTTTGTTAGGAACTGCGGCACCGTCGACGCTATCTATGCGACCCGACTTCTTGTCGAAAAGCATCGTCAAAAAAGAGAAGCTGTTCACCTCGCCTTTCTTGATCTTGAGAAAGCGTTCCACAGAGTCCCCCACGAAGTAATATTGTACGCTCTGCGTAGCCGAGATGTCCTCGAAGAATTGATCAATTGGGTGAAGCTTTTGCACGTGGGCACGTCAAGTTGCATACGATCCGCGGCAGGAACATCATAGTCTTTTCGGATCACTGTTGGAATTCACCAAGGCTCCGCCCTCTCCCCTCTACACTTCATCATTGTCATGGTTGTCATCACACGAGATTTGCAGGGTTCAACACCTAGGGCACTGTTGTATGCTGACGACGTGATGCTTGCCTCAGACAGCAAAGGAAGTCTCCAAGCACAAGTACAAGCTTGGCACGACAGACTGGCAGAATTCGGCTTACGACTCAATAAGAATAAAACCGAATAAATGACAAATGCGAGTTGTGACAATTCAATCCAAGTCGACAACACAGTCTTGCCAAAAGCACATATGTTTCGATACCTTGGATCAACGCTTAGCGATGAAGGGGCGCTGACGGCTGAAGTCGACGCACGCTTCAATGCTGCTTGGTTGAAGTGGCGTACCGCGAGCGTAGAGCTCCGTGATAAAAAGGTTTTCGGCAGTCAAAGAATTACCGTTCGGTTGCGAGGCCCGTCGCCTTGTATGGCACAGAGTGTTATCCAATGACCAAGGAAGCAGAAAGACGGCTCGGCGTGACGGAAACGAAGATGCTCAGGTGGAGTGCTGGATTGACCCGATTTGACCGAGTTCAGAATGAAGATGTGCGTGAAAGATTCGGTGTCGCGCCCATTTTGGACAATTTTCGCGAAAATCGCCTAATATGGTATGTGCACGTTCTGCGAGCTGGAGAACACTCGATAGCGAAAGCGGCTATGCAGCTCCAAGTGACGGGCCAGCGACCAAGAGGACGACCTAAGCAGAGATGGCTGGATATCTTGCACAACGACATGAAAACAGAAGGCCTCCATCCTGACAACGCGAATGACAAGGTCAAATGGCGGCAACGTTCGAGAAAAGCGGACCCTGCTACAATGCGGGACAAACGCTGAAGAAGAAGAAGAAGAAATAAGTGTGATAACTGATAGCATGCAAGCCCGAATGCACTTGATCTCAAGATTCTCTCGTGAAATAGAGCTCACAGGATGCTGCGTTTTAGGCAATGCTAATGGAGCCAATAATTCCACGCACCGGAAAATAAAGCCACTGCGAAGATTTTCTGAGCGACCCTGTTCTCCTATTCAGCTCAGCAAGATCCTCAGACAGTCGTAGGCTAGATCGTTGGCACAATAGTGGTTGTACACCAGGGCAAACATCGGATACAACCTCCCCTTGCTCGCAATATCTGCTGATAACAGTAGCATATGCCGCCCACGTATGCAGGGTTTAGGCCTTTGTTATCGACGGCCTGTTCAGCAAACGGAGAGAGAATTTGGTGTACCACCTTCTTTAGCGGTGGCTAGATTACCTTCTAGGACCCTACTGCCCTCAGTGATACTGACCGCCTTACAAAGCAGCCGCCGTCGTACAAGAGGATACTGCAATGTGCATTCACCAGAAAAAAAAATTTACAAGAAAGCTTCGATTAGTTCCCGAGACACTGCTGTAATCCTGTCAATATTTTCGCCGATGGTGTGCACATCTGAAATACTTTCAGGAGCGGCACTTTGCTTCAGGCATCCGCTAGTTTTTACTGGGACGCTATCGCATCCCGATCTTAGATTGGAATTCTCGATTTCGCTCTCTGACGGGAAAAAATCAATTGCCTTGCTATCGGAAACGCAACAAGGTGCCATAATAAATGAGTGAAATGAGTGTCTCTGTGGGGAAGTGAAACTGGTTCCAAGCGACCCTTTCGCCGCGGCCGCTTCGTCTTCTCTCTGTCGTCATTGTGGCAGTTGAAGCTATCACATACACACGTGCTTGATGTGTCATTATGATTGTCATAGTACACATACTAGCAGTAGCAGTTTGTTGATGAAGTCACAAGGCGAAAAAAATCCTATAGAGAATGTGGCACGATAGAGTACGATTAGCTGAATGCTCTATGTTCTGAATAGCAAATCGTCTTTCAGTACAGAATGTATATCGAATTTCGAGCGGGCTTCCCTCCCTCGCGCACCAATGGCCAACCTGCTGAAACTGTGAACCGCACTCGTGGGCTAGGACTCAAAACGCTAACAATGTTTTAACCATGGCTAGCGCGCCTACGGTTAAGCTTTTTGAGTTTACATCAACTGGAGTGGGGGCTAAAACGTAGTTATTGACGAAAGTCCAAGATGCGATTACAGCTACCATTCAGATGCCAAATAAATTGCAGCTACCTCTAGCACCTCACAAAACCATCCACATGCGTTTGGGTAGTTCGGAAGTTGATATCATTGTTTCGTTAATACTAGCCCTGGCTAGTTTCAGGCACAGCGATGGCTTGGAAGGTCTGGAGGAACAACGCTCACATTCGAGAGGTACATTTTTGATCCAGAGAACGACCTCCGGGAAACCAGCTTGGCCAGCGGCCTTTTTATTACCACGATTTTTTTTATTCTTACGCCCCGCCTCAGCCAGCTCAATAAACCGCGTCCCTGCTCCCCCGAGCACCGAAAACATCAACTGGGTGGCTATCCGGTCCATTTTAGAGTTCCTGCGCTGATGAGCTACAGTACCCATTGGGAGTGGAAGTGAAACCATTCTCAGCCTTATACAACTAGGGGTCTGTTTCTAGATATGAGGCAAGTTGATTTCGCAGGCTGGTTTTCAGAAAGATTTATGAGGACTCAAAAACGCGTCCCCGCGCGTCTTCGGAACAATTCCTAGAAGCGGCATGTACATTTTCGTCCCAACTCATAAGGGCGTTCCTCTTGAGTTATACCCACTCAGACGTCGTGGGGTTTGTAACCCGCAGCAAACGCAGATCATAATCTGAACCGCTGCCGTTAGAAACGAAAAAATGGACAAAGCGGGTGCCCCATATCCGCCGTTTGCCCCGAAATATCCGGCGATTCACTGCCGTTGGCAGGTTACGACCATTCTCTGTTTAGCCCGCGATAATCGGCGATTCACTGCCGCTTGCAGGTTTCGACCGTTAATTTATTACGGCAAGGGGTGTCGTCGTCCTATTCCACAGGTCCCACCACTTGATAGGAGCGGGTCTCCCCCAACAAGGACACAGGCCATGTCACGACCCGCGGGAAGGGATCACCCCCCTGCGGTCCGCGACAGGGACATCATCCTCGCCACAGTCGACAGCCGGGGAGCTTACCTCGCTGAGAACCGTGGGGGAGACCCCCTCAGCGGTCAAAAATCGTCCAGAGAGTGACTCGTAGCCACTTTCCAGGAGCAGCCCCTAAAGGCCGACTGCCCTCTTCCTAGCATAAGGCTCCTTATGCTGTGCTTCTGATATGCGCCTGTTCAATTGTTGAGTGATCGATAAGGTGATTTGGCAGATCACACATGTTCATGCCCTCTTAAACCATGTACAAACGCAACACCAATCCTCCCTGCAGCAGTGACGTCATGGCCAGCCAAACGGCGGAATCTGCGGTTTGGCAGGCGTTGAACGCAGACCGGAATAGCCGTGCGGGATCTCTGCCGTTTACCCCGCACAGGTCGAAACGGGACGGTTCAGTGCGCGTTAGAAACGCCAGAATGTCTGAGCAGTCAAACTACGACTGCGAACTGCATCGCATTGAGCTCTGAGAAATTCTTACTAGGGACCACTTTGAACATAAAATGGAGTTTCGAAAAACGGTATTTCGAAAGTTGTAGAGAACGTAAAAATACACTATTCAAAATTTTAAAATTTCACTCAGTCCTCATGGGTAGATCAAAAACCACCAAAACAATGGGTTGCGGTAGGTAAAATGCCATTCAATGCAACCTAACCTGACGAAAGCCCCTAAAAAACAGAAAACGGACCTCAAATTACCCTCTAGTGCGTTATTTGAAGTGCTCATGACGAATCTGAGGTCAGTTTATCGATTTTTGACAGATTACGGTAGATTGCGGTGGGTATACGGTAGTTGGGTCAAAGTCTCAGATTTGACTCAAAATTTCTGAACGGGGGTTATTCGGGGTGCTGAAAACGAATTTCATGTTCACTTGTCAATTTTCAAATTATCAAGGTAGGTTTAGGCCCTCTATGTCATGACAACTACCGTAATCTACAGTAAACCTCGGAATTTTGGCAAACGATCTCTTGATTCGTGTTCAGCACCCTAGATTACCCCTACATACAAGTTTTGAGCCGAATCCGAAATTTTTTTCCAAACCACCTAAAAATTCCCTGATGGGTGGTACCCTTGCCTTGCCGCTAGGCTTGGAAAAACGCCTGTAACTTTCTCCAGAGTGGTTTCTTTTTTTTTTCAGAAAAGCTGCGAAGAGCATACTCGGATTCTACGTCCAAAATGGCTCCAGAAAACTACATTTAATCCTGAATGGCCAGGCTGACTAAAAGGAGTCTTCTTGTAAAGTGCATTTTTAAAAGGTTCTGTTCCACTGAAAATTTTTGAATTGATAACGAAACACTTTTCTTGAGTCTTCGAGCCATCCGCTTAAGTATTAGGTTGCTTCAATGGATTTTGTAGTTTAGGTAAACCCACTCCTGTTTACAATAATTATTTCTGATGGAAAAAAGATTGGTCATTGATCAAGGAACCACGAAGTTTCATTTTGACCGAACTTTTTTCCAGCGTCGTATATCAAAATAAGTCCCCTAAAGTGTTTCTCCGAATTAAGGACGGTTTTTCTGTGGCAT
Source organism: Aplectana chamaeleonis (assembly GCA_029168955.1). Taxonomy (NCBI): domain Eukaryota; kingdom Metazoa; phylum Nematoda; class Chromadorea; order Rhabditida; family Cosmocercidae; genus Aplectana; species Aplectana chamaeleonis. The sequence goes on along the minus strand of JAPDOI010000695.1, from coordinate 25,680 downwards.
ATGTCGGGGAGATGGGTAAGGGTATCCTTGATATTCTAGCAATAGTCGAACTTCGGAATTTCTATAGTTTCTAACATTGATGTGAACCGTTCTCCGTTCATATCGCGTTACCTCTGCGATATAATAAAAGAGGTATAAAAAACAAGAGACACTGTTAAAACTCAAAACAAGTAAGCTGAACAGATAGAAATGTCATTACTACCAGTCATAATGCAGTAATGATCCCACAGTATTCGATCCATCTTTCAACTGCTTCGTAATCCAACGCCTAACCGACTGAGCCACGGCGTGTTGCCAGCTCACCCCGACATTGCAGTGATCGGTGGTTTGAATGCAAAGAGCGTTGTTCAGCGGATCAATGAACAAGTCATAACTCGAGAACCTAGCTAGATTTCATCTTCAAACTTTTAGGAGAACCATTTCAGGTGATTTCAAGGCCACTGTATAGCTTACATTTGGGCTACGTCCTCCCAATCCAACGTTCTGGTTTCTTTCCTTTTTTGATCGTTTTTGATCTACCCGTGAGGACTGAGTAAAATTTTAAAATCTCAAATTGTTTCTTTTTAACTCCTCTATAACCCTCACCTCAAGAGACCGTTTTTCAAAACTCCATTTTATGTTCGAAGTGGTCCCTTGTTAGGGCGGAATTCAGATAATTTCAAACGCAGTGTCCACGATAAAAACCGTCTCCGAGTTATCACCGAAAAACGAAGGGTCAGAGGCCCATTGTGTCAGAAATGTCAAAAAACGGCAGAAAGAGAGCTCGAGTCAGCTCCAAACAGCCTTAAAATTCAACGAGAGCGCACGCCCCACACATTGCCCTCCATGATCACCGATCAGAGCAAACAAGTGAAAATTGACTTAAAAAAAAAGATCAAATTATCATAACTATCCCCAATGATCCCCAAGTTGAACAAATTCTGCCCCCCTCCCACAAATTTTGAATATTTGTTTTCTCCTTGCAGTCGAATAGTCAGCTTTTTGCTTCGATCAAAGGCCGTTGAGGGGAATGAAGTGGGGGAGCGCAACATAGGCGTCATTCATAGTCCTCACCGCAAGCACGGCACGAGTGTGACGCACGGGACTAGCGATGGGCTATGGAATTTTTCACCGCGCGGGACGCGCGGGCATAGGTCCGTTGGGGTGGACCCAGCGGTCCGAGAGGTGAAGGTTGTTTAGGATACCTGAGTGAAGAATGGTGAAGGTTCCCTATAGACTTGCAACTTCAAAATTTGACGTTTTCTTAATCCTCTTGATTTGCCTTCAGTATATTTCTTCATTAATTCTAAAACTTAGTTTTCGTTATATGACCTATTTTTGAAATTCACTATTCTTAATGAAATGATATGCCTAGACCATGAAAAATTGCCTTTGAGCTGTCTTGGAGTCAAAATTTTTCGGAAATTTTCCCAAACGATTTTTGAAAAACTACCCGTTCTTCGCTCATAAAATCTTTGCCCTTCAAAGGCAGTGTCCACGATAAAAACCATGCCTGATTTTTTGGTGGAGATCGGCAGCTGTGGGGCCTAGCGCAACCCTAACGTTGAAAAAAACAAGAAAAATGAGCTCGGAACGGTCCCCTACGGGCCCAAGGTTGGGCACCCGTCAGCTCGTCACCCCAGATGCACTTTCCACGCCCACCAACGTGAACAAATGAAAGCTCGAGATCGTGAGATGAGCGATGATTTCCAGTCATTAACCCCGTTCTTTCCTTCATTCTCAAGTTCTCTCCTTACTCAGGTCAGCTCGCATACATCGACTGAAAAAGACGGAAGTTACAAGTCTCGGACAACTCGTCCACCATGTTTCCTTAGCTCAATTTTTGAGGGACCATAACTCCGTTTCTAGAAGGTCTTGGGCGATTCCAAAAACATCATTGGAATCAGCATGGGACCGTCTTCAAGATAGGCAAAAAAACAGTGAAGCGTTTCATCGAGAACACTGCCTTTAAGGCAAATCTTTGAACGGAGCTGTTTCCAAAGTCTCCATGGAATTTCGCGTCGAATAATGTTTTCATGTTGAGAAAATACGTTCCCAATCTCTCAGCCGATTTCAATTTATGTCATGAAGGAACGTTTCTCTCACGAAAAGCAATCAGTTTTTCGTGCACAACTTTTTTACCCTAGAAGGTAGCCCTTTGACGAAGGCTGCCTCCGAATCCACATAAAATTCTGCAATGAATAGCGTTTTCAGTTTTGAAAAATACGTTCCCCTTCTACCAGCCGATTTCAGTTTATAAAGAGCATTTTTCTTCGCCTGAAATTATCGGTTTTCGTCCATAACTTTTTTGTGCTTGGAGGTAGACCTCTGGTAAAGGTTCCGGAATCATGATCAAATTCGGCGTGTTTCAAGTTTGGAAAATTATTTTCTCGATCCTTCAGCCTAAATCATTTTACGAAACACCAGTTTTTCACCTATAACTCTTCAACCGTTAAATATAGGGTTGTGGTGAAGTTTGTTTTTGAAATCCACGTAAAATTCTGAGTCGAATGATATATTGGGTTCTTAACTTTGCTTGCCCCAAAAGCCAGCCAGTTCGGTGGAGCCGAGCCCCGTTGGTTGCTCCAGGAGAACTCTTCGTCTCTTATTTACACCATAGAGGCGAGAGCACCCTATGGAGATAATTATGGAGCTCGGCTCCACCGACCCGGCTGGCTTATGGAGCAAGCATAGTTAGGAGCCCGCTATGTCATTCGACGCAGAATTTTACGCAGATTTCAAAAGCAACATTCACCAGAACCCTGTCTTCAACGGGTGCAGAGTTATAGGCGAAAAACCGGTGTTTTGTAAAATGAATTAGGCTGAAGGATCGAGAAAATATTTTCCCAAACTGGAAACACTGTTCGACGCAGAATTCTATCGAGATTTCGAAAACAATTTTTATCGAAGAGCTATCTCCAAGCACAAAAAAGTTATGGACGAAAAACCGATAATTTCAGGCGAAAAAAATGCACTTTATAAACTGAAATTGGCTGGTATAAGGGGAAAGAATTTTAAAAGAAGGAAAACGCTATCCGATGCAGAATTTTATGCCGATTCCAAAAACATTCTTCACCAAAGGACTATCTTTCAGGTTAAAAAAGTTATGGCCGAAAAACCAGCAGTGACACCCACCCAACCTTGAAAAGAACTTGAGTGTTGGTCACTTTCATTCTTTTTCGGATCGTTTCACCGGCTGTCACCGGTTTTCTCAATGATGAAGATTCCCCACTTCACCTGCCCAGTGGTGAAGGTTGGTGGAGTACATGGCTCCACCCAACGAAGCTATGCGCGCGGGATGAGCGGGAAGCCACTATGAAATCTCCAGCGGCACAGCCATGGTGGTGCGGGTGAAAGCCGGGCTTTTACTGAGACATGCACAGAAATTCCTGGCATGCATTTGCGTGTGCGGTAGCGCGGGATAGTCCCAGAATTATTTATGTTGGAGTGGACTGAAATCGAGAGGCAATTATTGGCTGAAAGGGTGAAACACGGCGGTTTAGACAGCGCCGCCATGGCGGCGCTGGTGGACTATAGAAGTTTTTCCCGCGCGTTTTGCGCGTGCCGCGCGGAAAAAAGTTTCATAGTCCACCGCTCGGCCCGCGCGTCACGCGCTTGCCGCGCTTGCAGTGAAGACTATGAATGACGCCTTACATTGACTACATTGACGTTTTAGAGCGTATAGGGCTTGTTGCAATTCTTTTCCAGCCTTTTTTATATAGTGCTCTTGCCATGAGTTCCGAACCTTACGGTTTCTGGTGGGAATTCGTATACGGTTTTTATCGTTGACACTGCTTTTAGAATTGCATTCTTAGATAATGTGGAACCCAATTTAAAAAGCTTGTTTACCGCGTACAGGCAATCGACGAATCAGCGCTGTCGACAGTCCGCGGCCAATATATTGGATTCCAGCGGATAGGGCTCCGGGATGTTGGCTAATACTTAGTGAACCCACCCCCATCCGCGGAGGCAAATGACTGGCACGGACTGTCCGCGGCGCTTGCAGGACGATCCGTGGTGGTTCCCCGAAGCGAATGACTTCACAGGGCCACCGGCCGCGCGCTGACTACGCTTGTCAGACGATCTGCGACGATAGCTGGACAGTCTGCGGCAATTTACCGGCGCTTTACTGGCTTCGGTGACGGATCGTCCGGTCGTCGGCCGCTAATCTACTATCACAGACAGCTATCTCGAATTTCGTTACATCTCTACTATCTCTTCCCTTGAGAGAAGAGACTGCCGTGTCTGCCCCGATCGGGAAACGGGGTCTGTTTTCCGGAGCTCACGGCCACTCAGTGTGTGAGTACAGATGAGGTTCTCTCCAATGAGCAACAACACAACCTTCAAATTAACCTGTGCTGTTAAAAAATAGCTTTCCAAACCTCGCTGCGCGTCCTGTAGTCATTCGTTATGGTATGGATTGGAATCTGCACAACTTGGAAGGCGGTCTTATAATACGTAGAAAAAGGTGTCGAGACCAATGCCAATTGCTACCAGGAGGACATCCAACGTGGAGGTGCGGAGCGATGAGCACGTCATCTGTTCGGAAACTTTGGCTTGACTTACTTAAAGGCAGTGTTCACGATAATCTTCGATTTTGAGATTAATCGCTAAATCGATTGCTTGGCCCCCGAGTAGAACTGAAATGACGAAGAAACCGAGAAGAACGCACCAGAAGGGCCCGAAATCCTCAAGTATCAGCCCGCCTCTTAAAGGCAGTGTTCACGATAAAAAATGTGTTTCAGTTTCCACCAGGAATTGGTAGTGGAAGGGCACATCGTAACGTTGACGTCGAAAGAACGCATGAAAACGAGCCAGGAAGAGCCCCAAAAGAGCCCGAAGTTGCAACTTCGAGCGCATTGTAAACCCCAAAAGCGCATCACACGCCCACCGACGTGAACAAATGGATGCTCGAGATCGTGAGATGAGCGATGATTTCCAATCATTAGCCCCGTTCTTCCCTTCATTCTCAACTTCTCTCTTTACTCAGGTCAGCTCGCATACATCGGCTGCAAAAGACGGAAGTTACAAGTCTCGGACAACTCGTCCACCATGTTTCCTTAGCTCATATTTTGAGGGACCATAACTCCGTTCCCAGAAGGTCTCGTACGATTTCAGAGACATCATTGGAATCAGTATGGGGCCGTTTTCAAGATAGGCGGAAAAACAGAAAAACGATTTTTATCGTGAACACTGCCTTTAAGTATCAATGGAACTGTTCGTTGTGACAATGAAATCCTTTCTGGACCCGTCTTTTGTAATTCTCCAATCTGTATTGATCCGTTCTTTCCTTCGGGCCCTAACTAATACTGTTTTGCCCAAAATATTCTTCCATTTTCGATTAGTCCCATTTTTTACCGGTGACAACCACCGTGAACATGTTCATCCAACCAGACAACTAGTCCAGGCTACAGAATAATGTCACTGAAATAAGACGAGGTAGTGCGTTTCTCGCCGTTTCTTGGTGATTTTGGTAACACTTGGTTGCCAACGCATTGCTTTGAGTGGAAAACTTGGAAACGAGAATCATCGTGAACACCGCCTTTAATCGGTTGGCTTTCGTCTGACGCGGTCATTCCGCATCTTCACCGAGGTGTGCCGTCCTAGTAGTCAACCGTTTCCATTTTTCGCGGTCTTCAGCCACAATATGAACATTTTTTATCATCCAGCTGTCACTATTCCATTTCCTGCAAAACGAAACATCGCGCCTGAACTGTCTTTCGATGCCGAGTGACTTCAAATCCTCTTTAACCACATCCGTCCAGAACTTTCGGCTACGCCCAGGTGGCCGTTTCCAGACGGGATTTGGAAGCATTGCTAAAGCGTGTTGTACGAGACTATCCGGCGCTCTTCTTAGTATATGCCCGAGCAGTCGAAGTCGACTTTCCATTGCTGCTTGAGATGGCGTTAGGAGATGCTGGCACCTCCCTCGTGTCAAGCGTTGATATACTGCGTCGATTTCCTTGTAAAGGTCTTCTTTATGACATACACGCGGCCAGAAATATCCAAGTAAACGCCTAAAAGGCTTCCTCTCCGTGCAATCCAACCTTTCCATCTGCGTCTTCGGTGCTGCCCACGTCTCCGATCCGTACATCATGATAGGGCGAATAGCGGATAGGTAGGCGCGCAACTTGACTTCCTTCGCGATGGTGCTAGACCACAAACGCTTGGTTAGAGAATTAAATGCAGACGTAGCTTTCGCACATCGTTGTCGAATATCCGCTGCATAACTACCATCGTTCTTCATCCAACAGCCCAAATAACAGAAATCGTCCACCAGTTCGATACGTTGTCCGTCCACACAAACTCCCGTTGAAGGCCTCTGAGAGACCCACATCTGCTTGCATTTGTCGGGACGGAGACGAAGTCCATAGGCTGCGGCATACTTCGAAACGAGGTTCACAATCCTTTGCAGTTTTGCGTTGTTTTCAGCGAATAACACAATGTCATCGGGGTACTCCAGGTCGACAAGGGAGCGTCCTGATGGTGTTAGGATCACGTCCGCAGGAAACTGTTCTGCAACTCTACGCATGATGTCATCAACGGCGAAATTGAATAGGAAAGGTCCTGCTACAGCTCCTTGCCTTACTCCTGTTCTCATCTCGAAAGCTGACGTAAATCCGACAGGCGTACGAACTGCTGCTGTTGTTCCTTTGTTCATGTCCTCGATTTGTCGAACATACTTTTCCGAGACTCCATCTGCTCGCAGAGCATTGAGCAATCGATCACGATGAAGAGAGTCGAACGCGGCTTCAAAGTCCAAAGAAGCAAGCTGTAATGGCTTCGAATACCGCAGCCACGATTCAATTACTCCTCTCACGACGAACACTTGGTCGATGGTCGATCTTCCAGGTCGAAAACCGGCTTGCTCCTCTCTGGTCATTTCCTCACGATGTTTGATGAGTCGCTCGAGAATGGTACGTTCTAAAACCTTGTACATGACACGAAGTAGAGAGATTTCTCTGTGGTTCTTAGGATCCGTGACGGATAGCTTCTTGTGAAGAGGTACGATGATCGCATGTGGTTCGGGTATCCCTTCGCTCATCCATATAGCACGGATGGTCTTGGTCATTTCACGAATCCCAGACGGAGGATGAGCTTTCAGCATTTCAGCAGTGATGTTGTCATCTCCACCTGCCTTTCCATTCTTCATTTTCCGGACACAACCCAAAACTTCAGACTCAGTCGGCGGCTCCTCACTGACATCGTAATGTGCTCTCTGAACATGCGGGAGCTCAGGTACTGATGGCGCTGGACGATTCAGTAGTGAACTGAAGTAATCCTTCCATATTGGCAGCGTCGCATCACCAACTGCAACTCCATTGGTAGTGTTCAAGACAGGAGAACATCTCTTCATCTTCCCGCTATACTGTCGCAGCAACGTGTAGGCTTTTCTCGGATTCTTCTCCTCCCAAGCCTTCTCGAACTCCTTAGCTCTACACGTCCACTCTCGTTCGCGGTCACTTTGAAGCTGCCGACGCAACTTCCTCCTCAGACGCTTCTCCTCCACAAAGTTTCCTGCAGTTCGGAGAGCACATACTCTGTTGTAGGTAGATATTGTTTCTTCTGAGACGTAAGCGAACTTCTTCTTAGGCTGTAAAACCGGGGTGCTTCTTTCGAAGCGTCCTGGATGCACTTGACAAAAGAATCCGCGTCGCAAAGTTTCTTCTTAGTCCTACTCCGATGTGAATAGAAAAGCGTTGTCGAAAATTCTTTCTGCACTCTTCATCTCTGAGACTTGTCATGTCAATCCTCTGGAGAGGCTGGGCCAGAAGCAATCCCCCAATGGGGTGACTTTAAAGAGGCAGCCAACCTGAGGTCGGTGACGCTTAGATGTCCTTATAACGAGAGTCATTCTTGAAGAGTAGCGTTGAATGCAAAACTCTCAATAGTCGACGTATTTGAACCGGCACCGCACTAACCTACGAGACCGATGCCCAACACAGCGCCTTAGACCACTAGGCCACATGTTCATGTGTGAGAGGCTCTTTCTTTATTCCTACATACACTCCCTCCACAGTTCTTCGTATTCATTGTGACTTTGATCAAACTAGCAGTAGTAAATATGGGTTTCGGGAGCGTGCAAACGTGTCTATCTTTCAGATTTAATAAGTTTCCCACCTTGGATGATGGGATTTCGGAATTTTTCTCGGAAATCATAAAAGCGAGAGAATGTTTGATTCAAAAAACGATTCTTAAAATTTTTTGTTGGATGACCGCTTACCACTGAACCACGATACACAATACTTTGTAGTATGACTTTCGAGGAGCGAACCTCGTGTTTTTGTCGCAATGTACCGAAAAATTCAAAGGATTTTTTTTGAATTAAGAACTATTTTTCTCCTTAGTCTGTTTCACACTCCCCAGCCAACATAGAAAGAAGCGAACTTGAAGCGAAAGAGGAAAACGATGTTTAGATAAAAACCGCACTTATATGAACTATTATTCAGCATTTAGTAACTAGTACACGCGGATCACGTAAGTTTCATGCATTTTCTGAAAAAACGAAACCGTCTTTCAGCCATCTTTCTTAGATGGCTTTTTAAGCAAATCTGATTTTATTTGTGGTGAGCGATCAATGGAAAAAAAAACTGAAAATGGTTGAATATGGCCACAGCAACTTTTAGGAATTGGAAGTTGAGCTTAGCATAGGACTAAAGCACGTGAAATCTATGAAGGAGACGTATTCATGACAGATTCGTACAATTTGACGTTAATCTCCCACTAATCTTCAGGAATCATTTAAACATCAATAAAACCTTCGAACGTTTCGCCTGTCGTTCCTATCAGCCGGCAGCGGAGCTGGATGGCCGCCAGCAGGCGAGTCCAATTTTTCCTGGCCCACCTAGACAACGAGATAGGCCACCATGCTGTGCTGGGGTGATAAGTGGACAGCGGACTGGTCGATTTGAAAGCGCTCCACTGCCCTTTCCTGGAGCGCACTTGCCTCAAAAAGTCATCGCCATTGGACGTGCTCGACCCTATGACGGCGGTATCGACCCCTTTGCTCCGCGCGCTATTTCTCTTTCCTCTGCGGCGGTGAGCGAAGTCACCACCCGTTTCTTGCAGTCAGCCACCTCACAAAAGAACGCTCACTGCTCCCAGGTGGCTGACTGCAATGATCATTGACTTGAGCGCCGCCTGTGCATTTCTATGCCCGCGTGTTCACCATTGATTCACAGTGATTGACCCTCTCACCAGTGAACCCCATCCCGTGTCGTGTGTTTAGCGTATGAGTGGGTTTCGGAGAATAAGGTTAACGCAACCGTTGCTGTGGCCTCTTTCGCCGCTTCTAGAAGTGAAGCAGTGTTCTTCTTGGACTTGCCTCGAAATCATGGAGCACAATCCTCATAAGTTTATAGGGTGTGCTCCTTATTCCTATTCGAGGTACCCGTAATTCTTGACCTGTAGCAGCAACTTCATCTTGTTCACGCTTCTTTTGCATACATATATACCTTAGCTTCCTGAACGGATATCATTCATAATGGATCTGGATGGACTAATTTTCAAATTCTGTGTTAATTACTTAGGAGAGCCTATCAATGACAGTTCTGAAAACCTTAGCTACGTTTTCAAAGCAGGCAACTTGCAAATCCGTCTCGTGTTTTTGGGAAATGGTTGTTCTTCTTGATTTATGCATCTTAAATAAGATCGTTCCTTTTCACAATTTAAGAAACTGTGCATTTGAACTTGAGTATGCTGGGAGTTTTTTTGTCTGATGATCGCCAAAAGCATTATGAAGTTTCGTGAACTTTCTGTGAGAAAATTTAGCCTTGTTTCGCACCTCGTGCCGATCCCCCTGGTCTAGAATACCCTTGACCTCAATTTTTCACTACCCAGAGGTACGCTGTGTGCTCTTAATACATTAGCTCACAATGGTTACGGCTTGAGAGTCAATAGGGTGCATAAATCAGCATATTGCCTTGAACTGGAACAGTTTTCTGCTGACTTCATATGTAGTTCTGAGTTCTCATAGCCCGATAAGTACGATGCAATTCACTTGTAACAGCGATTCGAGGATTCTGTTTACCTTTCCCAAGTCGAGGATGTTGTTCAAGCATCAGTGAATCTAGTCTTTGCTTCTACGTAGTTAAATCCTTATGCGTTCAGAAAGCTGGGTACAGTCCGTGATCATTGATGCCGAAGCACAATTGTTGAGCAGCCCTGCTATAACGCTGGTTTCTCCCTAGTAAGGTTGTTGCTCTTCTCCACTGGTATCCAGCAGCGTAGTTGAACAGCCATCGGTATTTTGATAGTTGTAGGTGCTGGGACATGACCATTGTTGATCCCTTCAAATCCCTAAATGCCTCAGACAGATCTTTGCAGGAGATTTCAGGACGGTGGTCGCATTTCCGGTATTGAAGGCTTACACTGCGTCGCATCGAAGATACACGCGTCTTTTAACCGGGATGTAGATCCATTTCCGTGTGGCTTACTCCGTTCGGGCTTGACGATGTCCATCGTGTGGCGGGATATTCCTTGGGAATAAGCTGATCATTGGAATCAAGTGACGGCATTTGTCATCATTTAGAAATTCCGCTTTTTCGTTCGAAGTTACAAGTCCATTAGGGATCAAATTTTGCTGCCAAAGACTGAGGCTTGTTGACAATGATGCTTAAGGTCACACATACGATCTCTTAATAGGCCTTCTCCTGCTTAGAGGTTACTTTCCGAGGTCAATATAGACACAAATCTGTCGGTTATCGTTTTTGCTTAGATTGCAGGTGATGTAACGATGGGTTTACGGTCGCTCATCAAATTGTCATCGGATTGACTCTTTTCTCACATGACGGTGTTAGCCTGAGGCTGATAAACTCGAATTTGAGATTTATGTTTTCGATTTTAGATACTTGGGCAGTGAATTTCCCACGCCGATGTTTTGATGCCTACCTTCACCTATGGTATCCTAAGTCTGGCGATCAGGTAAACCCCAGATTCGGGTAGCGCCTAAATAACCTTTGAGCCGAATCCGAAACTTTGGTTTCTTGGAAGCCAGCAAAGTATCTCTTGCTGGCCTTCAACATGCAACGATCAGCTTCTGTGATTGACGGTTCTGCAACTGTACTGCAAATCCTGCAGGTAGTTCAGGAATTTCAAGCGTGACGATCCTATGTACTGTGCACAGACCTATGTTGCATGAGTTTTCCAAATCGCAAAAAAATTGGTCCCTTTCCGGTTGTATTTAATCGTTAACACAGTATATGCGGCTTAAGTTGCCTCTATGATCCTCCTTGACTAATAGTTTGAGCAAGTTCAATCTTATCTAAATACTTACGTCTAATAAAAAACCAATTAATATTTCAACACCTAGTCTTTTAAAGCTTTCGTTGGAAAGCCTATTAGCGTATCATCGCGAAAATTCAGTTGAACTTTGGAGGTCACTCATCTGCAAAGAAAATTTTATATCGCCTCCGAGCAGATACATAATTAACCAGAAAATGATAATTTGTGCGTAGATACGACACCATCGGTCACCGGTGTTTTGATCACGTGTGATCCAAGTGTCGCTTCCACCACCATCCGCCCGTGCTGCAACTGGCGATTTTATGCATATTGGTCCGCAGCAGATTATCTCCAAAGTATTCCAAATGGCGAATATGTCAAATCGCCATACAAGTAGGTTCATAATCATGTAAAATAGTTAGCATGCCGCCTACAAATGTGACGCCATGACGCTGAAGATTTTCAGGTACTCCAAGAAGTCTACCAGAACGTCTGCAAAATTTTTGGCAGTTGGTCCTCTTATCATACATTCGTCATTTTGAATACTTTTGCTTCTGGAGCAGGGATGAGCTATGTTCCTGCTTCTCCTTTGTTCGCTAATTCCGATCTTCGATCTTGTTTTATTGGCCTTCGATTTTAGGTGCTTCCAATATTCGAAAAAGCTGGAGTAAAAATGCTGGAAAAAATCAGATATCGGAGTTTAGGTTTAGAACCCTTCATTGCCACTGCTTATCAATTCTGGGGCTTCGCTGAATTCGAAATTCGAGTGCCCTTTTTCGATTCTTTCAGAAAGCTAAGGTTGAGTGATGTTACAAGAAAGTTATTCAATTGTACATCCTACTGTCCATATGTTTGAACTATGTGTGTGTGTCATGTTTGTGAGAATAAACCAACCATATGTCAGTTTTTCAACAATGAAGCCATTAAATGTTTTGTTATGTATGGTCTGACGGCGTGTACTGAGACGATCAGTTCCTATATGAAGCTTTTCTTACGAAGAGTTCATGAACGGTTTCATTTGAGATTTAAGGCACCCTGTGAGCTTTCTCGACTGTGAGACGGCGTCACTGGTAAGTAATTTCTGACAGAGTTACATGCGTAATGCTCTCGGCGATATGCTCTCGGCAACCTGCTGTTACATTAAGCTGGAATTTTGACCCGTATCAGTGGATATATGCTCCACTGGTGGGCAGGTTGAGTTCACGTGACATTCCGTTAAAGCACTGGCGTGTAACCTAAATGTATTAAATAAAGTCTGGCACATGCGGATAGTACCGTGGGGCGTCTCCTAGTGAGGTATACGTTGTTGTCTCCTGGAGGCTAAATGACTCAGATGCGAGCAAGAATGTCGTCCATTTAGTTACACTAGTTTTGAGGTACTTGTCATTCACACCGGTCTGGAATACTGTGGAGACCACTGCCGGAAAACAAGTCGTGCTCGTGAGAGTGGAACCAGTAACTCACCAGTATGCTGGCCATCGTCGATTGTCAGTGAAAATGCCGGCCATTTACAGCAAAGACTACAATATACAAGGAGAAGCCCGAGTTACTCGCAATGTTATTTCCGTATCTGTATGAACTAAAGGTTCTTCAAAACTCGTTTAATTACACGTAGAAGAAACACCGCTTCCAAGTGAACATCTTGTAACTGAAACAGAAATATGCGTAGACACCATGCAACTTGCGTTGAAAAGATTACAGGTAACTTGCTCAGCATTTCTAGTGGAAGTGCATGCAGCGTCAAAACATTGGGCTGGGCTTGAACATTAGAGTGCGCAAATGCACTGGAAGGTGTTCGGGGTCAGTGATGCGTACCGAGCACATCAAGACACCGTCGGTGTTGCGCCCCCTCCCAACCGCGTCGAGCGCACATAAACACTGTGTTGGACACATACCGCCGGCGAAAGTCAAGCTACGGCGAGGCCCAGCCCCAATGTAGGGACACTCTCCCTTTCCCGCGGAAAGCGGGTGTTTGCACGACTAGGAAGGCGCGCCATGTTACGATGAGCAGACGGCTATTCTTGGACTCTAATCGAAAAGTGTACTCGCTCGCCGGGAGAACTTTGATCTCATCGATACCACCCACTAAAGTGAAGTGCTGCAGGCGCCTGGAACGATAGTTGATGGAAGAGCAGAGTACCTTGCCTTAATCAAGGCGTCACTGATACAAGCCTACAAGTACGCGTGGGTTCATACACCTTATCAATAAAGTAGAATAAGCCCATATTAGAATTTTCGAATACAATCAGATGTTCGAATATTCGGTTTGATTCGATTAATTCCAATATTCCGTTTTTCGAATATCCGATTTGAATGGAAAATCAAATGTTAGCCGAATATTCCGGTTTATTCGGTAAATTCCGATATTCCGAATTGTTCGAATATTCCAGGATTTCAAATTCAGGAAAAAATTCAAATCCGCTCATCCCTGTTCACGAAGTGTCGGGGAATACGAGCCATTTGCACAGATCATGGTTGCCGGTGCCATACCCTATCAGACCATTGATACAGTTTCATAGTCAACATTTTTGTGGAACATCAAGGTGAGTTGTAACGAGCATGGACATGATATCAGTAACATAGTAATAGTGCTCAAGTTTTACTGAGCGTGAAAATATAAGAGTGGTGCTGGGCAATACACAAATCTGCCATAATGAACGCTTGACCTTTTCTTTATATTTTGTCCGGTGAATTTAACGGGCTGAATGCCCCCATCCTCATGACTGCACACAACACCGGCTGCGGCCCCACACGCAAACATTATCAATACCTAAAAGTCTTCACCATAAATACACGCCGGAATGTAAGCCAGGGTACTGCACGATGACCAGTCCAGTTTGGCTATAATTCTCCAAATTGGCTCATTCCTGCGTCTATGATAAGCATAGGCGGCACTTTAGGTGTACGACTTGTATGTGGTGTCTTCTTCATTCATAGTGAAAATGCCCATTATCCGCCTTCGAGCTGTTGGTTCCAAGAAGTTTCAGCCTAAAAATCACTTTGCCGTTTTACTCTGGCGAAAACTACAGAACAGTTATTCGAAAATCTCGTAAACGTACCTCTTAAAAATCTTGTCAGCGTCATCGCATCTGTCGCGGACTCTTGGTATGAATTGAGAGTTTTGTAATCGTTTCATTCTGATCAATCGAAGGTTTCAAAGCATTGAAAAATTTCAGATTTGAGCCACAAACTCAAATAATGGTTCCCAGGAATCTGACGGACTTTGTCGATTTCCCAGAGTTTAGAAACAAATAATCTTTCCGTTGAGACCATACTTAGAGCAAAACTCCGGCTTCGTACGATTTGGTCAGAAACCGTGCGGGATTGATGAGGTCTGAAAACGTCAGTTCGAATCTCCTTTGAAATCCTTTTTTCGATCTAAAACGTTTGTTGAGTTTATACAGACTACGGTAGATTACGGTGGGTATGCTGTTGTTGTCTCAGATTTCACTGAAAATTTCTGATGCGGAGATTATTCGAAGGGAGTTGCTGAAACGAATTTCACCGTCAAAACGTCGATTTTGAAATACTAAGGTACAAATACCCACAAGCGGTTTTGGCAAAAAGACGAAAAAGCGGAGAATCGCTTGGATAGCTGCCATTTGAGTCCTCCGCTCAAAGTAGGTACGATTTTCAAACTTCGGAAGGACTTGATTGGAAATTCCTTTAGCGTCCATTTTCAAACTTGAAGGTTTCTTGCGCTCAAGGCATCCTTTCTGACCCTCAATACATGTTCCTGAACATAGGCATATCAAGGGTTGAGTAATCAAAAGCGAAGAGTGGAATGTAAACTGGAGCTGCTGAAATGTGTCACTGATCAGCCAATTGGTTTATTTGGTTTTCGATTTAGTTTTTATTCTGCAAATTTATTTTAATAGCGCCAAAAAACTGAGCATCTCTTTTCCTCTAGGTATTATTTATTAGCTATGCATTTAGTTACTTGACTCGAAACTTTGGTTCTTAATATTCGAGTTTTCGATTTGTATTTAAGTACGATTTTTGAAAATATGCTTTAGATATTTTATCCAAATTTTTCGACTGTAATTTAAATCCTTATATAAAATTTGATTCATATAATCAGTTTTTCTGATAAATGATTTTGAAAACAAGGTAATATATTATTCAGTTACCTCGATTGTCAACTGTGACTTCAGACAAACAATTCGATGACTCGACTCGTGAGTCTTCGATGTAGTGGCAAATTTGGCAATTTTCGCATACTAAAAAATAGGCGATGGAGTTATTATTGTTCATAGAGAACAAAAATAGCTATTCGTCGCGATTTCTTGAATGTTTCAAGTTCTGTGAAATTAAATGGTTATATTTAAAATTATAATTATGACAATATTCAAATACGCCATTCACGAAGTTGAATTACACCAATTGCAGATCTATGAATGGTTCCACCTAATAAACCACATTCTTGCTCCTGATCTACAGACTGTCTCCCATCAAACAGTTCAAGATTTGACTTGATCCTGCCTAGTATTTGATGAAACAGATGTTCCCCTCACTCTATCCCTCTCAATTATTTTTCTCTCGACTGGCTCTTAAAGCTGTCGCTGGGAGCCAGCCGTATGGTAAATGGTATGGAAGACGACGTGGCATTAATTAGCGGATCGGTGTGATAAGAGTAAGCAGTCTGCGTCTCTCTTCGTCTACATGTTGGTGTATGGGGACGGATCAACGAACAACTCCGCGTATGTAGACTGTTTTTCGGATAGCAGGATCAACTGTATGGGTGGTACAACATTATACGCGCATTTAGAACGCGTCGGAACTTAGGAACTTCGATTTATGGGTGGTCCTTTCTGGGATACCATTCACGACCACGTTCTCGTACTGTGCTATTCTGGGTGAATCCTTCACGTCGCAGATCACCCAGCAGCCAACGACGTATACCGTGCCCCACGGCGCACTGATGAATCCACCAAGCGATAGGTGGCCCTCAACAAACGAACTGCTCGAATGCGGACAGAAACTACCAATGAAGTACAAGGAGAAGATTGAATATCAGAATTTTCGCTCACATAGCTCAATTTTATAAAACATCGGCCTGACTTCATCGGAATGGGGAAAACTCTGTGTTCTATCTTTGTTGTTGCACCACTGCTCCGGTGATATTCACTCAAAGCAGTTTCGCAATAGAAACCTGCTATCTGCACGCTTACACTTCGTATGGTTAGGTTGGTTATGATGGGTGACATTCAATTCGATTTGTTGTGTATTGGATGAACACCTGTTATTTTTTTGCAAACGTGGAAACGGCATATTTCATTGAAAGATGAACGCGATCATGAATTTTCGAGTTATCACAGCGCGGAGCGTGGCTTTAAATCGGAACCTCCTTATTACTAGTTATATTTCTGTCGCGCCGCTGCGTTGGCTGCTGGTGGTCTGCGACAGGTCACTCACCGGCACTGTACGAGAGCTTAACTAAGCGCCCTGCTGATAAAGCTAAAACGGCAGTTCGATTTTCTCTAAATGCGCGTATGATGTTGACCACCCACAGTTAAAGCTTTCTTTTTCGTATTGAGTCCCCCAGCTGCTACAGTTCAGGTCCCAGTTTGGCGAGTGCACATTGCCGCCGGTGGGCGCCGGCGACCGCAGGCGGTCGCCGGCGGTTTTGAGCGTCTTTTTGCAAATACCGTTCCCGGCGAAAAGTTTATACTCTTACCCAAGAATTACGAAATTCACTTAATTTATTCTCACTTGATCCCATTAACACTAATTGATAAGAGAAGAGAGAAGTTTCAAAAACAAAACTTCAAGTGTCTTTTTCCAGATTCTTCATTTTTCATCAGACTTTGGCCAGCAAAAGTCTTTTCTGTATGTAATTGTTCTGATTTTCATCACTATATAGAATGTAGATTCAAAGGAGTACTGCTACGTATGCCTTGTCATTAGAGGACATGCCAACGAAGAAAGTCAGTGAGATTAATTATTACATCGAATAGCGATTCCTACGGGATTTAACTTTTCAGCAAAGACTTATGCTATCATATTCCAAGAAAGAAACGATATTCTGAGTGTTACTTGTGCTAATATCAGTTTTCCAGGTTTTCCCAACAATTTTTTCAAGAGTGGGAAGTTCTATCGTCTTTGAAAAAAATTACGAATTCGAAAAAGTTGCGTGGTGTTGTGCCATTTTCAGTCTCCTAGAAAAGAAATCAGATTTTCAACGTAAAGCAAACTTTACATAAATAAGAGTCCATTTGGATATTTGCTCATATTTCGAGTCTTTAACCGAGAGCATAATTACGCCCAAGTCGCTGGCACTGTTTGTCACCAAAGGAAGGCAACACTGGCCCGCCAGACACTTTTGCGCCCCGATGTTGACACGATTTACCCAATTACTAGAACTTGTATGTATCCAGCTAAAACGATTTCTATCCTCCTGGCACGCAAGTTTAAAGTGGTAGAGGACAGCATCGGGTTTCCAAAATTTTAAAGATGATTTTTAAGAAGTTTTAGACCCGACGAGGTCCCATTTTTCTGTCCCATGTTATGTTAGAGAATTTCGAAAATAGCATTAACAGCTGTAACCATAAATGGAAAATCTGCTTGGGCCCATTCACTCATTTGTAGAGTTTTTAGATGAGGTCATAATAGAACCAGGGTGGCGCTCTACCCGACGAAAGGCAACCCCTACCAAATCCGACATTTTGCATCTTCTGTGTTGGTGCAATTTTCTCGATAACTAGAACCCACTCATTCTAACAGTGAGCAATAATATTTTCCGGAACACCCAACCTCAGGGTACCAAAAAGACATTTGGAAGTTACTTATCGCCAATTTTAAAAAATTTAAAAAATTTAGAGTTTTTCGGCAGATTTTCTCGAAATAGCGTCCCTATTTGTTCTCTTTCTAGGAAAGCTGTGAAAACCAGCTAACATTGACTGTGCAGAGGACGTTTCGTAGACCAAATATTCCAACTTTTGGAAGAGCTGAAGAATTTTTCGTTTGTTTTATGTTAGTCAAAACATGACTCTTCGGCCAAAAAACAGCATTCCTGTTACTTCTCTATCTCCAGTCGGGCTCATATGGGAAATAGAATCGAGAAATAGTCGCCAATTTAGTATACACCCATACATCGACACACTTTAAACGGGAAGGAGTTAAATACGGTGGGTTGAAATTTGAACATTTGTGGGCTCAAGAGAAATTAGAGAGCGCCCGATGAGGAAAAGCGACGCTCTGGGTGTGGAAGCAGGGCTGAGTGGGGCGGGCCTGTGGTCCCACCCCTCGTCGCGGACGAGATGTTGTCTCCAGACTAGCTCCTTCTTTGCTTATTTTCCACACGTTATTCAGCGAAGTGTTCCACTAACCTCCAAAGGTACTAGACGCTGCTCAACAGATCTGTTTTGCTTCCCATGACTGTCCTGTAGAAGAAACACTCATCCCAAATGCATTAATTTGCTAACTCATGAAGGTTTGCATGTTTACATCGTTAACATGGAACTTTTCTTGACTAGCAATTACTCACATTTTTCCGCCAGGAGTGATTCGATGAAAGTGAGTCTCTTTCTGTCTCCATTCCTTTGAAACACACCAGTGATTTAGGAATTATCGTGTATAACTCCCTATTCGCGCAATGTTAAAATCGTCTGATGTTGTTTAACACTCTGAACCTTTTCATTTTTTTTCATTTTTCATTTTTTTATTGTTCATAAATCTAAAAAGTCGATTATCAATATTATAATTCTAATTTGAAAATTTACGAAGAGCTCAAAAAATAACATCTGAGAAATACGGAAACCTTCCTATTGATTACCTAGATTTTCTACACATTCGAGTCTTCCTCGGAAACAAAATATCAATTTGTAATATCTTCGGTTTACATATGGTTTTCACGCCCTCAAGCGGAGAAAGTATTTTTTTGAATAACTAAGTGTTTGATACATATCATCCGGATTTTTCTCCATAGCTTGAGCTCGATTTTATATTTTTCTATTTATCCAACTACATATCATGCCATATTAGAGAAAATTGTGGAGACCTCTTCTGACAACTTTTTCCATTCTTCGAGTAATGCATAATTGAAACTTTAAAACATTCCATACATATGTCTTATTTACCGCTAATGCTTCTCCAATGAATTTTCTAAGAACATTCAGAGTGTTTTTTCCTAAAACATTCTTCATTAGCATTTTATTCACCAATTTTTAAAAAAAATCAGGCAGTGTTCAAAAACTCAGGTAAGCGTTTGTTTTGTTAGACCATAACATTTCTATAGATTTACACCTATAATTCGTTGTTAATGAAGAAATTTAAGTAAGTGTTAATCAAAAGAATATGAGAACTCCGGATTCTATTTCCTAAGCCCTCTCTTGATCGGATCCAATTCCTAACACTGTCTGAAAAAAACTGTTCATAGAGATCTGTCTGTGATTTACAAAATCAGATTTTCAAAAAGCAAAAACGTGGAGGAACATTCATATAAAACAGAAAAAAAGGAGTTCGTGTAAAATTTTTCGCCCCATATTTCTTCCAAACTTTTTCAAAATAGATTTTCGCTATGTTTCATTTTATAAGTGCTTTATGAATGCATCTAATTATGAGGAAAATGTAATCAATTTTTTGAAAACTGTTTTTACCTTATTTCATTTATTTTTATTTGCATTTATTTTCGCATCGAAAAAATGATATTCTTAAATTAGCGAGAAACCTAAAAATAAAGAGAGAGAACAACGATTCTGGTTGATTTCACCATTTTTACCACTTATTCCCAGCTTTTTTACTAAATAATGAAGCGCGCTGGTTGGTTCCTTCAAAAAATGCAGTCTTAATATGGACTGAATTTCTTTCTGTTCTAAAGTCGAATCTTTTTTGCTAGTCATTCAGCTCAGGGCAGACATGCCTATTTTTGATCAGTATTCTCAGCGCTTTTGCATTCAGCCTAATAATAAAGTTGAGCTCATTATCGGTCGATATCTCCATCATTGAGATGGCTCGTAGCACTCAGCATATCCATTGGGCAGCAACACATCTCAAGACAAAGTAACTTGGGATCATTTAACTTGTATCCCAATGGCAGATTTCCAATGGAAGTGTGGGTAACAGGGTCACCAGGACCACGGACATCAACTTGATAACTTAATAGATTGAATACTTTAGTCTGAGAACAAGATTTGGAATGAAAAAACTAAATTGTTTTCCTCAGCAGAACGACAAAAAAACAGGCAAAGGAGGAAAAGGGTTGTTTTCCAGAAGGAAAAAGCGATTTGTTTGGGAGATCAAAGAAAAAGCAAATCATAAAATTTCTACTTACCAACATCACAAAAAGAGATTCCAAAATTTCGTTGCTGAAAAAGTTTATGTCTTTTTCTGATTTTTTGAATTTTCTATGGCAGAAAGAAACATGTAATGCTGAAAAATCCTATCTAATTATGGGATAAGTTGTTGAAAAACAAAGTTGCAATTTCAATAAAAAATACGATTTTTAATAAATACAAAAACTTTGGTTTTTAAAGAAATTCAGCTCAAAATTTCGTTTTTTTTACACTAAAAGAGTTTTGTGAACATGATCCTCCAAAAAATCCTGCAGCAAAGAAACCTAATGTCACTTCTAGAAGGTAACATAATATTTTTGAAATTGAAATGTTATTTTTGATTTTCGAGACGTGTTTCGGGAAGGAATAAGCGCTTCCATCCTAAGCAATCATTCTTAGAATGAAGTACGCACGACTCTTTTTTTCTTGTCAACTCAACATAAACCTTGAAATAAAAGTGAAATCGATTTTCAGAGCATTATAAATATAAATAGATATCAAGTTTTATTAAATTGAAGAGCGGAATACAGAACCAACTAGCAAAACTAATATTTATTAGTTTGCAAAAGCGATCGGATGGACGTAAACACTTTTCCATACTTTTGGATTTTCAAGTTGAATAAATTTTCCAGTTTGATTTTTTCTCCTTTGCATTTTTCACGACTAATTTCAGGAAATACATTCACTGGATTACATTACATTCGAAAGAAAGCAAGAGACTGATTCGGGGAAATTAACTTAACGAGGACCGTTCGAAAAAAAACATTTTCTCATTCGGATTACAAAACAGGATTTCTCTGAGGAATGTTTAAAAAGAAAAGCAATGAAGCTTGAATTTTTGTGATGTTGATGTGAAATTTTATGATTTGTTTTTCTTTGATCTCCCAAACAATCGTAACTTTTCCATTCTGCAAAAACACCCCTTTCCTCCCTTTGCCTGTTTTGTCCGTTCGCTTTGAGGAAAACAGTCTATTTTTTCAATTCCAAATCTTGTTTCTCTCAGCAGTATGTACCAGCTAAGTATTCAATTAATTAAAGGCACTGTTCGCGATAAAAATCTTTTCTGTTTTGCCTATCTTTTAGAAACCGGATCCCCATTCTGAGTTCCAATGATGCTTCTGGAATCAGTTACAAGACCTTCTGGGAACGTAGTTACGGTCCCTCTACAAATTGAGCCTTCTAGGGAAACATGGTGGACGAGTTGTCCAAGGCTTGCTAACTTCCGTCTATTATTGCAGCCAATGCGTGCGAGCTGACCTGATGTAAAGAGAGAAGTGCCGAGAATGAAGGGGAAAGAACAGGGCTTTTGATCGGTCAAACCATCGCTCAACTCCACGATTTCAGGTGTTTCCTTTGTTCACACGTCGAGGGCGGGAAGAGGCGGGACCTTGCCCACGGCGGCAGGGAGTTTGCCCACTTTCAGGCGCCGTTTTTGCGGCTCCTGGTGCTTTAACAGTGATTTTCGTCCCTGTTCGTTTTCGACGCTGTTCTGCTTCTGAGAGCCACGAGAAGCGTTTGTCATGGAAGAATTCGAGGATGAAAATTATCGCGAACAGTGCCTTTAAGTTATCGTTGATGTCCATTGGTCTGGTGACCCTGTTACCCCACCACTTCCATTGGGAAATTGCCATTTGGGACATGTTAACGATCCTGGGTTACTTTGTCTTGAGATATGGATTTGTGCCCAATGGATAATGCTTAGGCCACGAGCCATCCAATGATGGAGATATCGACCGATACTGAGCCAACTTTATTATTAGGGCTGAATGCACAAGGCTGAGAATACTGATCCAAAATAGGCATGTCTGCCCTATCTGAATGACTACAAAAAAAGATTCGACTTTTTTAAGAATAGAAAAGGAAATTCAGTCCATATTAAGACTGCATTTTTGGAAGGAACCAAAGCCACCGCTTCATTATTTAAAAAAAAACTGGAATAAGGGTAAAAAAATGGTAGAAATCAGCTTAGAACGTTGTTCTTCTCCTTTATTTTTAGGAGTTTCTGCCCAATTTAAGAATATCATTTTTGATGCGAAAAATAAATGCAAATAAAAAAATAAATGAAATAAGGTAGAAAACAGTTTTCAAAAATTCGATTACATTTTCCTCTAATAATTAGATGCATTCATAAGCACTTATACGCACTTATGAAACATAGCGAAAATCTATTTTGAAAAGTTTGGAAGAAATATGGGGCGAAAAAATTTTACACGAACTCCTTTTTGCGGTTTTTATATGGAATGTTCCTCTACGTTTTTGCTTGAAAATCTGATTTTGTAAATCACAGACAGTTTCTATAACAGCTTTTTCAGAACAGGTTAGGGTTGATCCACGATCAAGAGAGGGCTTAGAGAAATAGATCCGAGTTCTCATATTCTTTTATTAACACTCACTAAAGTTCTTCACTGACGAATTATATGTTGTAAATCTATATAGAAATGTTACAGTCTAACAAAAACAAACGCTTACCTGAGTTTTAGAACACCACCGCCTGATTTTTTGAAAATTGGATGAATAAAATGCTAATGAAGAATGTTTTAAAAGAAAGACACTCGATATGTTCTAGAAAATTCATTGGAGAAGCATTAGCCAAAATAAGACATATGTATGAATGTTTTAAGCAAAGTTTCAATTATGTCTTTACTCGAAGAAGATAGAAAAGTTTGTCAAGAGGCTCCACAATTTTCTCAATATGGCATGATATGTAGTTGGATAAATAGAAAAATATAAAATCGAGTCAAGCTATGGAGAGAAAAAATCCGGATGATATGTATCAAGCACTATTATTCAAAAAAGTACTTTCTCCGCTTGCAGGGGCGTATTGAAAACCATGTAAACCGAAAGATATTACAAATTGATATTTTGTTTCAGAGGAAGACTCGAATGTCGTAGAAAATCTAGGTAATCAATAGGGAAGGCTTTCCGTATTTCTCCAGATGTTATTTTGAGCTCTTCGTAAATTTTTCAGAATTAGAATTATAATATTGAGTAATCGACTTTTTAGATTTATATGAACAACTGTTAGGCCGCGCAACTTGAAAATGAAAAGTTTTCAGAGTGTTAAACAACATCAGGCGATTTTAACATATGCGCGAATAGAGTTATACACGAATTCTAAATCACTGGTGTGTTTCAAAGGAATAGAGACAGAAAAAAGAGACTCACCTTTTCATCGAATCACTCCTGCGGAAAAATGAGTAATTGCTAGTCAAGAAAAGTTCCATGTTAACATGTAACAAACATGCAAACCTTCATGAGTTAGCAAATTAATGCATTTGGGGGGATGAGTGTTTTCTTCTACAGGACAGTCATGGGAGAGCAAACAGATAACTGTTGAGCAGCGTCTAGTACTTTGGAGGTTAGTGGAACACTGCTGAATAACTGTGGAAAAATACAAAGAAGGAGGCCAGTCTGGAGACAATCTCGTCCGCTGACGAGGGTGGGACCAGGCCCGCCCCACTAGCCCCACCCACCCCAGAGCGCCTCATCGGGCGCTCTCGAATTTCTCTTGAGCCCACAAATGTTCAAATTTCCTAACCCACCGTTCTTCCTTTAATCCCTTTACCACGTTTAAAGTGTCGATGTATGGGTTGTATACTAAATTGGCGACTGATTTCTCGATTCTATTTCCCATGCCTGAGGCCCGACTGGAGATAGGAGAGAAGTAACAGGAATGTTGTTTTTATATTGGCCGAAGAGTCATGTTTTTGAAGCTAACATAAAACAAACGAAAAATTCTTTCAGCTCTTCCAAAAGTTGGAATATCTGTCTACAGAAGCGTCCTCTGCACAGTCAATGTTAGCTGGTTTCACAGCTTTCCTAGAAAAGAGAAACAAATAGGACGCTATTTCGAGAAAATCTGCCGAAAAACTCTAAATTTTTAAATTTTTAAAATTGCGATATAACTCTCCAAAATATGTCTTTTGTACCCTGAGGATTTGGTGTTCCGAAAATATTATTGCTCTTACTGTTAGAATGATGGTGGGTTCTAAGATTTATCAGAAAGAATTGCACCAAGCACAGAAGATGCAAAATGTCGACTTGGTAGGGGGTTGCCTTTCGTCCGGGTGAGAGCGCCACCCTGGTTTCTATTATAACCTCATCTAAAAACTTACAAATGAGTGAATGGCCCAGAATTTCCATTTATGGTTACAGCTGCTAATACTTTATCTTTCAGATTTCTAACATAACGCATGGGACAGAAAATGGGACCTCGTTCGGGATCTAAAACTTCTTAAAAATCATCTTTAAAATTTTGGAAACCCGATGCTGCCTACCACTTTAAACTTATGCTAGGAGGAAATCGTTTTAGCTGGACTACGCATACAAGTTCTAAAGTATTAATTGGGTAAAATCGTTAATGTTTGTTATCAACATCGGAGGCACAAAAGTGTCTGCGGCCAGTGTTGCCTTTGGTGACAAACAGTGCCAGCGACTTGGGCGCTAATTATGCTCTCTCGATTTTACAAAGACTCCCGAAAATGAGCAAATATCCAAATGGACTCTATTTATGTAAAGATTTGCTTACGTTGAAAAATCGATTTCTTTTTTCTGAGAGAGACTGAAAATGGCACAACACCACGCAACTTTTCAATTCGTAATTTTCAAGACGATAGAACTTCCCACTCTAGAAAAATTTGTTGGGGAAAACCTGAAACTGATATTAGCACAAGTAACACTCGAATATCGTTTCTTTCTTGGAATATATTAGCATATAGTCTTTGCTGAAAAAGTCAAATCCCGTAGGGAATCTAGCTATTCGACAGTGTATAATATCGCACTGACTTCTTCGTTAAGTGTCCTCTAATGAAGGCACGTAGCAGTACCTTGAATCTACATTCATATAGTGAAGTGAAAAAATCAGAAACAATTACATAAGAAAAAGACTTTTGCTGGCCAAAGTCTGATGAAAATGAAGAATCTGAAAAAAGGCACTTGAAGTTTTGTTTTGAAACTACTGCTTCTCTTATCAATTAGTGTTGGCAGTCATGAGAATAAACAGTGAATTTCAATTTTGGTAAGAGTATAAACTTTTCGCCAAGGAACAGTGTTGCAAAGACGCTCAAAACCGCCGGCATGACCTGCCATGGTCGCCGGCCTCCACCGGCTGGCAATGTGCACTCGCCAACCGGCCGAAGTGCTATTTGGAAGGGTAATCCGCTGTTAGATCGGCTTTACCACTATATTTGCAAAAATATGCTTGATC